>OW052221.1:316704376-317099918 GCA_932526605.1 Nephrotoma flavescens | reverse complement strand
AAGATATCTGATCTTAAATCGTTATATGTATTATCAAGCCTGATTGAAAAACTATATTTGGCGATGCTAATTTGATATGTAATTTGAATGCTAAGTCAGCTTTAACTATTCCACTTTTTTTTAGTTTAATGGCCTTAGAACCGGCCATTGCTATGAAATGTAAGTGCAAGGGTGTATTTATCAAAAGCTTCTCGAAATCACCAGTGGGGCATGATTCTATAGTCCCTGCGGCATTGAGACAAATTAGACCCTGAATTTTAGTGTCACATGTGGATTAGATCCTGCGTTTTTGCCAAAGATAGATGCGAAGAAAAGACCAAAACGATTCAGTCAGATGGGACGATAATGTACCAAATAATTGAAAAAAAAATATTAATGAAAGATTACAATGTTGTTTTTGCGTCTAGACGAGAACCGCCCTCGTATCTGGACTAGAATTTACCAATGCGGGAACAATCCAATAAATTATATATTATTTCATAAAAAATAAGTACTCAGTTGTTTGATCAATAAATAATTTATGCATATGATCAACTTTATAATATCAAAAGTGCGGTTAGGTGTTGCGGTTAATGCTATTGTATAATGGCAGTATTAATATAACGTCTAATAACCCTAAGGTAAAAATCAATATAGGTAATATTACGTGAAAAATCTTAGTGAGCAAATTTGTAATTGAAAATACGATGAAATATTACACAACTATTAAACAATCTCTCGTCATAAATTGTCCGCGGACGGACCTGTTCTTACTTTAAAATAACAATTATTGATTGAGGAGGATATTTTAATAATATATAATTTTTAGAAATTCTTCATATCATTAAGACCCAATAAATTTCAAATAATAAGAAAGAAAGGACTTTAAATAATTTGAGTTTGCTCTGGTATTATTTATGTAAATTCCAAACTACTAATCCCATATTCATGATTTAGCATTGTATTTTGAAAATAGATCCGAGCCATTTGCTTTGTGGGTTTTGCTGTTCTTTTATGATTTCAAAACTTTCGATACTCGCATAAATGCATCGAGTATACTCAAAAAAAAAAAAAAAAAAAAAAAAAAAAAAAAAAAAAATCCTTCTTGTTGTGATATTGTTGTTTTAATTTCGAAACAAGGGAACATATTTTTTTTAAAATGTTTATAATGTTTTTGTATTTTTTAAATTAATTTGTTGATGATGAAAATAATAAAATTATCGAAACTATATTGACTACTGAGGAGCTGATAATTATAGCATTATGAAAACTATTATATTTTAAATAGTGAAAATGATTTCAACAGATTTCCGTAAGCTGTAGCTGTAATGGAAAAATTATTAAATTAAAGAGCCATAAAAAAGAATAGAACAGTTCTTCTCCCGATATTTTGAGAAAATTAAAGCGACGAAACTGAAAAAAAAAATCTGTGTAACATTGAGAATCGGATTATTATGGCTGGGCAAAACTGGAAATGCACCACAAATATGTTACAGTTGTAAACCTAAAATACATTTTTGGGTGCTGGTAAACCCTTTGCATTTCTTCTTAACCATAATAATTTGTTACTCACGTGTTTTGAAAGAAAAACATTGTTTTGAAATTTCATTCTAAAGATGAAGGTACTATTGTGTAAAAGATGATCAAATGAAAAATTAACTTTTTCTGGAGAATATAATTTGCTAATTGTACTAGCATGACCATAAAACAAAAACGAAATTTAAGAACAATTGAATCATTTACATAAATAATTAATTTTAATATCAATTAAACCCGGGGACATAAATAATACGAAAACCGATAACATTTAATGATATTATCCTATTTTAGAAGGACACTTTACATTTATCAATTTGAAGGTTCATGATCTACGGGTTCTCGACTTTTCTGAAGCAATTGTCTGCTGAGATATGTGCTGTAATTAAATTTATCAATTGTGGATCTTTAGGAATAACTATTAGCAAATTTATTTAGAACCTGGGGTTTTTGACGACAATTATCTATTGAATCATAACGCGATAAAAACTGAGAAAGGTCGAGGTCTTGATCCAGGCATTAAAAAGATGAGAGTACACGGTATAATAGAAGCTTAAGTCCCCCTTACCAGCCAACCTTCTTGCACGACAAATTGTGATGTAGCTTATAGGGAGAGACAATTTTGGGGATTGTGAAATTTATAAACACCAGTGCTGTCACTAGCATTTTATTAATTAAGCAAAGAAAATGAATTGAAAATTTTTGTTTTACATAGGATTAATAATGAAACGGTAGTTAGGTGTGGTACAGCTTTTACACTTGCCAGACGGGAAATGTGTTCAACATTTACACATTATTATTTATTACATATGTATATATATTATGTAGTGCACGGTTACTTTTGCACACGGTTATATAGAACCATGAATAAAAATTAAATTTTAGATAAAATAATAAAGATAAAACTAACCAAAATAGACTATTATATGCGATAGTTATAAAATTTGTTTGTAACAATTGGAAGGTTCTCTTGTTCAAGAAATTGTTTGAATTAGTATTTATAGATTGCACTTCAAAAGTGATAATCAAACGAAGATGAAAATGCAGCAACTACTTTGTTTAAATAGTGTGATGATAGTAAAGCACTGATAATGATTCAGAAATTTTTGGCAAGAACCAAATTCTTTATTACAATTTATATTACAAAAATTTTATTACAAAAATTGTACAAACTATGTAAGTAATATGTCTAAAACACCATGTAACAAGTACTAATTATTTAGTAATGGTCACGACTTATACTAATTTTTTAATCAAATTTTAATTTAATTAGCAAATATTTAGAAAAATAAAATTTAGTAGCTATGTGGTCATCAAAAAATTGCAGCCAGGTATATCAGCTTAATCTGTAAGCAAAGTATTAAACGCCGTACATCAAACAATAAACGCGAGACATCTTATGACACCCATTGTTTCATCGTGCCAGGTGTCAGTTTGTTCCGATCGAAATGTTTAAAGAGCATTATGTGATCCAGTACTACCATCATCCTTGGAATAGGTCTCCCGTGATCAGGTTTATGTAGTCATTTGCAATTCTACCGGTTAATAAGTTTTTTTTTATGTTCTCATAAAAACAATAGGCTCGCATAATTCACAATTTTACAAATTTCTTAGTTCATAAAATAGAAGAAAATAATACCATAATCACGCAATAGGTCCCACCCGGCTAAACTAAATCTAGTATTAAGATTAGGATTAACCGCTAAATCTATCATTTTCTCGTTTATATGTATCTACGATTCTAACAAAAATAAGAAAATCGATAATTTTCATTTTTCGTATCTAACCCAACAAATTCTTGATGACATAGGGAAATTTATTTATCATTGATAGTTTTCCGTATATTTGGTATGTGAAGGAGTTTTGTATATTTTCTGTTCCGTGTACGCCACGTTTACAATGGGGTACTGAAGAGCTTACTTACTGCTTACTAGTACGTAGATTAGTGTACAAAACATTTATACTTACAGTTTTAAGAAAAGTAACGTTTTTACTAGACTAAAATTGCATGCAATTGTATTTTAGTTTCTGAGTAACTTAACAAAGTTTACGAATTAATTTTCCTAAAATAAATAAAAAAAAAAAAAATACAAAAAAATGAGAGAAAAAGAAAATTATGTTGTGTATTTATAAATATATGAACAAAATATTTTATATAATTTATGTACATATATTTATGTACCTATAAATTTTTATTGTAAATATTTAGTGCCTATCGCTCTTACCAAGATTTGACATTAGTACCTAGGTACTTTCTATTTTAATAGCAAGATGTTTTTTCTTAATTTTCCCCGTTTGAATGTCAATTTTCTTGACTTTCTCACAAAATTTACTTTTTGTTAAATTTTATATACGGATTTAATATTATAAAAGCAACTAAATTATTATATTAACATAAAAATTAAATTTTTTGAATAACAATAAGACATTTTTCCTTTTTTCTTAATCTTGCGTCCATTTTTATATAACTAAACCATTGCAATTTTTATGATTAAAAAACGAAAAAAAAATTCACACACAACTTTTTTTTACTGCAGAGTAACAAATTACATTGTCCCAATAAATAAATTGGTTGTATTATATACAGAAATTAAAAACTTTACTTTTTATATTATACTTAACAGACGATAAAAGGAATTATGTGTGTACATAATATTTTTATGTCTAATTTATCACAAATGGTTTTCAAAATATGAAATAAAATATTTGCACAATAAAAAAACTTAAAAAAAAAAATCTTTCCTTTTAATAGTCTCTTTCGCGTTAATTACATATACTATATTATTAATGTGAAAACTTTTATTATTGCAAAATAAACTATATATTTTATTATAAATTTATTATTAAAAAAATATTTTGTGTTGTTCTTTGAAAACAATAAAAAACAAAAATATATTAACACGCATCGAAGAGCTTTTTGACTTCCATATTGTAATTTTGTTTCCTTCACGTTTCTTTTTTATTTTTTGGAGTTGCCTTATGCAATTTTGCTTTTGGTAAAATGGCCAAAAAAGATAAAAATGTATTCAGCTTGTCAGCGCGCCGGGATTGTGGCTGTTTTCATTACACTACACTTTTTTGGTGACCCTACAATATTTTTGGAATATATATTCTACACTTTAATTCTTTCGTCTCATTCCTGCCCCTTTCTATATTTGCCCTTTCCCAACAAACTAACAACAGCTTGTCGGCGAAGGGGAATGAAACGAAGTAAGAATCCCGACGAAAGAATCTATTATACAATAAGTATTCATATTATACAATAATTATATTGTATATTGTAAAAATAATTATATTAAACACATTATAATTATACAAATTTATATATTATTCATAATATACAAAGCAAGAAAATATATTTTGACATCTAGTGGTATTCAGCTATTCGCCTAAACCAAATTTCCTTTATTTCAGCTAAAACAAAATTTTACGTGCATCCCCAATAGAATTCCTTTTTACAACGCATCCCCAATAGAATTCCTTGACATTTTCCTTACAGAAAAAAAACTTGAGAAAAAAATTTGTTTTTGCGTTGTTACTTCTTCCTTACAGAAGAGTATGAAAAAAAAATTTGAGAAAAAAACATTTTTTCTCAAATTTTTTTTTCATACTTTTCTGTAAGGAAAAAGGAATTCTATTGGGGATGCGTACTTAAAATGCTTTAGTTTTTGCAATACCACTACAATAACAGGCCTTTTCTTGTAATAATTTTGTCGGTATATGTAAATACATAAAGAAATGAGAATTTTATACACCACGAAACAAAAATACATGGCAACAAAAAAATAATTTCATTATTTTTAATAAATAGTTTGTATCGTTCAAGTTAAATTGAATAATACATTGTCAAAAAAAATAGGGATGTTTTGTTATTGAATTATTTAAAAACAAAATTGTTTTGAGAAAACTTTTCATTTAGTAATATTCCAATTAAAGCAGCAACTTAGTTTTACACCATAACAACAAATAAAAGAAAAACAAAAATATACGAGATTTTTTACTGCCGCTTTTGCATGCTTTTTTTACTTTTTTAGTAAACCAAAATATGTTGAACGGGATGGGTGTACTTCTTTGCGTATGACAACAAAATATATTGTGTTTTATCTTTGTTCAAATAAAACTTGGTTTTTAATTAATACGGTGTAATAAACCAAAATACAGTTTAATCAATCAATACTATTGATAAGCCCAATTGCGTGATTTAGTTGGTTGTACATAATTACTAAGAAAAACAAATCCAATTTTATCGACAATTGGATTTTTTTGTGGGCTTGTGTAAAATTTACAGTAAAGATTAAAAATTAGGATACTGTTTATCCACGATATTGAAACTTGAGAAGGTAGAATATGACACATAATAATTTTGTGTATTATGTGTGCTGTGGTAAAATATTCCTATGTTTCATTTTCATAATATACAAAACACAAGTTGCTTTATCAGTAAATTAGTAAATGAAAAGTTTCTCAGCAGGGAAATATTTTTATTGGAAATGTTTTGTCAAAATATCAATATTTATCGTGATCCTTCAGATAAATTATGTTTGTAGATAATAAACCACATTAATTGGGACAAATAAAGATTTTTTTTTGTCCCATGTAATTTTTTGTTCATCCTATGACGCCCATGTTTTTGTTTGTATTTACCTACACCAACTCATGTAATTTTTCTATATAGAAAAATGGCCTATTATTGTAGTGGTATTGGTTTTTCCATTAACCGTGATAGTGCTGTTGTAATCGTATCAAGGAAATACACCATTTGCTACCTAATTGACGATTGTAAAAGTTGGAAAAGCGCCGCTGGTTCAAAAATTTTATTTTTATTATAATTTTTAATCTTTATTTCTGTAATAGTTAAACTTATATTAGTTTAGTTTTTTTTAGTGCGTTACATGAATATGCATGAAATAGGATAAAAAAAGAGTATACATATTATTAAGTAAATATACTTAATTTTTTACGAAACGTAAAATCCTCAATAAATGTAAATGGGATTATGTATCATCATAATAACTGTGATATAGCAATATTATGCCCTTCGAAGCTTTATCTAATTTAGAAATCATATTTATGATCAATAAAACCAAAACAAAATGCTTTTCTAAAGTAAATAAAATGTACAAACTAAATAATATTTTTAGTTATATATATGTATATATTTATCGTAATAAATTTAAATAAGGTTAAAAAAACAAGGTAAAAAAAATAAAATAACATTGGAAAGGAATTCTCGGTTTTTTATTTTTCGAAAAAATATTTATTAAAAAAATAATCTAAAATGGTAATAAATCCCGCGTAGAAACGAGCAAAACTCGAAATGAAATGTGTTCGCATTCAGTCGTGCTACATGTAGTCTCATAAGACCGGCTTCACCTTCGTTTCGTTCCCCTTTTACCTACAAAATCCATTTTAACAGCGACATTAAATTTTTCGGTAAATCCGAAATGAAAAAATTGAAATGAAAATAAAAAAATTTAAGGGCATATTTGAGATGTAGATTTTTGTTTAAATTTTATTTTCGAGAGAACAGAATAAAACAAGACAAAAAAATTTGGCGTTTTAATATAAAATAAGGGTTTAAATTAAAAATTAAAATCTATTGCGACTTAGTTTGGAATCAGAAACCAAAATCGTGTGAAGCATAGCTGATTCACTTGTTTAAACCGTTCGTTAACTCTACGCTAACTCGCGGAATTTGCGAAGGCAATTATTGTTACCAACACATATACAAGTCTTCGTAAAATAGTTTCATTTCTCATGTGATGAAGTGTTCGTTTACACAACTTTAGTATAAACAAGCCTTCGCAAACTGTACGTAAAAGTTACGCAATGTTTAGAGGGTAGTAAGAATTTAACAAATTGCAAACAGTTTTAAAGTAAGCAATTGTTCCTTTGAAAAATAATCTCAAATTATCGGCGCCTATGTATGTGTTTTCAAACAATTTTCTGAAGTTTAGCAAATTGTGGACAGCTATCCAAATATTAGGTTATCTGTTTTTGAGGTTATGGTGAAAAGAAATGGAAACATGTGGTAGCTTTTAAATTTATAGTTGTACTTTTTTTGATCAGCTCCTTTCTTTTTCAAGCGTATTATACATGATTCCATGGATACGTACAAATAATATTCCAGTCAGTTGTTTTTCATTGACTCAGTTGAGGTAACTTCTAAAGCACTAACTATGGCACAGAAAAATCGGAAACCTTCAAAGAAGAATGACTCCAAACAGTCATCCTATTTATACGGAATAATAGATATAATTCAAATTTATTATGAATTAGATCTTAAGCCACCGCCACCGTTGTATTTACAAGAATGTAATTAGGAAAAGTTACATATATTTATAGCAAACTAGTACATTGTTTTTAAACCGTTTATTTTCCCCACTTTCAGATATTTTGCGGGAGCCGGATGACTATCGCACCAATTTCTCGAATCGAGATGCGGGCAACTTAACAAAATTTGTTTTAGCATCGAATAGAACAGAAAACCGTCTAAATAGTGTATTAAAAAAGAAAAAAACGAATAAACGATAATTTGATGTCAACAACGGAATTTTTTTATTTCAAATACTGCTGAATATCGCTGCCATTTTTATTAATTTTTATATGAATGTGTATAACAGTTTAATAAATGTCAAAAACGTAGTGGAAAAATCTGTAATAAACTTTGAACTACATCGTGTATGTGTGAAATCCGTAATTTAAAAAAAAAAATCGTAAATTATTTAATTAAAATTATAGATTAAAAACAAAATGAGTTTAAAATCCGTGCGGGACGTAAAACAATTGTATAATTTAATGAAACATCGAAATAATTTTCGGTAATTGTGCATTTAATAAAAAAATGATGTAATAACCTTTAATACCTTGTTTTTCCTCTCTAGGCCGATTTCAACTGGACGAGTGTTTCTGGCTGAAGAACCACAGGCAGCTACGAAATCTGAAACAGATATGAGCCCAACCGAAAAAAAATTATCCGCCGAAATTGAAACATTAACTACGCAAATAAAAGAACTGAATGAAAAAAATAACCAATTACTGGACAAATACAAGAGATCCCTGGCCGACAGTGAAAATTTGCGTAAGCGACTAACGAAACAAATCGATGACGCGAAAATATTTGGAATTCAAAGTTTTTGTAAGGATTTGCTGGAGGTAGCAGATATACTAAGTGCTGCGACTGATTCGGTACCGAAAGAGAAACTAGAACAAAATGCTGATTTAAAAAATTTGTGCGAAGGATTAAAAATGACAAACGCAACATTGGCGCAAGTCTTTAAGCGACACGGGCTAGTTCAAGTAAATCCAATTAACGAGAAGTTCAATCCAAATTTCCATGAAGCTCTATTCCAAGTGGACAATCCAAAATGCGCACCAAACACAGTAGTCTCAGTTAGTAAATTGGGTTATAAATTGAACGAGCGCTGTATACGTCCAGCACTCGTTGGTGTCTCAAAGGGTTGAATCAAAACTGATGTTCATACCTACTTATTCGGAATTCCAAAAAAAAAAAAAAAATCATTACAATTAGTAAAACATTTATTTTATTTGTTTTGTAAAGATATATATATATATATTATAATTTAAAAACTATTATTTGATTAAAAATAATATTTGAATCCTAAAATAAAAAATTTATTTGTATAATTCGTAACGCAAATTAACACGAGAAACTATTACTGGATTTTATGTTAAATTTATTAATAATAAATTTTAAGAATGATAATATATAATTACAAGTAGGTAATTGCATTTTAGGTGACAATTAAAACTTAATGTTGAGTTAAAAACCTTGCTGATATTGTCTGGAATCTATTCGGGCTTGCATCATTTCCAATTGTCGTTTAGCTTCACATTGCGGGAAATTGTTCATGTCATAATACTGAGGTGCAATTTTTAATAGCCATTCAGCTGTAATAACAAATCAAATTGGGGTTACTTGCCGCTTGCCGAATTATCAAGTGTACTTACGTTTGACATCGGTCACGGTACGAATATAATTTTTGGTTGTGAGAACAAACTCGTTATAAATCACCCAATCAGGCTTGTGATCCAAGCATGTGGATGGATGTAATTGTACCAGTTGATTATCTTTTATTGTTAAATAATGTCCGGTTCGTTCTAAATGCGCAACCTGAAATTTTAAAAATAAACCATAAAGTTGGGAAAATTATATTTGGTGTGTACGGTACAATTCCGCCAAAAATCTATTTTGTTGATTCAATATTTTTTTGGGAAACCTTATCATAAAATGTAGCCGCGTGGATTGATTAGTGCGAATGCAAGTTTTCTTGCATGCTTATGTACATTGTTTTCGGCAGAATTTTCATTGAAAATTATTTTTGGTAAAACCAAACCTTTGTTCATCCTACACTATCATCCGTATGGGTAAATCCGAAATGTATGGCTTGCGACCCCCGAGTTGCTATTTGCAATAACCACTGCCACAAGTTGGTTTCAGCGGGTTCTTTCATTTTTGAGTTGATAGAAGTTACGTTGTGGTTTGAATTTTCAATATCATTTTCGACAATGTTGATTTAAGGAATTTTCTTAAAATATTAATTGATAACATTT
Source organism: Nephrotoma flavescens (assembly GCA_932526605.1). Taxonomy (NCBI): domain Eukaryota; kingdom Metazoa; phylum Arthropoda; class Insecta; order Diptera; family Tipulidae; genus Nephrotoma; species Nephrotoma flavescens. The sequence continues at coordinate 317,089,829 of OW052221.1, read as the reverse complement.
TTTAACGCCTAAAATTCGTGCGGGCCCAAAACCCCTCTGCACTGTATATACCTCCAAATTCCTAAGGAAAGCGATATAAAAGCAATCACCACAGTGCCTTATGAGTGTGAGAAGAACCAACTAAAACATCCAGAAAACTGCCAGCATTTGCCACATTTGCTCAGAATTATTTAAGTGTTGTCGCAATGCAAATGAGTGGTGGGAATTCACAAAACTACGATTACGATTAAAACAATTTGCCAAGCCCATCGGACCTCAAACCGTTTTATACACGACAATAAATAATGTAAATTCCAAAGAAAATGGTTCTCAACCAAGCATCTAAAAAAAACGTAGCTCCTTGGTATATTATGAATCAATTTCTAGGATGATTTCTCATAGATTGGGATTAGAGATACCAGTACATCTTGCAAACAATAAATTCAGCATTTACTTACTTGCATGAAAAAACCTTGTACCAAGGCCTTCCGGATATTTATGTAATAATCTTTAGACGTAAAATCTGTACTTGTTCTCTTTAAATTAAACCGTTCCATGATTCGAGACAATTGCTGTCGGACATTATCAGCTGATTTAAGTGATCTAAAATTTATGAAATTCTCGTAACACCATGTTGGATCTTCATTACCTGTAACGAATAAAATAGAATATGATAAATCCCATCACATCAAGAGACTCCATTAAAATATACTTACTCTGTTTAAAGGCATGATAAACATTTAGCAATGTCAAATGATCCCCATCAATGTGTGCAAAACGCATTTTGGATTCATCGGCCGCTTTTTTGGCTTCATTTGGACGCACGAAACACTGCGGTACTAAATAATTTTTGACGGGGTTGCAACAACACATTGCGTCCCACAAATATAGTTGGTATGCATTTTTTTATCAACCTAAGGCTATTGGATTATTAGTTCATGTGCGATTTTATTAAGACGTTCAGACTTGACATTTAAACTGATAATTTACAAGTCTAAAACTATTTTAATGGATTTAAAATTTTTAAAATTAGATCTGATATTTTTAATAAAATCGCCCGTGAAATCCTCAACATAATATATCTTATCTCTAACAAAACTACATTCTTATATAAGGGGCTGTATGAACACTCAAATTAAATAAAAAAAAATTCTTACCCGACAACATAGCTGTGATCGACAAGATTTCATTCGAACAATTGTGATTACAGCTGGCTATCAACATTTTGGCAAGCTGCGGATCTAATGGAAACTCGGCCATCACAGCACCCAAATCAGTTAAATTCCCGTCGTCATCCAAAGCCGCTAAGTAATTCAACAATTCCAGAGCTCGCATTAGAGTTTCGGGTGCTGGTGGATCCATAAAATCAAAATGCACCAAGTCATCAATACCTAATTTTTTTAATTGAAGTACAACAGTTCCTAGAAATTTAAAATCGAAATTTATTTGGAAAATATTATTACCTAATTCAATAAGCAGAATTTGGACATACCTAAATTCGATCGTAGAATTTCAGGATATGTATTGTCTTGCATCTCATTTTTATACGCCTTCTCTGTATAAAGTCTAAAACATTTTCCGGGTCGGGTACGACCAGCACGACCGGCTCTTTGCTGTGCCGAAGCTTTACTAATTGGTGAGACTAATAAACTTTCAACACGAATACGTGGATTATAAACCTTTTGTTTAGCAAATCCTGGATCAATTACAAAAACTACTCCATCAATTGTTAAAGAAGTTTCCGCAATATTTGTAGAAACGACGACTTTTCGACCAATAGCACCGCTTGCTTTTTTCGGTGGTGCAGGTTCGAAAATTCTCTGCTGTAAATTGGGCGGCAATGTTGAATAGAGTGGAATACATTTTAATTCTCCAATTTCCGGGCCTAAATTATCAATTTCACGCTTAATTCGTTTGCAAGCTTCTTCAATTTCTTCCTGCCCCGTCAAAAACATTAGGATATCACCCTCGATGTCTTCGCACATATGAATTTGGATTACTGTACGAATTGCAGCCTCTAAATAATCCCGTTCTGGTTCCGGTGTATAAAATATTTCGACGGGATGAGTACGACCGGGCACATTCATTAACGGGGCATTATCAAAGTACTGTTGAAATTTACCGGCATCGAGTGTAGCTGACATCACAACTAATTTCAAGTCGTTACGTTGGCGAATTACCTCTTTGAGTACGCCCATTAAAATATCGGTGGCCAATGTACGTTCATGGGCCTCATCGAGTAGTATTACTTGGTATGCCTCAAGCATAGGATCACTCATACCCTCTCGCAGCAACATACCATCCGTCATGTATTTTAAAATTGTTTTAGATGAAGAGCAATCCTCAAAACGTATGCTATAGCCAACTTCCTGCCCTAAAATAACATCCATTTCTTCGGAAACACGTTGTGCTACCGACATAGCCGCCACTCGTCGGGGTTGCGTACAAGCAACACCTTTTTGGCCAAGTGTTTGAGCGTACTCGACACACCATTGTGGAATTTGTGTAGTCTTACCAGAACCTGTTTCGCCGACAAGCACGATACACTGATGTTCGGCAAGCAAACGCATGAAATCGGCTCGATACTCGAAAACCGGTAATGTAATACGTTTCCTGTACAAGGTATGATATCGCTGCGAGTATGCCTGATTCGTTAAAGGATTAACCGTATTGGATTTTTGTGTGAAGATCGTATTAGAATTTCCCGCGGAGGCCGACGTGGTTTGCATTGTGCCACCCTGATTACCCATACCCTTTTCTTCTCTGTAAGTTTATTAGAAAAATACAAAACATTATTTCGTTTGGAAACGAATCGATTGACATTTCTGTTCCATGTATAATGGAGATACCGCCATAATTTTGAGCGACGAGGGGTACACAATACACTAACCTTCGCTTTTTTATAAATGGATCCATCACCTCGATTCTCCTTTTCGACATTTTGTTAAACTATATTTCTAAAGAACTAATTAATTGTACACAGGAAATTAAATTAACAATATTTGTGAACTATTAGTTTAATTTTAAAATAAAAATTGAATTTTTCATGTAAAATGTGTTTTCCTACAATTTTTTTGTGTATGCAGTATGCTTGACTTTGGCGAACAACAGAAGGATTGCCACATGCGATAATTTGGGTACGATTTGTTTTACGAAAGATGTCACTCTCCAGGATTGTACACTCGCGTAATTTTCTCTTAACGTCTACCGGATATTTGAGAAACCAAGTGACAGCACAAATTTAACAAAAATTTCGAAAAATTTTATGTTTATGTATTTGTTGTTAAAATATGAAATTAAATAAATATTTTCGAAAAGTATCTACCAAAAGTAATGATTTGGCAACATATTATTTTCTGATAGCAGTACGCGTTTTATTAATTTTTGTGCCACAAACGGGGTACATCCATCCAGATGAATTTTTCCAGTCATCGGAAATTATGGCCGGTGAGTATTTTACGAATTTCGGACACAATTAATGTAATCACATCGGTATTTTTAGGTGATGCATTCGACCTGCAATACCGTAAAACATGGGAATTTAATACGACGTCACCTATCCGAAGTGTAACGCTCCCGTTTGTATTCATCAAAATTCCATTGGAGGCCAGCAAAATCGCGTTCATGTATCTAAAATACTATCTAAATATAGACCTATATTCTAGCTATACGATACTTATTATCCCACGTCTAATAATGTGCGCTCTATCATTTCTAAACGATTACAGTTTATATAAAATTTGTTGTTCGTACGGAATTCAGTATGAAACTCGGCTGGTGGCACTCGGTTCATCATTCATTATGTTAGTTTTTAGCACGCGCACATTTACAAACACCATCGAAATGGCACTAGTCTCCGTACTGCTATATTACGTTTCGGAATGCATGATCCTATCAAACACGGTCATCTACCAGACTGAGGTGCTACAGGAGAAATATGAAAAGGCCAAAACTACGGTAGATCGAGTGCGAATTTTTAAAATGAAGTGGGCTCTACCCGAACACTCGTTTAATAAGTGTTTTCTTATATCCACGCTCTGTGTAGCTGGAGTATTTAACCGTCCAACATTTTTATTTTTTGGATTGCCGCTTGTATTTTTTTGGTTTCATCGCGGGATGGGTACAAAAATAGTTTCGTTTATGGATTTTAACTTAAGGATCGGATTTTTTGTTATCTCATCAATTCCAGCTTTACTTATCTTTATGGTGGCTGATTCACTATACTATGGGTACTTGACATCTGCCGAGATTGAATACAAAGAAATCGGAATAAAAAATTTTGTACTCACGCCTTGGAATTTTGTTAAGTACAACATAAATGGAACAAACACAGCGGATCATGGTGTGCATCCCAAGTTCCTACATATACTCGTAAATATTCCGCTATTGTATAACGTGCTGGGGTGCGTAACCATCGTATCAACAATTTTTATGGCATACCGATTTTTTGTGGGTGATTACAAAAAACTACCAAGAGCTCAATCGGTAATCGGGCTAATGATGGCAACGATATGTGTACCAACTATTGTTTTATCATTAATAAATCATCAAGAACCGCGCTTTCTGATTCCATTGACAGTTCCGATTATTTTGTTGCACGGAGCTAAATTAAAGTACGGTTTTTGCACAATGCATCCGTTTAAGTCGCATAACGCATTCACAAATTTTATTTACAATAAGTTCTTATCATCCAAAGCCAGTTCCAAATCGCTTCTAAAATTATGGTTTACCGTAAATATTTTTATGACATTTTTCTTCGGATTCCTTCATCAAGGTGGGGTTTTCCAGCTAACGGAACATTTTTCTGGATTCATGAAACAAAAATCAAATCAATACACTCCGGTGCATTTGGTCACGAGTCATATTTACAACGTTCCCGAAAGTCTTCTCTTGATACCGAGTGCTGAGGTATTACACGTAAATCCGTATAACGGGCAAAAATATCGTAAAACGAAAATGTTTCATTTGCACGAATTTGGCGGCATGGATATGAAAAATTTATATAGAATGTTAACGATAATCCTAAATAATCATCCCAAAGAGATTAACTTATTTTTGGCCATTCCATCAAGCCTATCAGAAGATTTAAACCTTGAATTCTATAATAGCAATTCAACATTAATATATCACGATCTAGTTAAGGTATTTTATCCTCATTTATCCGTAGAAGCCATGCCTCGATTAAATATACAGCATCCGTGTGAAGTGAATACGGATGTTACGGAATTGGATGATACGTGCGGGCTCTGGGATATGGACAACTCGGATCCATTAACCGTAAACTATATGCTACGACAATTTTCTTCGATAATCCATCAATTTGGTTTGAATTTATATAAAATTAAGTTGAATAAAAAATCGGACCCTGTTTAGCCAGTGGTTTGTTCCATTAAATCCAATGCCATAATTCTAGTCCAAAATTTGTTGCACTATTTTTTCACTTTTGTAATTTATTTATAAAGTTTACGGCACGTACTTTACTAACGATTAAAATTTAGCTTTATTAAGTTTTTGGTGATAATAGCGCGCTTATTGCATGAATTACCTTAATGTTACGTTTTTTTATAAATGAAATTTAAGACTTATATTACACATTAATTGCGTTGTGTGTTACAAATTGTAATGTCAACATTAATAATTATTATTAACCAAAAATAAAAATTTGAAATTTGAAATGTTTTTGTGTTCTATCCCCTAAAGTTTTTTATGGAGGTACCTACTATTAATATTTTCTGAAGGTTGTTGATAACATCTGCACGCCTAACCCCGGGTCTGATTTAATGCTTCGTTGACTGCAAACCGATAACACCATACATCTAATCAGTGAATCAACTTAAATTCAATGAATTCAAAGGTTGTAGTGTACGAATGCGGATAAACAATGTGTCTAATACCCCACAAAAAGTTCATACATTCTAAACATATGAGGGTTATCTCGTTTATATTCTACTTCTAATAATTTGGAATCTCAACAACGACCTCGGCCAAAAATTAAGGGCCCCCTTTTAAAACTCGAAACATTGAATAATATTGTCCGGAAACACTGTTAATCGGCAATAACATCGTTGATTGTAATCGCCTATAGGCTTCACTCTTTTTCAAAGTACGTAATAACGTTACTTAGGAAACACAAATTTGAAGCGAATTTTTTCTGATCAACACCGATATCGTGAATTCGTAACGACCACCTCGAAAATGTTCTGAGCAAAATACGTCAGAGTAAGTAAAATTAATTTTTTACGACCTTAACGCTAAATTGACAAGGAATGTCAAATACATCGTACCGTCATCGTCCCATACTCTACACATCGTTTCAAACAACAGAGGAACACGCACCACCGGCATAGCATTACATCATCACTTGTTTGTCGGTTCATAAAGGTCTCATGTCTCAATGATATTTACATCGACTCCGCCCACTTCCTGGAATTTACAAAATATACCAAGGCTAGGTTTTTATGAACAAAGTGCAACAAGACACGAGGTTCGATGAGTTTGACGTACTTCCAATTCATTCTTTAGAACGTCCATGACAGTCCTAAGATTGGTGAAAAACAGGCCTCATGTACATGTGTAGCAAATTCAAACTCGGAAATCCAGAAGTTTATTGCTCTATCTCAGTAGTTTTATGCCATAACATCGTACAATTCCATGGATTGTGCATCCAAGGGGTACAACCAATCAATTAATCATGCACAATTTATGGTGGAATAGTCTTCAATTTGTCAATTCGAGCTTAAACACCTCGTATCGAGGCCACTGAATTAGACAAATCTTCTCAACTTTTGATTAAAATGGCCCAGATACAACAATTTAGGCACGAAATCTACGATCTTAATCTAGAAATGAGTGGCTAAATAAAGTAAGATTAAATCCATGTCTCCTTTACTATACATATCGATATGTCTCGAGCGTTCGTAGTCGAGTTTAAAACATGGCCTCACAACGTGTCCGAGCCATCTAAGCCTTGATGATTTAATTGTTTTAATTATCTCCGAGCTATTCAGATCATCCCTGATCTTGAGATTGAGATGCATCCGGTACATTTTTCCCATCCTTAATAGGGGCTAGCATACTTAATATTAGTGTAGAATGTTTGTAACCTGCTCCGCGATGTTAAGAAGACTGCAAAGACTGAGTTTTGCACTTTTACCACCAATCCCATAAGTATAAACTCAATCCACTTTTCGTATTGTGTGTCGCCTGTTAAAAATTCTAATCGTGTTACCCTGCTCTCGATTGCCATTCATTTGGTGTTCGCCTCGTTAATATGGAGGCCCATTATTTGGGCTGTTGTTTCCAACACGAGCAGAACTACTTTAAGAGATACGATGTTACCACATAGGATGCATATATCGCCTGGGTGTAAGCTAATATTTGGCTAGGTTTGTAATATAAGTATATGCGCTATGTTAAGCTTGCGAATGAGTCATTCGGAATGACATACATATTCTAACGATAGGTTGAATGGAATTTGGGTCTCCTTGCTGCACTCTTCATGTTAATTCGAACGCCTTTTCTTTTAACGCGTCCATTAATACTTTTCACATGGTTATCAATTACCGGACAAGTGGTGCAGTGGTTAAAGCTTCGGCACTTGGATCGGGAGGTACTGGGTTCGAATCCCATCAGAGAGGCTAGATTAGATGCAAATCGAATTTTCATCATCGATTACAATCGGTGATGTTAATAAACACAACTAAGACCCTCTGATGGAGTGCAGAATTCAGCGCCGACCCACCGTCCATGTCAATATACAGGTTGGCATGGAGCTTGCAATGTGCAGGTGGTATACTGTAATTAATTGTGTGAGTAGTGAATAGGTGAATGGGTTAATGATGTTAGCATGAATGCGTGGTATCACAATGGGCCAAAAAATGGCCGAAGTGTGTAAACCGCTGAAACCTAAAAAAAACCATGGTTATCAATTATGAAGGAAATCGATTTTGTTCCTTTGATTGTTGCATACGCCCGCTGAAAATCTATGAATATAACCTTTTCATTTCATAGCATTTTTCAAACACAATCCTCAGGGAAAAAGTTTGGTCGGTTGTCGGCATGCCTGGACGAAAACCAGACTGGTATATAGTAGCTCATTATGCGCCCGCTGTAAATTGATAGCTTAGTCAGCATAACAACGTTATCCAAAATCATGTCATCTAATTTCGGACATCATATTCATCATTACGTGTTAACATACACAAGATTGAAGGAATTTTCCATGATCAAATTGGGACAAAAAAAAAAAAAATTGGAAATTTTGTCAAAATGACAAAACGGTGATTACCGTTGCGAATAAATAGTGAGACGAAATTATCTGAGAAACGTAGATAGAATAGAATTAAATTTAAAATTTAATAAACTGGTATGGCATGAAGACCCTTGAGTTAGCTCCAATGAAAGTACGACCTCGCGGAAGACCTTCTGCGCGATGGATGAGTGCGAGTGACCTAATCTAAATCACTCATCGTGTCTAGTATAGCATTCATATGGAGCCGTCGGTGTCAGCATCGTTATAATAACCTACCTCAACCAGCTTTTAATAGTTTACCTATATTATCCTCAACGTTACCAGTTTAAAATGTGTGGCAAAATCAAATCGATTTCTAATTAACAAAAATATACTTTGATTTACACAAATCGCAACAGTCTAGTTTATTCATTTTCTACAGTTCATTGTAGTGTATTAATCCTCTTAAAAAAAAAAGAAATTAGTAGGAAACCATAGATGGCAAAAGGAAGCCAACTTAAAAAACTTACAGTTCATACAAAGAAATCTGATCCGGCGTGTGCCCATAAATCTCTACCTTGTATGCGTGTAGTATGTCTTGAAACCCATAATTTAAACCGAAACACTGCTCTAGTTGTGTCTTTGCCATGTAATTAATTCAAATCGTTAATCAATTTATTATACGAGTGTCGAGTACACGATGCAAATTCAAAACAAATTATAAACATTGCATTGTTATACAGTTCACATATAATGTAGTTAGAAAATATTCAAAAGAAAATAGTTTTTATATTGAGGAAAATCATTTCCCCATTCATTTCTAATTGAACCTGTAAAGGAGATTAACAAACTATTATAGCGCGTGCAAGTTTAAGTCCAATAAAATTATAGTGAGTGAAAATCAAAAATATAGTTGTGTTTAGCTCAAACGAATTTCAAATGGAAACCATTCGATAAAATCGGGATGAATCAAATTATGTGATAAAATGGTAAACTCAATTTTTGGATGTGTGATTCTGTCAAATTTATATCTTAATTGGATTATTTTCCCATAAACAAGTAACAAAAATCAAATTATCTATTCAGTGAAAAATTAATCAATTAGGCGTATATGCCATCATATCTTTATACTAATTAAATTATGTGATTAGAAATTTTATTTAAAATTTGAAACTTAAAAAATTATTATGTGGTTAAAGTGATGCGAAACTCCTTCAAAACTTGGACTTGGTACAAACTCACCACACGACGACCAGTGTGTTTTCTGGGATTTATAACATTTTGTGCTGTATCGTTAAAAGTATTCCAATATTTAATAATCTTTCGTTGAAAGAAACTTTTTAAGATGCAGCGGATTGAATAGTCACTAAAATTTAGCTAAGATCACGTGTAAATAATTTGTTTCGTTTGTAAGGGCTGTGCTTGTTGGTTTTTTGAAATTTAAGCAGGAATAAAGTTTTTTGATTATAACATACATGACAGTTTTACCAAAAGTTTGGTAAGTTTAATTATGGTGTATTCGAGATCTATTTGTACATTCGTGGTAAAAGAAAGTGGGGTGTTGGCCACAACATATTCGCCCACCCATATTTTCAAAATGGGAGCATGTTCAAACAAAAAAATAATTTGGAGATCAAATTCACACAGTTTTACCGAGCTGAAGAGCTTAAATGTCTCAGCAACTTCTCATTAATGCACTCACTTATCCCAATTTTGTCCAGTTTTGCCACCTCATCAAACTGGTTTGCCAAGCGAATTTAAAGAAGTCAGTTATGTCATAGTTTTATCTAAATTTTACCTACCTGCTACTCTCTCAAACGCTATGGCGTTAAATATATATGTAAATGTTGTACAAAGCACTCTCAAATCTAAATTTAAATAAATTGGTTATGTTTTAAAATTATCCATATTATGTGGATCAATTTTGCTCACAACATAATTGGTTTACCCACCCATCCTATGAACAGAATAATAAACTTTACCGTACACTTTTGAGTTAAAGTACACAAGTACACGCACCATTAATGGTCAATTTAAATAAATAGTATTTTTTTGCAATTTTCCACCTGAAGATAAATTTTATCAACCAATACTTATAGTTTTGCCCCCCCCCCCCCCCCCATTAACCCGTTTAGGAAATATTAAAATGTTAACTTAAACTTTTAAGATTAATTATCATAATGATCGTAAATCACTACATATTGTCATTCTGAATAAATTAGTTATGTTTTACAATTGTCCACCAGTTGTAGAATTTTGGCCACTCATTAATAAGTTCTTCTCCTATATAAACCAAATTATTAGGTGATCAAAATTCATCAGCACGAGGACAATTCTAAAAACTAATTATCAGTAAACTGGAATGGGCTAAACTAATTATATTGGTTGGTATGCATAAAAATAAGTAAAAAATTTTACTAGCATGTTTTCGAGTACATACTACTTACTCATAAAAAACCTGTATTGCTTAGAGTTTATAAGTCCTTTAAAAAAATAAGTATTTGCTTTGAATGAGTATACTTAAATTGATATTTGCATAAAACTTAGTAAATACTTATTATGTTTAGTATTTATTACACATTATTCAAGTTACAGCTACAACAACTTGAAGTGCTGTTACGATTGTACATAAAGTAACTACCCAAATATTTTGATTTATCTAATCAAATTTTTCTTCAATGGTTGATTAGATTTGTTAGACATGGCTTCATTTATGCACATAAATAAAAAAAATCTATAAAGAAATACGACAATCTGATCCTAAAATATTCAAAAGCTTATATAGATTTTAAGAAAAAATCGTATGTTTGATATCACAAACTTTCTTGAAGGGAATTTTGAAACGCATGGCCTTAACAAATGAAAAAAGGTGAAACTATTTTTTCGTTATATCATGACGGATTCCGGATTTCAAATTGGAGTTGGTAAGTACAGGAGTGCATCGTATACCATAGTGAAGTGTACCGTAAACAGGACGATCAGATTTATATATTTATGGTAAAATTGAAGAATGGAAAAATTGGGAAATGCAAATTTCTTCCTTCTACTACAAGTGGTTTTTGAAAACTTAAAATGAGTATCAAAATTTCGTCAGCTTCCCAACGGCAATATGTGCTTTGGTCTGTACTCATATAATATGTCATATTAACATCATTAATCCTAATTTGCATAACATGAAGATTGAATCGGAAAGGGTACACAAGTATACATCTTCAGGCAAATAGCTCCTTGGCTAATGAGTAATGACGCCATTTAAAATACCTGTAGCATCTCAACAAAATAGGTTTAACGATCTACGCACTTGCTCTGTATTATCGAGTGATGTTTTGGTCAATTAAAAAACGGGTTCCAATATTGCATTGTACCGTATGCCGGTGGATTTACATCGATTTACCGGTTTTATTTCATCATGCATAATGTCACAAAATATTTAAACGATGATTCAGATAATGAACATTTATTTATTTTATTTTTTAGTAAGTTTCACTTTATTTTCTTATTAAATTCATCACATAAATTTAAAAAAAATAAATGCATTTAAATACGTGTTAATAGACTATGAAAAGTGAAAATTTGTCTCTGAGATAATTGCGGCTTTGAATTTTCGCCATCTGCATTCTCTATCATTTCGCTTGCTCCAATAGTACAAGTCTCTGCAATTCGATGGTTATTGTTTTATTGGTCTCTGAATAGACTCTAGATTTTCTTCGTACCACATTAGTTCATGCTAGACCACTGAAGATTTCGGTTTGCTTCAAATTCGAAGCAATGTCTATTTTGCCCTTTTCTTAATTTTTCCAATATCGAGATTCCCACAGTCAAACCAAACCACCTGAATAATAAACATCAAGTAAATTTATCAAAATACCATTTAGATTTATTTATTTCGAATATAATTTATGGCAGGGTTTTCGCTTGATTTGAAATATCCGGATAACGAGATTCTAAAACAATACCGAACAAAATCTAGTTGTATTACCTGTAATAAATGCATTTACATGTTTTTATTAACTGAGTAAGTAAATACTAATAAAATATGTAGCTACAAAAGCCAGAGCTACAAAATATTTTAAATCTTTTGTAGCTGTGGCTAGTATCACGGTTTTAATCCTGAACCTCAGCTTTTTGTCTGTCCCCAAATCGTTAATAATAGAAAAAAATCATTATACGTCGGATTTTGTGGCTGGGAGGCACAAGCACAATGCAAATCCAACTAATTTGTGTATGTATATTGGTGAGAATTTTAAATGAATTCTCAAAATACTTTAAGTTTTATATTAGATAACTTTACTTTGAAATTTTATTCCGCAACTGTTGTTATATTACATGGTAAAATATAATTTAGTTCCGGGTCAAAGTTAACTGAAGTAACTTAAGCTCTTAAGCCTGACTGGTTGAGGCATAACATGATAACGGTTTACTCAGAAATGATAATTTTTTTAATTATATCTCTTTTCCTGCCTGTCCACACATTTGTGATAATTTTTTTTTTTGGTATAAAATGGATATTTTGTTGTATATGTACCAAATGTGTGTTGTCATTCAGCTACAACTAAATATTTTTTAATTTTGTATACATACTTACTTTATATGTTATCCGTTTCCTTCTGAAAAACATTTATTAAACAAACGTCATCATAATCATACGTATGCGTTGAATATTTTGTACATCAACGTGTATACATACGTTGTCCACCATACTATTACCTTCAGCTGAAATCTGGAGACTGATTTAAATGGGGATAACTGCATATTTTAAAATTGCATTTCTCAAAACTGCATGTTTCAAAACTGCATAAGGTACGAATCGGCATAAGGTACAAAATTGCATTTTTCAAAACTGCATATTTCAAAATGGCATAAGGGTTAAAACAGCATGTTCAAAACGGCATAGGTACAAAATGGCATTTTTCAAAACGGCATAGGTACAAAACTGCATTTTTCAAAACGACATTTTTAAAACTGCACAAGACAGAATGAAATATTTTAATCGATTATGAATCTAGAATTATCTTTCATTAATTTCTGGAATATGACCGGTACGGTTATTTATTACACGATGAAATTTGAGATGAATGAAATTTTTGAACATTTGTGAACGATTCTCGGATTAAATTCTAGGATAAAGCCAAATGTAAAGGAACTTGACTATTTCTTAGTCGATTAAGATTAAATTTCACATGTTTCTATGGTATGGTTGAATTTACAATAAAACTGATGAAATGAAATTGATTATGACAAATTTCTTGTACATGTTTTATATAAAAGGTTTAGTATAGGTATGTTATAAGAGCTATTTACCTTCATGGAAATTAGAAATTATTTGAAGATTTAGTATTCATATAAAATTCTCCTTTACCTAAATTTTTGCAGCTATGTCGTTTCGAAAAATGAAATTTTGAAAAATGCCGTTTTGAGAAATGTCTTTTTGAAAAATGTGGTTTTAGGAAATACCGTTTTGAAAAATACCGTTTTGTACCTATGTCATTTTGAAACATGCAATTACAGAAAATGCCGTTTAGGCATTTTCTTTAACTATGTCCTTTCGTACCTTATGCCGTTTTGAAATATGCAGTTTTGGGAAATGTCGTTTTTAAAAATGTCATTTTAAAATATGTAATTTCGGCCGGGACCCATTTAAATGAATTTTCGAAATGAAACTGATAATCAAGAGATTAGGTGGGGGTAAAATGCAGTGCATAGAAGAAACCGAAGTAAATTTATTTATTTTCTCGCTTCGATGCGTGTAAATGTTTCAATCTATTTCATTCTGCTGGGATTAGTGTGAATGTACCGCTATAAGTACGCCACCGATTTCTTTCCGAACTAATTTCGAGAGAACGATCGATGTAAGCAACGTAATCATGACCAAAAAACTCACTGCTCCGGGTTTTGATGTAGTTTTACAAATTACTAATAAGTAATTTTCAATGATGTGGATTGGGTGATCCACACTAGGAGTTTTGAGTCGGGTCACATTCTTCGTTTTTCCTCTTTACCTATAAAACCGGTTTTCATTTTTCCGGTTTTATAAGTAAAGGGGGAAAAACAAAAAATGGGACCCGGCTCAAAAGTCCTATAGTGTGAATGGACAAAAGGCGGGGATATTTATAGTCCATGAATATTTCGTTTCGAATTTAATATTTTCATGAAGTTGCAGAAATTTATTTACTCTACGATTTTTTTTATTGGAAAGTATTCTTAGACTGATAAAGGTAATAATACTATTAAGTACATATAATTAAAATATTGCTACTGCAGTATAGCCAAAATTTTATTGCTTAATATGTACAAAAAATATGGTTTTTATTAGATATGTTAAACTTGCACACATTTAGGCGAATTAGGCGACTTAGGTCTCCTTTCAGCTCCGAAACATTCAGGCCTCCGATATTTCAAAATTCAACTAATTGAGCATCAAAGCTCGTTCAAAACGAGGGTGCAGTACATAGTTTTCGCGAAAAGTTTTGTGTGCTATTTACAAAGTAAATTATAAAATGGATGTAACTCATAGCTCCATTCACTATCGTCTTTAAAATTTTGCAGTTGCCCTGAATTGCACTAGAAACATACACGATCGACATGCATACAACCATTGTGCGATAACCAGCCAAGCAGCAAGTACATCGAATTTGTGCCAATAGCTATGAGGCCAAGCGAAATATTACCTTTCTTCAAATTCGCGCAGCAACAGCATTTTTCAAGTATAAGGAGATATTCGTGTAGTGTGTTTCGGGAAGCTGCTCAAAATATATCCTTTCACACTGTTTGGGGTACTTTAACGTTCTACTGAGGGGCACTGCTTCACTCCAGCAACAAAAATACAATCCATTTTTCGGAATGATTTCGGATAGAGCAGCTAAAAGGCATATACAAATTATTTGTTTTTTCCATTTTGGGTATTGAAATAAAATCTGAAGAAAACAAATTAACCGCTTTTCCACAGTTTTGTAAACGCATTTTTGTTCCACTGAGATATTCAATTGAGCTATTTACAATGTCAACAATCTCTCTCATCTTCATCGGGCTACACTATATCATGGATTTTTTTAACCTTATTCTCCATAGTCACTCTAATCGGACGTCCTGTCAAGCTTGAATTTATTGAACAAATATCTGATGGGACCATGCACCATCAGATATTTGTAAAAAATTTTAAACTATAAAGGCCACCATAAAGATTTTTAACGTATCTATTAAAAACAAAAGAGGAATCGAACAATTGGCCGATATTAGTTTTTTCCATTGTTGCAAACAAATAAAAACTTGTTCACTTTCAACAGCTATTAAATTAAAATAGTTTTTATTGAGGAAATCCTTTCTCCATTTATTTCTATTTGAACCTGTAAATGCGATTTGCAAAGTTTAACAACGCGGAATCGCGTCATTGGTAAATAAATCAAGTTTTGGTAAACACAATAATTAATATTAAAATTTGGTTCCAAACAAAATATAGTTTTAGCTAGTTATCAAATTCCTTTTAACTGTAGATGTGCGCTACTGAATACAATCATAAAACAAAATATACGTAAGTCCTGTATAAGCCTAACAAGAACAACAAACTATAAAATAACGTATATATGGATTAAATATAGAAAAAAATTAAATTTGTGTATATAAATATATTAAAACTATAAAATAAGATTAACCTCGGAAAAATTGGCTTTTAAAATTTGCACTACTTGATTTCTCTTATATATTTATTGCTCGATGATACAATGCAACGATTTTTTTATTTAAAACGCTATCGCCACGCCAGCGTATGAATTATATATTAAATAATTGTGTCTTTGGCCATCATAATGTTTAAATGATGGCCATCTATGATGTGATTGCAATATTATTGTTTCCAGTTGTATTAAGCGATTTTGTTTTTTTATACGGAAATTACTCATGAAACTCAACGGAAGTTTAAATTTTATAAGGAAAAGCAGCAAAAATTCTTTCGATTTTATTCTCTTGTTTAAAGAAACTTTACAAATCCGTTTGATTACTAGAAAACTGACGAAAGAATTTGCGTTTTTTATGCCTTGCTATTTGTGTTTTTTTTCTGTCTGACATTTCTCTGCGGTGTTTATGATCCTGCATTATTTTTTTCTAGTATTCGTTTCTGTAATCATTTTTGATTTAGTCAGCTCTCAAGAAGCCTGCTGATTAAGGTATACTGGCATGCCGGAAGGTAGGTTTCTTTCTATCCCATTATTCACATTTTTTTAAAATGCTCCCAAGCAGTCAACCAAGTTTGTACGAGTACTAACCCAAGCAATGGTTGCTTGAAGTTGGTGATGAAGTTGTTGTCATATTATCTATCTTTGCCATGCACCCCCGGTTTTATTGTTGGGCAAATTCACTGTGAGCTGCACTGATCGATGTAGTGGAGATAAATTGTTTTTCAAAAATCGATCCATGAATATTAACACAGACAACCTCTTCTGTTTTCTTTTTGGTTGGGCTTTTCTGATCGCTCAAATTTATCTATCAACAATTTGGTAACAATATTTTGGAAAATCAATAACCCTTTGCATACCCAATAGCAAATGTCATATTCGTTGTCGTCTATGAATCTGCTATTTCAGGATGATAGGGGTTAGATTGCAGGAGGAGCGGGAGATGCCGATTTTTATATTTTAAATTTTACTATATATTTTATCTTTACTTTTCCAACTCTGACATATAATTTTAGTTGCATTTTTACAACTGCAAATCATTTTTAATATTTTTCTAATTAAAGAACTTAAAGGATTCTAGAGAAGAGAATGACGCCAGAACCACGTACATGACGACCACAATTGCTATACATGACGTCTCACAGTTTTATGCTAACTTAGGTTCAGTTCTCGCTTACGTTACTCCTCATGAATTACCTTTAGGTTGGTACCTCGTATTTTGTTAAATTAAATAAACCTTTTAATAAAATATATGCTCTACAATTTTCAGATATTATAAAAAATATTTTTCAATCGAAAATTTCAATTTTACAATTAATTTTGGAAACGTTGAAAATTGAATCCGGTTTCATATGTTTCTGTATTATTTTCGTTGTTATAACGTTATTGCCATTTTGCATAGTCGTCGGATGGGCCCTGTCAAGATCGAAAGCGAGTAATCGAGAAACTGGTAGTCAACTTAATGCGAGCGGAATTAATTCCTTATTGACTTATGATGAGTCATTAACAGCTGATATTGATTGCTCGAAAAAATCATTGTCGTTCATGCTACAAATTTTTGTTATATTTACAATGTAAGCAATTTTTCCAGTACTGTATCCTGTAGTGAAAATATACTAAATATAATATTTCATTTAGAGCTGACGTTATTGGAATTTTTATAACAAATGAGCAAATTTCATCGTCGATCGATCAGACGCCTAATTTAGTGAAAAGTTCGATTCATGATCTGGAATATTTCTTAAAAGATACGCATGATCAAATTCTAGATGTGCTAAATGACCGCATCAATATTGGCAATGAACGGGTTAAAAACGATTTAGAAGATGTCGATAAATTGTTAGGGGAGCCAATTCAAAAGATCATTTCACTAGAAACTGGTATTGAAGACATATTTGAATCGATTTTGAATATCTGCAAAGGTAAACTATTTTTATATGTACACAATTATTTTGATTTAAAGCATTTCATTTTAGTAAACACCGAAATTATACAACGGGTTAAAATCCTGCGCTACACACTTTCAAGAGCAATTCAACAATCACAAGAGGCAAGCATGCGGATTGAAGAACTACAGATTCAGTTTTCTGCGTTACAACGTCAATGTTCTACTCGTGATCGGCCTCTGTGTGATACGCTTCGTATAAAAAGTTTTGATGAAACAGGAATCACAAACACATTTCGGCAACTACAAACTGATCCAATTCTACTGCGAATGATAACAATCGATGAAACAGAAATTGGTAACGTTCGAAAAAATTTAACATCACTGTTGGTGGAGGCCCAGTGGAAATTTCGTCGATACCCATTGCATGTACAAAATGAAACAATCAATCAAAGGCAGGCAGTAATTCAAGAGCTGGTTATCATGAAGGACAATGCACAAATGGCGTTTCAAACTTTGACATCAACAATTCATCACTTGTTAAACCAAACGAGTATGGTATGGGAAGGTTTGCAACCGTCTGTTATAAAATTTCACGAAATCGGTAATATAATATGGGGAAGTGGAATTGCGAGTTGTTTATTAATCATTTTCACAACGACAATCGTAATCGCTTCGATAAGTTGTGGCTGTTGCCATTCAGCGAATAGAGCCAGTATAGCATTATTATTTTCAGCAATATTTATAAGCCTCTCAAGTATTGCGATCGGTTGTTTTTGTATTTTTACAATGCTCATTGGTGGACATGGTGGTGTTTTTATATGTAAACCTCTCTATGACCATCCAGATTATTACATAATTGAAAAATTGTTTGACAAACCCGGTTTAATATACGAACACAATAACACAAATGGGATATTTGATTGTTTACTTCGCCCACCAGGATCAAATACCGATCCTTTCAATTTCACATTTAGTAGTTTATTGAATAGTTGTGCCAAAAATTCGACCACATTCGCAACTTTCCAACTAAATAATTTGTTAAATTTATCGTCATTTACAAACTGGCGTGCAAATGAAGCGTTCGCAAATGTGCTAAATAATTTAACTACCGGGGACGCATATTTTGAAGATATGACCACACATCTTCAGGTCCTACTCGAACGAATGTTAGAGAACAGCAGAATTAATCTAACACGCTTTCGGATGGAAATAAATCAGCCAACTCCGGAAAAAGATTTGGCGACATTTACCGATCAAATGCAGAGAGTATCACTTCAAATCCAAGATATTGCTACAGCTTCACGCATGACAACGCTGGGAAGTCGGGCAAGAAGATTACAGGCAACACTTATGCAACCCTTAGAACAATTACGAAGTGATGTTCTTTATCATTTAACAGCATTAGAGCTGCAACGTGAACCTTGGATAATGCAAGTGAACGAAAGTCTGTCGAATTTACAGTCGGTCCAGTATTACTTAGATCAAAATGGTCGTGGACTAAGTATAAACCGTAGTCAGTTATTTTTGAAACGCCTGAAAAACCATATGGATTCTAATCACAATCAAACGTACGAGATTGCTATGAAGGACACATCGAAATGTCGCATTTTATACGACATTTTTAATACTGGCCGATCGTTTTTGTGCCAAAATATTATATTTCCGTTAAACGGATTATGGTTCTTAGCATGCGTCTGTTTAATTATATGGATTATAGCGACACCGTGCTCGTTGTATTTGTCGTCTGCCTACAGAAAATTAAGTAAACGCAGAATGCTGCGGTACACAAGTAATCCGCATTATGGGTATGCAACCTTTTTTGCCCATGAAACAGATTTAATTCAAAATGATATATTTTCAGAGTACCTGCCGAAAATATATCATCAGTTGAACAAAATATATGGGCTGGTGAATCATCTGACCATTTACCAATTCGACCAAATGTGCCACACAACATCGATATAGACAGGTCAAACTGGTGATTTAAGTTATAAGTTATATATAGTTATTTAATTAAGTAAAGTAAAATAATTGAAATTTTTCTAAATTTATCAAATCACTGCCATTTTGACACACACATCATTTTTAACAACCAGACATCATTTCTATAATTGGCCGTAATATAATATCGTGGGTGTGACTTTATTTTAAATATTATTGTAATGTACCTAAAATTAATATTTTTATCAAAAATTTATAGGCCTATTCACGTTATTGATGTGAGCAGCCCTGATACAAATAAACAAAATGGTGCAACTCATGTATATTTTAACGATGATAGAAATTATGAAATTTTGATTTGAATAAAGTTCGCAACAGCGACTGCGATACGCCATATTTAATAGATTTTCTAAAAAATTAAAATTGATAAAATATAGATCTATAACAGTCTATAGTTAATGCGTTATTGTAATGAGAAACTTCTGGAAGGTTTTGGTAAGTAAAGTACTCAACAGTTCTGATCTAAAATGTTTAAGGACTGCCGCCAATCATTAGAAGGTGAAAACCGCAGGAAAACTATAATTTTAATTTTTCCAATGCTGGATTATTAGTTTAATAAAGGGTTTTCCAATAGGATTGATATGATTTTTAAGTGACGTTTTTAAGTGACATTTTTTGTTTCATTGTATTCAGTAATGTTTACAATTTCATCATGGTGAGATATACGCAAGAATAACGTTTACAAATTATTCAGCTTTATTATCAAAATAATCGTTCTCCAATTGCAACTTTTCGTGCGCTTTTGCCATTTTATAGTCGTAATAATCGTCCAAGTGTGCTCGCTATTCGTCGAATTGTTGAAAATTTTGAGCGTACATTTTCTTTACATAATGTTCAAGTGCCAAAAAGGCAAATAAACGCTCGAAGTAATGCAAATATTGCTGCCGTTCAGGCAAGTGTTGCTGAAGACCGCAATTTGTCGATTCCAAGACGTTCTCAAGAATTGGGACTGTTTCCAACCACAACCTGGCGAATTTTGAGAAAGGATTTCACTCACTCAAGAACTGAAGCCATTGGACCACCGTAAACGTCGTGAATTTGCTGATTTTGCCTTGGAATAACTTGGAAACGATAACGATTTTTTTAAGAAAATCATTTTCTCCGATGAGGAGAACTTTCATCTGAGTGGTGCGGTAAATAAACAAAACTGTCGATTCTGGTGCGAAGAAAATCCACAAATTATTCATGAAAAACTATTACATTCACCTAAATTGACAGTTTGGTGTGGTTTGTGGTCTGGTGTAATCATCGGTCCGTGTTTTTTTCGAAATGAAGCTGGTAACATCGTTACTGTCAATGGAGATCGGTATAGATCGATGATAACCAACTTTTTATAGCCGAAATTGCAAGAAGTTGATCTTGACAAAATTTGGTTCCAACAAGACGGGGCTACGTGCCACACAGCAAGTGCAACAATTGAATTATTGCGAGAAAAGTTTGGAGATTCGATTATTTCAAGAAATTGTGATATTAAATGGCCTCCAAGAAGTTGTGATTTAACACCATTAGACTATTTCTTGTGGGGTTATTTGAAGTCATTGGTCTTTAGCAATAAACCAAACTCTCTTTAAGCTTTACAAGTCAATATTGAACGTGCTATTCATGACATACGACTTGATTTAGTGGAAAAAGTGCTCGAAAATTGAGTTCATCGAACATTTCAATTTCCTTAACAATTAGTGTGTTTTTTTTAAAGAAATCATATCACTCTTATTGGAAAACCCTATACTAAAATGTTGTTCAATTTACTGTACTTTATTTATATTGCATTTATTGCAACATATTCGATAGTTTTTCCTCCTTCAACACTTGTAAAACAAATTAACTGAATTTTGTTTTATTACATTGCCTTAAACCGTGTACCAAAAATGTTTAAAAATATACAAGCTCGAAAAAAAAAATCGAAAGCGACCACTATAGTGACATTTGTGTGAAAAAATAGAACTAAATTTAACTGTGTAATTTATTTTTTAAAAACAATGTAATAATAAATACAGTTGTGTAAAAATGTGTTGCACTTTCTTGATTGATGGGGGGTCCATTCCAACCCCGTGTACCGTAGAAGAGGTTTCTTTCTATTTGTATAGGATTATCGGTAGTGAGACGACCTGGTCGGAGAATCTATTCTACATATTTGGTTCTGGACTTGTATTTGAACCGTAAATAGTCGATCGCCATACATCTTGAGAGGCTAAACTAGTTTAATTGTTTTGCTTACGTCATGTTATCGTCAAATATAATTTAAAACTATTGACGAAATAATACTGGAAATGCTATCAAACATTCTCCTTTCTGATAAAGCAGTTTGTGAAAGAGCAAGTAAAAAATGAATTAAAGATGATTCTGTATTTCGAAATGAAGCAATCGAAACGAAAAGCTACTAGTACTCTCACTACTTAACGTAAATCGTACGGAAAATCGTTGAACAACCATTTCATTTCAATACAATGCAATATTTGATATTTTAGCACTGTTATCTTAATACCTACCGGTCTTCTTCCGAAAATAATTTTAGAATCTCATTTCCGTTCAACATAGCCAGTCGCATCATAGCGGTTCACGTTAAATTTGATTGATATTCACATTAAATTGAAATACTACAAATCGTTTACGATAATGCGACCGTTACTGGTTATTGGTCGTAAATTGTACGTTTTTTTTTAGTGGCACCGGTTGGCTACCTCGCTCGAGAAATTAAACAAATAGATTCTGATTGTTATGTGTTTTAAAATGCATTTAATTGCTATATATGACATTATTTCGTAACAATATAAAACATTAAATAATGCTAAATTTATAATTTATTACTATTTTATTATGTTTTTTTATAATTTGTGTAAATAAAATATTTTTTTTTATTATTAATACGTTTAATGTTTTTTTGTTTGGTTTTTAAATATTTTGTATTAAAATTCGAGTACTGTTTTATAAATGCTAATTACCTATTCGGAATATTTTCAGAGATGAGAGTTTTGTGTAGTGTAGTGAAGTGTTTTTTTTTTCATACAATAATAATTTTAATATTAATTATTACCTAAACAGTAAACAACATTGTTTAATTGTTAATAATTTTAAAGGCGAAAAACTATCGTACAATATTCACGGTATGTATTTTTATATAATAAATAGATAATTCAATTTTAGTTATAATTATAACGATTACTTAAAAATAAAATATCAGTATTATTATTTTAAAAATGGTTTTATTTAAAACAGCACTATGGGTACAAGTGCAAAGAAATTGAAATAATTGTAGGTACAGATTACAATTTTTTGTTTGTTTGTTTGTTTATTATTTATATATGTAATTTAACTGCTAGTTTTAAAATATGTTGGTTTTATTTATTACAATATGTTTTCGCAAAATTATATTTTAATCGTAAAATCTATATTGTCCATTTAAACACAATAAATTTTATAAGTCTGGAAGTCCTTTGATTGAATGACGAAGGCAAGCTAATGTTTGGTTTTTCGCACAATCTATATTGTGATACGTTGGTTCACATAATCTTGGTTCTGACGTCGATATATGCAAGGATTGCGTAAGGCCCATTTGGCTCATGCTTTGCTGACCGTATGTCCGTTGCAGTGCATGTAAACTTCCTGAACTGACCGTACGTTCCAAAATTTCACCCCAATATTTTTCGGACAATCCGTCTATATCGGTCTTGGGGGGTCGGGACAATGGCGGCTCCGGTGGTAATGGTAACGAATTTATTGGATCGCATTCCGAGCTTATACTGCAACATCTTGAATTTTGGCTTGATGTGTCGTTCGTTGAACACCACTTTAGTAAAATAAAAATATCAGGTGATTAGCATTATATGATTAAATTATTATAGTTTGATGGGACGATTTTATTAAACTGAACCGCTGATAAGTATAAACAGATTGTGGATTGACTCTTTCATATAACCAAAAATAAAAGAAATAGGCTTTGTATACATAAATGGGCGCTTTCAGTCCATACAACAGTTGGGTAAAATGAATGTTGAGTAAAATCATTGCCAACGTTATGAAAATGTTGAACTATATAAATTTTTTAAATCAAATTATGGCGACAATTTCACTGATAGTGAGTGCCAATGGTAGTATTGTTTTGGGGAAAGTAATCCAGTTAAATCACTAAACGTGTAGCAGATGCTACTGAAGTTAGCAAAAAATCTGTAAGCTACCTTTGTAACATCGAGAGAAAAAGTCTGGAATATTTTTTTTCTTATTTTTGAACATTCTTCTAAAGAAAAAGTGCAAATTGCCAAAGCTGGTTTAACGTATAGTTATAGAAAAACTGATTTATAATATTCTTTCCCCAAACAGTTATTCGTCAAAAATGAGAGTTAAATTCATTTTTTATATAGTACATTGATTATAATGCGAGTCGAATCAAGTTCAAGTTATACTTACCTTCAGGTTAACTTGTACTTATATTTTGTAGCGTTAAAATGGAGAGTCATCTTAGGTTCAAATCTTCCTTAAAAATGTCAAGATGAACGAAATTAATTTAAATTAGTCGAGTTAACTCAAGTTGACTCGACTACGTTTATAAAAGGTTGAACTCTCGTTATAAACAGAATAACTGTTAAAGTAAAATCTCAAAAGATGTTGATAAAACAGATTAAAATGTAAGAACCGAAAAACGTTCACAACGAGATAGATATTATCACTCTGGAGATGTATATGAAGCTAGCCCGATACTCAACCCGAAAAAACGCAATGCTAACACTAAAGTATCACTATCGTGAGCTTTTACTATCCCAGTCCGAAAAATATCACTATCACGACAGTAAACAGTGTCGTGATACACTGTCATGACATTTAAAACATTCAGCCTTAAATTTTAAAATGCCTTTTATGTATTTTTAAGATATATTCGTACTGCTTGATAGCCTAGTCAGACCTAAGCTCTTCATTTATCCGAAGCAAGTCCGATATTCAGCCCAAAAAACCCGATAGCAACACTAATAAACTATAACTATTGGGAGAGTTTTCCATCCCAGCCCGAAAAATGCTACTATTGCGACACTAAAATGTGTCATGTTAAATCTCTGATACAATTACCATTTTAATTTAGTCCTACTAGGGTTTTTAAGGATCCTTTACAGAACTGTCCAATCCAATTAAAAGAGAAGATTATCCACTAATTTATCAAAATCACTTCCTGTTTTCAATGTAGCGCAGGGCAACGTAATATTAAATTTATTAATATAGGATTTACCTCTTTTTAATGTAAATACACATTGCCGTCGATCACACGGTTCTACAAAAATATTTTGAAGGAACTGGATAGAGCAGTGCAGACAACAGAAAGTTAGCGAATTTCGAAAATTCAGCCGTCAACCATCCACTTTTTGTGTTAAGTACAAAGCGTAATCCAGCTATGCGTTCTTGGTAAAAATTTTAGGTACTTAGGAAAACTCGAAAAGAAGCTTCTTCTCGGTATCGATATTTAAATGTTCAAATAAGTTAGGCCAAATTCTAGGATATGCAGATGATATCGCGCTTTTTGGTCGGAGACCTAATGATATCAAGGACGGTTTAATAAACACTATATGACTATGAAGTATCCATACCTTAAATCTCGGAACAGATGATCACAACTTTGACAAAGTGAGAGACTTCAAATATCTCGGGTCAGTTATAAAATTAACAAATGATGTCCAGACATATATTAAAGCCCACATAGCAGCTGGACGACGACTCTTCAAAGCGCGGTCAAGGTTGTTGCGAGCAAAATAAATTCGCAGTAGTATAAGCTTGCCATTATACAAAGCACTTATAAGATCTGGGCTTACTTTTGGAAGTGAAAATTGGACCTTGACCACTAACGATTGTAGAATATTATCTAAACATTTGAAAGGAAGGTCATTTCAGTTAAGGTTGTAGCAAACAACGAATATTGGATTCGAATGAATCTCGAAATGAAACGTCTCCTTGGAGATTGTGTTATTTTCGGATTCAATAAATCCCCAACACAACGAACGATAATAAAAGTATTCCATCAATAATCAGTCGCCGTATGCCGCAGAGAAAGACCTACACTACGCAGATCCTGTCTCAGAGAGACAGAGAAAGAGAGGAACAGTTGTTTTGAGAATTTTTTTTATTAATAATTAGGCTGAGGTTAGAAAACAACAGCATTCGACAATAATGTAGTCAGAGTGTCAATTCCCTGTAGTTCAATGGGAAAAGTACCCATAGTTGGTTAAATTTCTATATTGCGAGAAGGTTTCAAAGGCGGCTTTTTACAATTAGGAAATATAATACATCCGTGATCAGTGGTAACAATTTCACTAGTTGCCCTTCAGTTTCGAATTAAATTAATAACCCAGAACAAACACAAACTAATATCAATCACTTAGCCACCAATGGATTCAATAAACGTTGTTGCTTGACACTTTCATTGAAAAATTTCAAGCGCCGAGGACCTTAGGAAATTAAATAAAGGTGAACCTTTGCTGTTAATGTTAGAAATGTTTTTTAAGCGTGGTGTGATTTTGCAAC
The DNA here is from genome assembly GCA_932526605.1 of Nephrotoma flavescens. Taxonomy (NCBI): domain Eukaryota; kingdom Metazoa; phylum Arthropoda; class Insecta; order Diptera; family Tipulidae; genus Nephrotoma; species Nephrotoma flavescens. Next base: position 317,063,563 of record OW052221.1, on the reverse strand, counting down.
AACCACAAGTGACACTTTTACTGAATATTTAAGTATACACCCCAAGTTGCAAGAGTTGTGAGTTCTTCTGATCTATTGATACAGAAGATGCCCTGATCTATTGATACAGAATTGTAGAAAACGTGGTTTTCACATATCAGACCTTGGTTTAAATTTTTCAAGTTATGACAGCAGGCGAAATAATTCCTTAGTAACTCATTTGCGAAACATGATAGAAATAGAATCATCGGTTTCTGAAAATAAAAAATAAAAATTATAAATACCTTTGAAGTTAGCCACTCATTTCCAATACGACGAAAGTGTGCGTTGAGTAGCCAATAAAGGAATGGATTCCAAAAACTATTGCTTATGGCTGCCCATGTAACTAAAAAATCTAGTAAAGCCGGAACTTTTGATCCGATACACGCGGCTACCACCTCTTGAATAGTCCACGGCGTTACCATTACAATAAAACTAAGTGACATAGCTGCCATGGTACGAGATGTAGAACCGCTAATTTTTTTCTCGAGTGCAATCATCTGAAAATAAAACTGGATGAATTTTGGTTAATTCAGTAAAAGAAATCATATGCAACTTTTTCTCGTGAAACTATTCCGCTCTCATTGGTCGACGTGGATTTATTTGCTGCATTTTGTTGCTGCTGCTGCCGTTGCTGTTGCATCACAGCGGCCGTAAACCTAAACCGACTGGCATGAAAACTGGATCCATAGCAGTACATCAGTATCATTGTGGTGGGGAAATATAATGAACAGGTTGATAATATACGATACGATGCTTTACTGTAAAAAGGTTCACATACTTGAAGTCCGGTCGAATTAAAGTAGTATCCTTTAATATAATATTAATATTAAATTAGATAAGTTATGCGTCGTTTAAAATTTGCTCACCTTTTGGAAGCACAAGAATTCCGAAAATTGTTAGACAAAATATCCACGTCACACTTAGTACTATTACGCATCCCTGTAACATATTAAAAACCATTTATACTAATTTAGAATGAAAATGTTTAAAGTATTAATACCTTTTTACTAGAGTGCTGGTAGTACCTTCGGGGATGTAATGCACAAATATATCGATCAACCGCCATGCATATAAGAATTACCGCGCTTTGTTGCGATAGCGCTCCTCTCAATAATGCCTGTATGAGTTATAAAAAAATGTTAGTATTCATTTTTAATAGTTTATATCTAACACTAATGCAGTGTACATAACAACATAAGAAGACTTTTAAATAAAAACGAAAGAAATTACTAAGAAAACAGGAAATTTGAATTTTTTGCTATGTCATTTGACCTGTTTTAAGTTTATCCGGAGGAAAAACATTTTATCGTTGTGTAAGGTGAGATAACTTTAAAATTCAATTGGTGTGATCGAGACGCAAAATTTTCAAAGTTAAACATTTAATTGTTAAAGCGATTAAAATTTATTTTGTAATGATTCATCTTAAAGAAAATTGTATTCGTTCACGGCAGTAAGTAAGCGGAAAATATTAGTATAAAACAAATATAACGATTTTTCAATGAACATAAAAAATTGTAACAGGTCATGATGAGTCAATAAATCATAAATTATCTTACTATCTATCATGCTTATCCAAAATTAATGTTGTTTATGTGTTTCTTGATACATAAAAATCATAAATTTTATGCCTATATATGTATATATGTATATGAAATATTACCTGTATTTGACAAAATATTTCACCATACGGCCAACAATGTAACAGGGCTGGCAATAAACCAAATGGCGTTATTAATAAACCAATAGCTAAATCATTTAGTGCTAGCGATGTTAACAAGTATCGTGGCTGCGGATGTAAATAGTTTGTGTACTTCCGATTATTTATTATTAATATAACTAAAATATTTGCTCCCACGATTCCAATTGTTATAATAAATATTAAAATTGCTTGTAAAATTTCTATCGTACTAATATTACTTATCATTTGTCCATTATATCGAGAATGTGAACAGCTAAAATTTCGAACCGATGGTGCAACTAGTAGAGCACCAACTTTTGAATCCATTAATATATCTGAAATTAAATTAATTAAATTAGTAAATTTATAATAAAATTTCTTTTGTTAATAAGTGGATATTGGCATGGGAAGGTCTACAATGCTAAACAACTCGAAGCCCAATATTCAAGCTGAAAGTAATGCTCTTAAGGCTGGGTACTCAAATTGTCAAAAACGATGTTTAGTAAAAATCAGTTTTTACCTCTATCAGTTTTTTTTAACTTAGATGTATAATTGAGGGATTAATACATGATTATACAAATAAAATGTTTAGTTTGTTTGTGGTTAGGTTTCAAAGTTTGTCGTTTTTTCGAACCGCACAAATAAATTTTTTCTTCAAGGTGTTAAGAAACATAAAATTGAGGGTTTAATACATTATTATCAAGATTAGTCTTGAAATGACGTAAAAAATGTAAAATTTAGTTTAAAAACATTAAAAATTTCGATTATTATCGATCGAAAAATTACGTCAAACGTAATTTGTGGTACATTTAGAAAAATAATGAATTTTTTAATTAATTTTACACATAAATATAAACAAATAAGTAAAGTTTAGTAAGCAAAGTATATGAAATTATGGTACTGAAACTTATTATAGAAACAACCCTGTTGCGTACATTTAGGCGCGTTTAAATATGGGTACTGAAAAAGAAATTTGTTTTCTCAGTACCATAAAAAAGAACTATATGATGTTCCTTTTTCTATGTCAGTACCATACAGCCTTAACTTTTTATGCAATGGTGGAAAGTAAACATTCAGGCGAATAATCAGTTTTACCGATATAACTGCTTTGATAAGATTTTAAATTTGTAGTGTCAATTGCAATTTCCATACAAATTCTAATTGGCAAGGCAAGATAAAAATTAATTTATAAAGTTAGCAATAAGTACAATCCAAAGTCATTCTAACTATTTTATAGAAATTTGAAATTTAAGATGTAGATCTCAAGGATTGTTGAACGGAAGTTACATGAGTATCTAATAGCTCCGGTAGGGTACTGCAAATTAAAAAATATATTTCTCTAATAGGTCTAAGGTACGATCAAAAGAAGTATTTTCTCTCGAAAAATTTACTTCACAAGTTACAGAATTTTGGCTTTTTTTTGGCTGACTTTAGATAAATTTTACTAGCGTATATACTTATCACCAGCTAGAGTATTGCGTTTAAGGCAAAATTTTACTTACATTAAATTGAAATACGAATTTTTGGTAAATTCTGACTTCTGAATGTCCAGCTTCCTTCACAAATCTACTGTGATACTTCGAATTATCGAATCGAGCATAGACATCAGATTATAAGTCAGATTGTATCCGGGTATTCGAGAAACCACAAAGTTGGTTACTGAACGATTCGTGTGGCCAGCACTTGATGACTAAACGATTGCTGCCAATTTGATGGCAGGGTGGATACACAACTTTAGAATATTTGTAGAACTGTACCAAACATTAGGAATTAAACATTTAAGAACGACACCAGTCCATCCTCAGCTTGATGGAATAATAGAGAGATAGCATAGAACGCTTAAGGCAGCAATAAAGTATCAGCAGAGGGTAACGATTAGATGAAACTTTTGTCAAAATTTTATGGAGATCAAGAGTGCCATTCAAAGAAGATATTGGTGCGTCGTTTGCTGAGCTCGCATTCGGAAGAACTCTTCGAATACCAGGAGAATTTTTCACCCCTGGGAAAACAAAGTTAACCAAAACTGAATTCATCAAGGAATTCTGACAGTATATATGAATCAAATTCGCGAAACATAATACCAACAAAATGTTAATTCAAAGAAGTTTCAGATATTGTGCATGTGTTCATCAGAGTCGATAGTGTGCGAACACCACTAGAAAGGATAAATATATGCTGCATATCTATTGACAGATTAAATGCTGCATTCTTGCCTATCGATGAGTCTGGCGGATTGCCCGAAGCAATATTGAACAACACTATGTAGTCTTTTGTTACAGGCAGAAGGATAATTTTACCTGCACGTTTTCTCTAGAGGTGGAGTATTGTGACGGTACCATATTTCATTAGATTACACGATGTGAGGTTGAACTGTAATTCTTTAGATTTAAGAGTGTAGTGTATGACTGTATGGTACTCAATTTATCAAAAACGATGTGTAGTATAAATCAATTTTTAGCTATAAAAAACTACCAATTGTACTAATTCTTTGTTTAGGATGAAAAAAAATTTATAATTGAGGTATTAATATACGATTATTGAAAAAATGTTTACTTTGTCTATGGTTCAGTTTCACAGTTGATCGTTTTTGAGAAACATAAAAAAGAATAATCATAATATTTTGTTCTAAACCGGATAATTTAGAAGTTAAAAATATAATTTCGATTCTGATCGATTGAAAAAGTTTACTTTTATTGTTTCAAATCGTTTGGGCTGGTCAATTCAGCATAAAACTGGTCACATATTCAAGGGTTATAGATTTAATGACATTTATGAGTTAATGCCATCTAGATTTAAGCATTAGAAGTAGTTTTATATCAGTTTAGTTGTTTAGCAGAATTGTGTGTGTTCATGTAGATTCTGAAATATTCAGTGCAATATATACATGCGCAATGAACACGAACACAAGAGGGAGTCAAAAGTCAGCCTGAATCTGAAATTATTTCCAGATAATTTGATGATGGAGTGATGTTCGTCACGGGATTTAAGTTTTTTTGAATAAAAATTGTGTTGTTGTGAACTTTTTTTTAGCCAGCGTGGGTTTTAGTATTGTGGGTGATAAATGTGTTCATATCCGTATAGGCAAAAATAAGTTATACTTTAATTATAATTAATTGGACAAGATAGCAATTTCGTCATAGAACTAAATACTTTATTCTGTGCATAGGGGAACGGGAGACGAATTGGTTTATATACTAGTTTATCATTTATATTGATTTGATTTAGAGCCCTATTGAATCCTGAAAGTATTAAATTTTTCACTAAAAAACGAAAGGAATATAAAAACCACTTTTTCGTCTCCGCGACTACTTTCGTCGCGTTAGTAATGTAATTTTTTTCTAAGTTACCTTATGGTTCTCAGTATTTTCAACATCATGTTAAATACTTCGTTGAAAGTTCAGGATGGTTTCGACAAGTAATTCATGTGCGATATGGCCACTGTTTATGTCTTTGCTTTAGACCTTTAGATAGCGAAGCTAACCTATTTAACCGTGCATCCCATTCTCATAAAATTTAATCAGATGAGACGTTGGTTTAACTATAGTTACTAAGATTGTTTGATGTGGTTTTTGATTAAATTTCCTACGGATGCATTTTTCCCCTTGCTTGCTTGCTTACTCATCCGTATATGATCCTTCGCCATTCGTATATAAATATTGTTTTTGTTCCTTTTGAAAATATTTTCAAATTACCCTCGTATAAATATTTATAAGTTCTCATACTCGTATATACATTATATACTAATTTGGAAATATTTACCAAATCGAAAATCTTATCAGATTGCATAATTTGAATAGGATGTAGATATGCACATACGAGTAGATATGCGGTCTATTAATAACGAGTAACGAGTAATGATAACATCATAAAATTTATAATCATTAAATGACGATAATCGATTATGGAATGATGAAAATTAATCTGCACGTACGAATCAAATTATTCTGTATAATTTGTCTGCGTACAGTCGTACACCGTATACGTTTTTTCAATTACAGGTACATGGTTGTCAGCTGCATAGTTTAGATTTGAGAAGAAATTTATATTATCACTATGCTGTACGAAAATGCTATCAAATCAACAATTTATTTAATTAGACAAACTGGATATTATTGTCTAGGTTCAAATATCTTATGTAACGTTGAAAAACTTAGAGAGGGTGAAAGGCAAATCTTTTCATGCAGAATGCCAAGCAAATATTATGACAAACATCAGATAGTAATGTCGATTCAACAAAAAAAAAAACTCCTATCATTTTCTGTACAGTCTTGTATATTTTCTGTATCTACTACAAATGTTAAAATATGTTTTGATTTGAATTTGTATGTACTCGTGTATATATTATGTATATGGAATGAAAATAAAAATCAAATTTGCCGATTCGACACCCCCACGATTCACATATGGTTGGGAAAACCACAAAACAAAACACAGAAACTAAAAAAAAGGCTGTGGATTTATTTTTCTACTATATGATGTGTTGTGATATGAAGGAGATACTTTCGTTGTGAAATCGTGAACGTGAGATTATTAAGGCTTAATTGTGCGTATTCTGGAGTATAATTCATTTACATTATACACATTCGTTGTGTGCGTAATGTGAGAATTGAAATGAAAATCTGATGATTTGTTGTTAATTCAACGTACTTATAGCCTTTGATTCATTGGGGTCCAGTTATATGATTAGTTTTATGAACAACTGGATTAGATAGCCATTATAAATAATTTATGATAAAATACTTAAAAATTACAATTAAAACAGAAAAGTTTCTAGAAATGAAAACAAAGTTTTTAAGTAGTCCCTGGTGATTTCTGCGATGGTTATGATTTTTATTAATATTCCTTTCTATAATTTTATAACAAAATGTAATTAAATTCTATTTGTTTTTGTAGGCGGGTTAGGCATATTTTGAGATACAAAGTTAAGGGTAATTTTCTGAGAAAGTTGTGTTAGAAAATACAAGTATTCCCATTTCGTTTATCAACAATTTTTTGGTTTGATAAGACATGGCGAAAATTTGTGGCTGATACTTTTGATGACTGCTTTTTTGGTGGTTCTGGTATTTTTGCCTTAATTAATGAAACTCAGCCGTTTATTAAACGATTTTTGTTTAAGCTACGATAAGAATGTTGGCATTTTATTTATAATTTGATTGCTTGTCATGTTCTGGAATACAGCCAACAAGTTTCTTCATAAATGAAACTCAAGAAAATTACTCATTACTATCATGGTTTTGTGAAGTTAATTTAAAATATTTCCGTAGCGTTATTCTAATAGAAAAAAATCCGTAATTATTTTTAAATTAATCTATATACACCAGGACTGATTACAATTAAATTAATATTTAATATCTAAACAATTTATTTTCAAATTCATAACTTATGTATATTCTATATATACAAAATCGTTCCAAAGTGTAAAATGTGCATGATACTACCTCTATTGTCTTAATACCACACATTAATTGTTAAAATGAATTATTACTTTTATTATTAAAAATTAATAATAATAAAAGTAATAATTCATTTTTTTACTAATTTGTTTTGAATGTTTAATAAGTAAGCTATTACTGCGCCATCTTTCTTTAAAGTTTAGGAACCTTATTGTTGGAGAGTTTTCATATCCATTTTTTATTCACTTTTTAACGCAAAGTGCCTGACATCTCTTGGAATATTTAAGAACTGCAGCGAAAGGTGATCAATTTCTCAAAAAACTAGTTTTCATATATTGTAATATAAACGTTCAATTAGTTTACGTAACGAATGATGAAATAATAATAAAATTCTCATATAAACAAACGGCTTTTAAAATGCCAATATTATCCTTGTACGTCTTCTATAATCACCTCTATCGGAAAAAAATCCACTTAATGATCTGTATAATGACAACCAAACTTATGTATTTGTTTAGATTTCATTGTGAACAATAAAATTATTTATGAGGGGAAACATTTACAACAGTATGAGATATTGCGACTTTATCGGTTAATATCAAAAAGTGTTAATTTTGAAATAAGATTACATTAAAATATCTCAAAGGCGGATTCTCATTTTCACGGAAAAAATGATTTTAAAATGTCCCATTATCGGATAAAACTTTTCTAACGAACTACAAAATACGAAAGACACAAAAATTTCAATTTTACTCGAAAATAGAAAAGTATCTGTTTCTGTTTCATGATTTTTATTTTTGATTTAATTTTTATAAGTTTGGTTTTATATTTTGAGTTTCATGTGATAAGTCGACGAATGAACCAGCGGTTCAGAGTTGATTATTTACGTACCTTTTTTTATTGTTTCTGTAAAGTCGAATTTTGTTGATATAGGCTTAAATAATTGTGTTTCGGGATCCCGGCCAATAACCAGATAATAAAATTCTATTTCACGGCCTTGTGATGTATTATTTTCGAAGACACAAACCATATGAAGTTATTCCAGCAGAGTACATTTTTCTAATCAGGCAACACTGACATAGTAATAACCAATTTGCTCTTGTGTGAAGTTATCCCAGCCCAGAAATGTTATAAACATGAATGGAAAAACAAAATATGTATCATCGAATTTATTAAATTCGTTTTTGCTTCAATCATACTTAAAAAAACCATCTGAAGAAACGCTGTTTCTTCGTAAATGTCAAACCATCTAGTAAAAGTCACTTATTTTTATATCTTCTTATTTATAAAACTTTCATAAGTAGGAATCTGCACGAAGTGCTTATTGCTTAAAGAAGGTAAGGCCAATGCAGTCTTCAAAGAGCGAGATATTACTATGTACTGGGCACTACCATCACGGGGAAGTCACACATAGCTTTGAGTAAAGTCGCCGATTCCCTCAAGGTAGGATGTGAGGTAGATAATATAAAAGCTCTGTGCGAGTTACTGGTCTTTCATGTCAAATTTTTTTGGACAAAGGATCAAGTATATCAACTTTCAGCAACTGGATGTATAAAAAATGATAGCGATGAAGTTGTGAAGAAAATCGAGTTTCAGTTCCTTCAGGATTTTGTATCCTGGCCTACAGGCTTCAGATGAAGAATATCTAAAAACACAATTTGGTGGTGTTAATCAAAGTAAGATATTAGCGCTAGATACCTGCCAATGCTAGGATACGAAAAGTGAATTCATTTCATGATAACGAGCATCCCATGATACCCGGCTTAAAGGGCATGAACATGTCTTCGTCTAAAGAAGATTCCATGATCCCAGCAATTATTTTTTTATCAATTTTCTCTATTTATTGAATCTTTCAAAACATGAAAATAACAAAAAGTTTTCCAATCTTAATAACTATAAGGTAATTATGCAAATCTTCGGGAGCAGAATCTACTTCTTATCAATACGTAAACTTTATAATTTTATTATTTACGTAGGTAAGACTTTTGTTAAGACGTAGGTATATTTTTTAGGTTTCGCTCCAGCAAACTCGGATGAGATACAGACAGTTTCCCTGCATAGCTGATCCGCATCTTTTGTAATTCGTCGTTGATAGTTAGGCTGCTAAGCTCCTTATGTATATGTATGTATATGTTTTTTACGAACCAGGGTGCTCCTGTAATCAGTCTGAGAATTTTTGACTGTGTTGAATGTTACGTGGGTTGATTTCTCTTCATTGACCTTGATCTTTCATTTATCTAGCTATATTTCGGTGTCATAAATATGTTGTTGCAGAGTTTTGGACGCCGTTTGTGGATTTTTATGGCTACATGCGATTGCCGTATCATCTGCGAAAGTAGAAATCAGAATTTATGCAGACGTTGGTAGATCTATAGTGAAAATTAAATATAACGGCAAATCTGATTGAAAAATTGAAACGCGCTTTCTGTGCTTCACAACTTCATCGCCACCCTTTTTGGCATCCTGCCTGACCACTGCCTCCTAGTATTTGATACGAAGAGCGAATTAATCCCACGGAGCCTTCATATTATCTAATAGCCGTGTAGGTAGACACAACGATAATAACTTCGGAATTGATTCCAACGGTAGTTTGCAAGTATCCATCGAAGTAAAAGAACTGAAAACCGTGTAAATATTGTCATTACTAGCGACCAAAGTTATTTTGTTCCCGATTATATCGAGCGGATGATCAAAAAAACTAAAGGAACTGCAGTGTCATGTAACGAATTAAAAAGTTATATGCTTACAGTCTAATCAATTAGATGATAGGATATATTGGACGATAAGGTTACAGACGATGATACTCAAAACAGCCAAACAACAAGTTATAAATCTTAATACACGCTTCTTATACGTCAAATAATTTAAATAATTTATTTAAATTCACTCTGCATCACAGAATATTTCTGCAGCTAACTAGCTTTTACCCATACACCTATATCACATGGAAATGTTTGATATTACATTTACAGAAACTATTAATTACTTGTGAAAAATACCATTACAAGAAAAAAGCAGCTAATTAATTACCTCAAACTATTTGACATATTTAATTTAATTTTCGACACAGTCAATTTTAATAATAATTAAATAATTATTAAATTATGTAAGAGATGGCGCGCTTGTCATGGAAAACCATTCTTTTTTCAAATTTTCATTTTTTATTTACATAATGTAAAAATTATGCTTATTTAATATTTACATGTAATTCACCGGAGATTTCAGAGGGTGACAGATATTTTTAATTTTGGAAGTAGTATGTAAAAACGAACACCTTAATATGATCAGTACATAAAATGCAATATGCAAGCAAAATCAACACCTCGAAATAAAATGTTAAAGCAGAAATTCATGGAAGGAGTAATCACAGCTATCATACGGTATAAATTGAAGTTCAGTAGAACCACTCAAATATCCCAATATTTTTATGAAGCCTGGAAAGAAAACGGGCAAAAAAATTCGATTATACACACAACCAATTCGTGTGCCCGCCATATCTGCATGCCACCCTTTTCCTTAAGAAATAGATATTAAACTTGGGTAATAGATGACATTGCACCGAGAATTTATTCATGGTAAGAGAAAAAAGTTGTGGCGCTAAAGTTTGTTAATGAAAAAAACTTGTGGCATGGCAAATACAAAATTTTAAAATGAATTATAATATTTTGAACTATTTTAACCATATACTAATCCCACAAATTTGTTTTGAAAAATTGATAATAACGTTCACAATATTCTAAATTAGCAATTTGAACTGGAAAACTGTGACTTGACAATATGAATTGTCTACGCTATTTTCACCACAACGCAAAACATTGAATCATTAGCAACTTGACTTGATACTTGGTGCGCTTATTTAAATTGGATTTAGAACGGTTTTCGACAAAAACGGTTATGGAACATACACGATAAAGTAACGCGGTTGAGGCTTACTAATGAGTTTAATTTTTAGCATTTTATTTTCTGATCTAAAAGCGTGGTAAGACTATCACATTCTACTTTTTCACAATCTCCTTAAAAATGTGACCTGCTATTTTGTCCATAAAGCAGGATCCATTTTAATTGGCTAGCGAACCATAAATTGTATATTTTTCCAATTCAAGAGGAAAACAATAGAATGTTACTTTCGAATTATTAATAAAAATTGGCCAAATACCAAGACCAGAAATGTGAATATGTATTACAGGCTTCCATAATATATTTGTACTCAAGGATAACTAAACCTAGATTTAAATATTTATTTTTTTTACTATCTGGCTACGATATCCCGATAATTAATTTCACCAAACGTCTTATGTTCTAGATAAAACAAAGAGGAAGTAGTAATCATAAATATATGATTCACGAAAAAAACTCATAATCCAAGCGACCATGAATGATGGCCCACTTTTTAGATCTACATCTCTTAAGGATTTGTTTATTAGGGCATTACAATATAATTTTGGCCTCCAGTTGACCGACCGACGTGATATTCGTGATATATAGTCGTGATTTTACGATTATCCGTAATAATCTAAAAACCAAACATTTACATTTTATTATTTATTTTCAGAAAACATTAAGAATAATTCGTAGAATATCGATGTCTAGAAAGGAATGAAAAAAATAATAACTAAAAGTTGTAAATTTGCTTGTTGATCCTAAGTATAATGTGTTAGAGTAGAGTAGCAGACTAATATTTATTGATATAATATCGATAAGAAAATATTTTTTTATCTTTATTGTGCTTCTAACTTTAATGATAAACGAATAGAAAAAAAATATATTTATTGTTTTGTTGAATTTTCTTGAAAATGGATGACAGTCTTTTTATGCCAATCAACACCAAGTTTCTTATTTCACATTTTCCGATTCCGAAAAATCGTGGTGGTACCTAGCTAGGTACAGATAATAATATTTTTTACTCACTTATTTATTTATTTAACACGTACTTCACAAATTTACACATTAGGGTATTTTATTATTTAGAACTATTCCAACAAATCTTATTGTTTTTATTTATTTTTTTATTTTACTTTTTAATTAATGTTTTCACTTTACTTTATTACCTATTATTCATTTTAAATGAAATTTCTATTAAATAATTTGGTTTGACATAGTTTAACTTTAAAATCTATAATGTTGAAAAACTTAAAATATTTTTTTTATTTCGTTCTTATATTTGTTGTATATCCTTCTAAAAATTGTCTAAAATTAATTTTAAATTTTATAATCTTATAGAATACTTTAAAAAAATAAAATAAAAATAATAAAAAAGTGATAGTATATAGTGCTTTGTTAAAAATAAGAAGAAAAATGTCGTATCACTTGGAAAATCTCTTCGAGGGATAATATAATATTATATGGAAATATTTTTATCCCCTCCGCTATGAGGAAATCTCTTATGTACCAAAATTTTTAACTCAGTTCAACGTGTGTCTGTATACTTGGGGCATGCGCATCTTATTCTAAACAACGTGGTCATTTCAAATAACAACTCCAGTTTTGAGGAGTCTGTGTACATTGAATCAATATTTAGATATATGTTTATTTATAGAGGAGATATGGGCTTGGGGTATATACATATGAAGGTTTACTGATAAGAAGATTTTTTTTATTATATCTCATTAAATTTTCTACTCTAAGATGAATAATTTGTTATGTATTTGACTTATTTGCTCCCTTTCAAAATAATTTTCTCAAGGTTGTTAATCGATTTTTAGTCTTTTAAAGAACCAAAATCTCCAGGTTTTTCATACAAATGCTATCTATATATAACATAATTGTAATTTTATATATATATATATATATATATATATATATATATATATATATATATATATATATATATATATATATATATATATATATATATATATATATATATATATTTAAGTATCTATAAGAATATCACCATGTATAGTTTTTATAGTTTATATCTCCTACTTGTGTTTTCACATACATGTCTGGTGTGGTGTTAGTTTTATGGCTTTCTGATTTTATTGTTATACATTCTGCCAATCAGGGCCATGCCAAATTTATTGTGCCTAGTTATTTTTCTAGTTTGTGCCCTTTTTTCTATATATTCTTGAAATTTATAATAGAACAAAACGCACAATAATAGTAATGTAATACAATATCATTATTATATTATAATATTTGTATAGTATTTAGTTTCTCTGTTGGTCTTTTTGGGAAAAAATGAACAACGGTTTTGCCAAGACACTAAGTAGATTTTTTATTTAAAAGCTTTTGTAAAAAGCATACAATAGTTTTTTGCTTTTGTTCTTAAGTTTTCTATCTTAAAATTACTAATATAAATTTCAAGTTCAAACATAAATAATATTATTTAAAAAGTTTGAATTAAACAAAATAAACAATTAAGCATCTCTGGCTATACTTGCCTATAACTTTGGCGGTTTAATGAAATATGTATCATAAACGTTCTACCAAAATATATTAAAATATTACAGAAAATACTTGTAATTCAGGAGCGAGATCAAGATGCACACTCAGTTTGAAAATTTTTTCCTAGAATAAACAGGCTTAAATAAGACAAAAACCCCATACGTAGAATGGCCATTTCAATTTGTCCGTTCCAGAAATCACTCTAGGCTCTTAGCCTTAGATGAGTCTAATATTTTTACATCATAGTTGGTTCATTCAAATTGCATACACAGTTTGAAGAAATTCTCTTCCATAAACAGGGTTAAATAAGACCGGGGGTAACATATTATAACATACAGATTTTTGATACTTTATCGAAGTTTATGTCTCCCTTTTACCTGTTTACTAGGTTTAAAAGTTGTGATATTTCAACACCATTTTATTCACCAAATAATTTGATTTTGATACTTGAATGAAATATATTTATGTATTTGTTTAAAGAAATCGATTTAGTAAAATTACAGTTAAGATCGCTTATTTCAGCTTTGGAAACCAAAATGGGTAGCTGTAAAATGAAAACATAGCTCACATCAGTCAAAAAACTTAGCTCAAGTGTGCGCAGCGGGCCTTATTGTCAGTGTACCCTCTATACAGGCCAAACGTTTTGTCTGATCGTGGTGAAACTTCATATTTAAGTTTTTAACATAAATTGGAATGAGATGTCCTTTTTGGCCGAAATCGGTCCACCATGGAAGTGGCAGTTTTCATTGTAGGTTTTCGTTTTATTTGCAAATATTATGAAAAATATATCATTTATGAGAAAAATAATTAAACACTAGCAGGTTCTAACGTAAATTTGCAATTATGGTTAACCGGTCCATATCAGTTTTCCAAAGTTTAAGCGGAAAGTACGATTTTTGACGAAAAACTGTTTTCAAACTAAAATCCAGCCTCAGTACTGCCCATACGGATTGATTGATCGGGATGAAACTTAAGTTTTTTCGTAAATTGGGATGGGACTTCCCAGTGTTTTTGGCAGTTGCGGAAGCGTAGTTTCCATAGGAGCTATTTCGTTTTTGTAAATATGTATTTTGAAAAGTAATGGATGGTATTTACGAAAAACCGATCAAAATTAAATAGTTTATAAATTTATAATGGCCCACTTTTGAAAATGTAACAATTCTATAGCTGTAACTTTATAGAAATTGTTTACAGAAAAAGATACAGTATTCTAAAAAATTATTTTCACAAATTGAATAATGACATAAACTCTTGTTATGAATAAAATTTGCTATGTTTGTATATCAGAAAAATTTTGGATTTTGTGTAAAATAATTAAGAAGTAAGTAAAAATAAGAATATATTGTATAGTTGTCAAACAACATATTAGTACAATTGGCGATATTCGTTTGTGTACCATAAAAAACAATATTCTTTCTGTGTATAGCGCAGACAAACTATTTGTTTGGACTGAACCTATAGTATTCGAATATCAACATTTAGGCGTACAAGTCATCAAATTTTGTGCTTTAAAGCTACAGAATTTCAAAACTTACGTTTCTCGAGTCGAGTTACATTTTATGAATACCATTTTAGTTCCTATAGGAAATTTTACAGATACAGAGCTTACATACAGTTTGTGAATTAGACATAAATTCCAAACAAAATTAGTTTAGATCAATTTTTAAATTTTACCGGAAATGACGAATTCTGATAAAAAACTTCATTTTACCAAAATTCGCTATTCATCCAAGATTATACGTTGATGAGTGGCTAAATTGCAATATTTCCATTTTAGATATGTACCACTATTGGCTCTTGATCGTAGATGAAGGTTTTTGATCATGCGGGATCCATTCGAGCTGCACACAACGTTTGAACAAATTATCTTAGTATTAACAGGGTTAAATAAGACAAAAGCCATACCCCATGTCATACGACGAATGGCCAAATTACAATTTTCCTATTCCGGAAACCACTATAAGCTCTTCGCCATAGAAGAGTAACAACTTTTAATCATGCTCGACTCATTTAAATTGTACACAATTGTTTGAAGAAACTCTTTTGACATTAACAAGGTTAAATTAGACATAAACCACTCCAGGCCGCTATTCTTGAAATCAGTCGATATTTCCGGCGGATTATAATTTTCATTAAAACTCTCAATTTTTCGCCGGCTACTTTAATCGTTTTTTTTAATTTGCTTGCAAGTCTTCTATTATTTATTTCACTTCTAAACAAAAATCGGAAATTTCCGACTGGGTAAATCAATGCGGATTTATTCCCCCAAATAACAGAATACTTGCAAGCAAATTTAAAAAATGATTAAAGTAGCCGGCAAAAAATTCGAATAATACAAAGAATTTTAATGAAAATTATAATCTGCAGACGGAAATATCTACCGATTTCAAGAATACGTGCCCAGGTTTTACGTCGAATGACCACATTTCAATTTTTCTGTCTTCCAGATATCTAGATACCACTATTATGCAGTTTAAATAAATTTCTTAGCATTAACAGGGTTAAATAAGACAAAAACCACCCGAGGTCGTACGTTGGATGGTCAAATTCCAATATTTCCAATCCAGAAACCACTATATGCTCTTGGCCATAGATGAGACTGATATTTTTTAAACATGGTTGATATTTTCAAATTACACGCACAGTTTTAAGAAATAATCTTGGCATTAATAGGGTTAAATAAAACAAAACCACCACAGGTCATCGAGCTCCACATACAACGATACAACGATCTTGGCCAATAATTGGAGCAAGTGTTACGAACTTTCTAAATGCTTGTCTGGATAAAGGAATTTTTCCAAAATGTTAGAAACACGCCAAAGTATAAACATCAGAAAAAGCTGTGAAGAAACCACACCGATCCCAAAGCACACATCGCACATACCGTCAGATTGTTGTACATATTCCAAAGTAGCGGAACATACCGCGATAAGCAGTTCGGGTTCAGAAAAAATAGGTCCGCAGAAAACGCTATTCTGAAAATGATCAACATAGTAAAGGATTCAGAACAAAAGTATGTCTTAGAAGTATTCCTGGGCGTATGTGGCACCCTTTCCAAAAGCGTAACAAAAGTTGTCCTCAAGGCTCAAGTCAGTTTTCCAAAATTTAAGCGGAAATGACGATTTTTGCCAAAATACTCTTTTTTAGCAAAAATTCGGCCCTGTACTGCCCAGATGAATTGATTGATGGGGATGGAACTTAACCTTTCCCCACAAATTGCTCGATCTCGTGAGACAACATACAATTCCCCATGCCGAAGGTTTAATATTGACAAGCTGCGGGTGATGATCGCCGGATAATTTCTGTTTGCGGAACTATCATGATCGTACCGTAAAAACCTTTTCATTGCGACATACTAAAAACAATAATTTGACACTAGCCCCAGAATGGTGGATTTGGGAACTAAAGTAGTGTAATCCAAAATGTAACCTAATTCAACAAAAGGTATTCAACACGATAATGAAACAGCCGGTAAATCCATTTTGATGTGTTAGGTGATTTTTGTAATATTCTAAAGTAATTTTTCCTATACACATTTCCTTTGAACATGTAAATTCAGTCTTATCTTTTGGTATGGGGCGTGAAAAAATGTTTACACAATCCTCTTTTTTATATAGGAAGCAGATCGGTACCTCTTCTGGGATTTCCCATTTTGACCATACAAAGAAGAAACAAATGCTTTCTTCGTTTCTCTAGGGGACGGATAAAAGTGTGGAGTCCAACATAAAATACTGAAACAGGTATTCTACTTTGCAGGACACGAATTATTATTTTGGAATGTGTTAAAAATCGAATTGTTGTAACACTCTTACTTAGTTGGGTTTTCCTTTCAAGCTACAGATGTTGCTAAGCCAGACACTATGAGGTGTGCATGTACATTTATGTGGTAAGAAAATAGTTTTCTAGTATTCGAAATGCTTACTTTACAGATTCTAAATCGCGAAGTTAGCGGTGAGATGCACTATTAAGATACATCAAAATATATGCCGCCAAAATAGTATATGGGTCTATTTTCATTTTCGTGGAAATTAAAATTTAAATAAGAATTTGACGCCTTCCCTAAAATTGTTGATAATAAAAATTAAAATATTTCACGAAAGCGTCATAAAAAATGTACATATATTCTTATCTTTTAAATTATATTTCGCTAAGTAAACGATTGATGTACTTGATAAGATCGAGTTCCTCAAATTTTTTTAATATTTTGCCCACTACACATGAGTTAGGTATGTGTATGATGTATGGAGATCAAATGAAATCGAGGACACGTCAAACGGAACAAAAAATTATTCTTATCTATTTCCTGCATCCTAACGATATATGATAAGGGCAGATTATTCAAATTCTATTACTAAACCTGTTTAATTTCTAAATTGGTATAAAAACACAGGTTGAAGCTGATTTGCCATCAGTTTAGTGCACACAGTTAGCTTTTAAAACATTTAAATACATACGTTTAAATTTTTATTAAAGCGGCTGAAAAGTTGAATTTTTCATTTGGCGGGAAAATTTGTTGTTAAATATGAAGTTCAGTTTAGTGGTGTGGTGTGTGACTACGTGTGTATTTGGTCTAGCAAGTGCCACACCAATACAGTTACCTGATAATAAGAAATATCCATCAAGATTACACGAGCTGGTTTATCAAATAGCCAGACAAAGAAGTAACCTAGTGTTTTGGAAATCATTCGGTTCATCGGTGTTTTTTGATCAGGAGAAACCACAGTGGAGCTATTGCATATATACGCCTGAGGAACTGGATATTGATTGGAATTTTGCAATAAATGAAAATGGACATCAGAATACCGCGTTGCTTGATCAATGGGACCAAAAAGAACAGGAACTATTTGATCAGTATCAAAATGAGCAACTTTTGCAGCAAACTGATACTGATGAGCAAACAAAACGACCTGAAGATAAAATATTAGTTACCGACCATCAAGATACAAATTCCAACATTTATGATAATGTAGGAAATCAGTTGGGTCACCAAGGCCAAGACCAACCATTACCCGAGCACGACTCAACTACACTCCTTGGAAGCACCGATGAAATCGAAGTCACAGGCACACCAACTGGGCCAATTGCCACCAAACCAATTCAAGACATCGACGGCAGTTGGATTCCACATGACAATATTTTGCCGACAGATGGTGTCGCTACCGATGAACATCAACCCGATTTTGAATCGCACCCAACCGAATTAGGCCAACCATTACCAGAGCACGACTCAACTACACTCCTCGGAAGCACCGATGAAATCGAAGTTGAAGACAATATTTTGCCGACAGATGGTGTTGCTACCGATGAACATCAACCCGATTTTGAATCGCACTCAAGTGAATTAGGCCAACCACTACCCGAGCACGACTCAACTACACTCCTCGGAAGCACCGATGAAATCGAAGTCACAGGCACACCAACTGGGCCAATTGCCACCAAACCAATTCACGACACCGATGGCAAATTGTTTCCACAAGACAATATTTTGCCCACAGATGGTGTTGCTACCGATGAACATCAACCTGATTTTGAATCGCACTCAAGTGAATTAGGCCAAACATTACCCGAGCACGACTCAACTACACTCCTCGGAAGCACCGATGAAATCGAAGTTGAAGACAATATTTTGCCCACAGATGGTGTTGCTACCGATGAACGTCAACCCGATTTTGAAGCGCACTCAAGTGAATTAGGCCAACCATTACCCGTGGACGACTCAACTACACTTCTCGGAAGCACCGATGAAATCGAAGTCACAGGCACACCAACTGGGCCAATTGCCACCAAACCAATTCACGACACTGGCGGCAGTTGGATTCCACATGACAATATTTTGCCGACAGATGGTGTCGCTACCGATGAACATCAACCCGATTTTGAATCGCACTCAAGTGAATTAGGCCAACCATTACCCGAGCATGACTCAACTACACTCCTCGGAAGCACCAATGAAATCGAAGTCATAGGCACACCAACTTTGCCAATTGCCACCAAACCAATTCACGACATCGACGGCAGTTGGATTCCACATGACAATATTTTGCCGACAGATGGTGTCGCTACCGATGAACATCAACCCGATTTTGAATCGTACCCAACCGAGTTAGGCCAACCAATACCTGAGCACGACTCAACTACACTCCTCGGAAGCACCGATGAAATCGATGTCACAGGCACACCAACTGGGCCGATTGCCACCAAACCAATTCACGACACCGATGGCAGTTGGATTCCACATGACAATATTTTGCCGACAGATGGTGTCGCTACCGATGAACATCAACCCGAATTAGGCCAACCAATACCTGAGCACGACTCAACTACACTTCTCGGAAGCACCGATGAAATTGAAGTCACAGGCACACCAACTGGGCCAATTGCCACCAAACCAATTCACGACACTGACGGCAGTTGGATTCCACATGACAATATTTTGCCGACAGATGGTGTCGCTACCGATGAACATCAACCCGATTTTGAATCGTACCCAACCGAATTAGGCCAACCAATACCTGAGCACGACTCAACTACACTCCTCGGAAGCACCGATGAAATCGAAGTCACAGGCACACCAACTGTGCCGATTGCCACCAAACCAATTCACGACACCGATGGCAGTTGGATTCCACATGACAATATTTTACCGACAGATGGTGTCGCTACCGATGAACATCAACCCGAATTAGGCCAACCAATACCTGAGCACGACTCAACTACACTTCTCGGAAGCACCGATGAAATCGAAGTCACAGGCACACCAACTGGGCCGATTGCCACCAAACCAATTCACGACACCGATGGCAGTTGGATTCTACATGACAATATTTTGCCGACAGATGGTGTCGCTACCGATGAACATCAACCCGAATTAGGGAAACCAATACCTGAGCACGACCCAACTACACTTCTCGGAAGCACCGATGAAATTGAAGTCACAGGCACACCAACTGGGCCAATTGCCACCAAACCAATTCACGACACTGACGGCAGTTGGATTCCACATGACAATATTTTGCCGACAGATGGTGTCGCTACCGATGAACATCAACCCGATTTTGAATCGTATCCAACCGAATCAGGCCAACCAATACCTGAGCACGACTCAACTACACTCCTCGGAAGCACCGATGAAATCGAAGTCACAGGCACACCAACTGGGCCAATTGCCACCAAACCAATTCACGACATCGACGGCAGTTGGATTCCACATGACAATATTTTACCGACAGATGGCGTCGCTACCGATGAACATCAAACCGAATTAGGCCAACCAATACCTGAGCACGACTCAACTACACTCCTCGGAAGCACCGATGAAATCGAAGTCACAGGCACACCAACTGGGCCAATTGCCACCAAACCAATTCACGACACTGACGGCAGTTGGATTCCACATGACAATATTTTGCCGACTGATGGTGTCGCTACCGATGAACATCAACCCGATTTTGAATCGTACCCAACCGAATTAGGCCAACCAATACCTGAGCACGAC
Organism: Nephrotoma flavescens; assembly: GCA_932526605.1. Lineage (NCBI taxonomy): Eukaryota > Metazoa > Arthropoda > Insecta > Diptera > Tipulidae > Nephrotoma > Nephrotoma flavescens. The sequence continues at coordinate 317,042,589 of OW052221.1, read as the reverse complement.
TCAACTACACTCCTCGGAAGCACCGATGAAATCGAAGTCACAGGCACACCAACTGTGCCGATTGCCACCAAACCAATTCACGACACCGATGGCAGTTGGATTCCACATGACAATATTTTACCGACAGATGGTGTCGCTACCGATGAACATCAACCCGAATTAGGCCAACCAATACCTGAGCACGACTCAACTACACTTCTCGGAAGCACCGATGAAATCGAAGTCACAGGCACACCAACTGGGCCGATTGCCACCAAACCAAATCACGACACCGATGGCAGTTGGATTCTACATGACAATATTTTGCCGACAGATGGTGTCGCTACCGATGAACATCAACCCGAATTAGGCCAACCAATACCTGAGCACGACCCAACTACACTTCTCGGAAGCACCGATGAAATTGAAGTCACAGGCACACCAACTGGGCCAATTGCCACCAAACCAATTCACGACACTGACGGCAGTTGGATTCCACATGACAATATTTTGCCGACAGATGGTGTCGCTACCGATGAACATCAACCCGATTTTGAATCGTATCCAACCGAATCAGGCCAACCAATACCTGAGCACGACTCAACTACACTCCTCGGAAGCACCGATGAAATCGAAGTCACAGGCACACCAACTGGGCCAATTGCCACCAAACCAATTCACGACACTGACGGCAGTTGGATTCCACATGACAATATTTTGCCGACTGATGGTGTCGCTACCGATGAACATCAACCCGATTTTGAATCGTACCCAACCGAATTAGGCCAACCAATACCTGAGCACGACTCAACTACACTCCTCGGAAGCACCGATGAAATCGAAGTCACAGGCACACCAACTGGGCCGATTGCCACCAAACCAATCCTCGACACCGATGGCAGTTGGATTCCACATGACAATATTTTGCCGACAGATGGTGTCGCTACCGATGAACATCAAACCGAATTAGGCCAACCAATACCTGAGCACGACTCAACTACACTTCTCGGAAGCACCGATGAAATTGAAGTCACAGGCACACCAACTGGGCCAATTGCCACCAAACCAATTCACGACACTGACGGCAGTTGGATTCCACGTGACAATATTTTGCCGACAGATGGTGTCGCTACCGATGAACATCAACCCGATTTTGAATCGGACGCAAGTGAATCTAGTGAATTGAGCTCGACCGTGCATAGTGAGCCACCCTCAGGTAAAGTTGAAATAGATATTAACTTCGAAAGTGGACATACCAATTTGGCAGATAAGCTTCCGGCAATTCAAGTAGTTCAGCATGCTGGTAAAGAGGCAGGCACTGAAACTTTTGAAATGGATAATGGTGCAAAATTAACCCATCAATACGGAACTGCCAGAAATAATAGACGATACAATAAATTTAAATTTAAAATTCCTGGATACCGAAAGAGTAGCACCTTTTCAAATTTCACGAGTGAATATTCGAAGCCAGCAAACAATAAAATTCCGCTAGAAATTACTTATGTTAATTTTAGAACGTTACCGCCATACAATAATTCGTTTTCGGCATTAATTGACCATTTTAGAAAAAGGTATTATGCTCTAGGTAGTTCCGATCAGCGTAATCCACTCACCATAAATGAAATAATTCCGGAAAACGCAGTAAGCAGTACCAGAAGCAGTATCACACATGACTCCGTTGATGAAATTGCATCCGATGAAGTAATCAACATTGACATAAACAAAGCAGACTAAAGCTAGTCGTATCGTATAGATTGTGGTTATTAACTGACCGTTCAAATTATTTGTATAACTGTACATACTAAAAAAAAATAAATTATGTATCATGTTTGATACTAAATTAATAAAGAATTGTTGTATTAGCTACTAATTGCCACCACCGAACTGTTATGGATGCTGTTAGTATCAACAACTTTGTGCCATTCGAGTTCACAAAACCCCAACTTTGAGTGGTATTTAAAATTGTTTAAATAGACAGAGAATGAACATAATGTAGATGTATTTGTTTACTTTTAATTCGTTTTTTGTGCCTGATTGTTTTTCTTCAATCAGTTACAACTTACAAGAAATGTGTTGGTACAGTAAAATTGTAAACAGGCTCATAAAATGCAAATGTTCAACATTTTGATTTCTTGTTACTAATAAAAAACTCATAAAAAAACATTTCTGTTGTTATCAAAATAATTTGTAACGAAATTATAATTTGTAACGAATTTATTTTATTTGCTTAATTTCACCATGCGATTCCGATGAAGAAACTATTAAAATTCGATATTTTGTAAAATTTTAAAAAAAATCTCTCAAAATTCCTCTTCAAAAATTCTCCAAATATAATTGGAGACAGATCTGTTACTTTACTACAATTGTAATTAATTTTTTTTTTGTTTTAGTAGCCGCTAATTCAAATCTACACCGTTTTTGAATTTTGGTGTTTAATGTTTTACAATTGCAAGTAACACATTTTCAATCCGTTGTTTTCTAATATTACTAAAAACATATTTTAATAAAATATAATACATTTGTGTTTTGTAATCGCTGCCAGCTTAATAGAATTTTTTTATTTATGTGGCCTGTTTAATATCGTTGATAGTTTCATGTAGATTTAAAATAAAATTAATATTTGATAATTTACTCACTGTTTAATAAATTAATTATTTATAGTTTACAAAGGATGAAACACACCAAGAGCAGCGCAACATATTCCAAAGAATCCACACTACAGGCTGCATATAAGCGTGCACACCAAGCAGCGCATCAATTTTTTTTATGTTTTGTTTTGACGTTTGTTTGACAATAATGGTAACCAAGCGCCGTGAATTAATATTCTTGACATTTTTATGTTTAAATAAATACAAAACAAACAAAAGGTAATACTGGATTCATCCGACCACATGAATAATCTTCTCATAAAACAAAACTGGCCACAGCTATTAAAGATGCAGTAGCATCGTGGTTCACAAATGAAGGAAAATTAGATTATTTATCAAGATGACCACATATAACAAATTAAAACTAATATAACGAATTACTAAAATTATATATATTTATTCATTTAACATAAAATAAAAAACTTACATCAGTTAGATCTTCATCATTACCAAAAAAAATTATCCATCACAAAACTCTAGGTCATACAATGTTTCTTGGAAACGTATTCTTGCCAAATGGTTTTGTTGTTGTGTTCTAATTGTTGAGGTTCGAAATAACGCCATGGTTTTTTATATGTGTTTGCGGAACCAGACCTTATAATTTTTCTTCTTTCCCTCATGAAAGCATCGCGCAACGTTTTCCAACAAAACTTACATTCATCCACTAAAAAAATATAAAAAAAAATTTTGTTTACTATTGAAATTATCTATTATATCTAATAAACTTACGAGTTTTTCCACAACCTTTGGCTATTTCCGACCATTCCTTGTCTTTTTTTGTTTGTTATGATAATCGTTCTCTCTAAAATGATAAATAATTAATTTTGGTTGAACATACCAATAAAACTAGTTTATCCTCAAAATATCATCATTTTTATCGGAATTATACAAATATTCTATATTTGAGTATTCATTTTCACATTCCGGGTCCATCATACCGTAATTTAAAATTAAAATTTATGAGTTCAAACCGCCATTCACAACAAAAATTCAAACTCGAATCATTTCAATTTTATTGAGGTTATGTCTAAAGGATGAAACACACCAAGAGCAGCGCAACATATTCCAAGCAATCCACACTAATGGCTGCTTATGGGCGTGCACACCCAGCAGCGCAGCAGATTGTTTTGTTTTAGTAGTAAAATTGAATTGTGCAAATTTTATCGAGGTTATGAGTAGCAGCAAAGAGCAGCAAATTGAAGCTGCTGGATGTGGAACCTATTGATCATTCAATATATTTTTTTTAATGGAAATATCTATATTTATACTCAAACTATGATTTTGTATCATTACATAAGCGCAAAAGCGCATATTAAAATTTGCTGTTCGCTGCTGCTACTTGGTGTGTTTCATCCTTTATAAAAGTTTGTCGGAAGCATTTTTTTTTTAAATTAAACGAGAAAGATGTAACTTGTCGTGCTTGTCGTTTGTTGGACATGTCATGTAGGTCGTATTTGTGAAAACTAAGAATAACAAGGTCTCTGAAATGGACAATACAGCAGCTGAAATATTCTAAGAAGACATATCAACAACTAGAAGAGCTCTAATATCAGAAATAACAGAAGTATGAAATTCCGGTAGATTCCGAAAATGGAAAGAAGGCTTGACTATAATGGTTCCCAAGAAGGTGACCTGATTGGCGAGGAATCAAGCAGTCTTTAGGACCGATACAGAAAGCGCAAGTAGAGGTGGATTCATCACATGCAGAGGAAGTCACCGAATAAACAAAAAGACCTCTGGAGTGGAACCCACTACGGAAAAGAAAATTATGGTAATCGTCTGTAACGTAGGAACGAACAATGTTAGCAGAAACGAAAAAGCTCGGCAAGTCGTGGGTAAAACTAAAGCAATATCACCCAACAGAGGTAGATGGTCCAGCCTAGTAGACCTCCTATTCTCCTAAATTTGAAGTAAAGGAAACAATAACTACCGTTGTGGGACTAATAATATGTGCATATTATCAAGTGCCATATATATCAACTCTTCTCGAATTAACCTTGATAGGCATGTATTACAGCGAATTCTGTTACGTTTTTGATGTAAATCAAATTTCCGATAGTTAAAAATACGAAAAAAATTTGATGTGTTTTTCACGTGGTGTGCGTAAACCCGAAAAGGATGCCGGAAACAATAACAAACCATTTTGAAAAAAAAAATCAAATGACGCGTTTGGCGTATTTGACAATATTTACTATTAACGCATTATATGTATATAAATATGTGTATGAGGTAGTTAAAATGGAATAAAAAATCTACATTTCCGTTTTTGTTGTACATCAAATTTGTTTGCTATTTTTTCCGCTAAAAGAACGCGAAAATGTGATTTACATCGCTCTAGTCCCAAAATATTCCGTCAGATGTCAGCCACTTTACGTTAAAAGGCGAATAGGTTAGTTTTAATATAATTCCTGAAAAAATCATTAATTTCATAACAGCGTACAAATGCACTAACACATCCATTAATAAATCAATTAGAATGCAATTTTATACGTATACTTGGGAATGAGCGTGAGCAACAATTCACATGCATCAGGACATGGCATATACCTTTTCCTGCCAGATAAAAAAAAAATTTTGCTTCATTTAATTCCAACCCACACAAATGTGTGTGTAAGAAATGACAGGTTGTATTGTCTTCCGGATTTTAACCGATCTTAGTTAAATGTTAGGGACAGGACTAAGTTAGGAACTACTTTTGAAAAAATATTATAATTTGATAACATATAAATTATATAACATATTAATTATTTGTTTTTGATAACATATTAGTTATTTTATTATTATTATAGTTATAGTGTATCATTTGGCAAAACAAACATTTTTTATTCACCGCTTTAGTTCACAAATCTACCATTTTGGCGGTTATTCAATTATTATAGAAAATAAACCTGTTACATATTATTGAAAACGTCTTGAAGAATGTGACAAATTTACGGGAAGCAACAAAAACTGCATATCGCACGTGACAAAGAATAATGACACAACCCAAAATTTTAAATTTTTGAGGAGACCAAAAAGTCTTTATATGTTACAGATTATATAAGAATAGAATAAGTAGGTAAGAATGATAATTCATCATTTTCTTGTATTAAAGTTGCATTAGGCTTATAATTGGGTACTGGTTGTATACATGCTAACGCAGTACGAGACAACGATATATTTTGGATTATTTGCCTTTGCTTGTTACACAATATTGAAAACAAGAAAAAAACGTTCGTATTTTTTAATAACCCGGCATTATAATCATTGTGTTGTTTTGTTACTGTTTCCTTCTCGTACCACGTTACATGCTAACGTGGTACGAGACAACGATATATTTCCCGATATCCCGTAAAACAATTTTTGGATTTATGACCATAAAAAAACCGAAAATTGACCATGCGTCCATAAGAGACGAAATAAGTCAATTGTCGGTCAATTGTTTAGTCATTTGTGCGTCTAATCCTTGCCAGAAAAGGGACGAACATTTAAAGACATTTTTGTAACAGCTGATTCGCCCGACTTTTGACCATTGCATTTGACTAACAAATTACGCACGAATAAGCTTGGTAAAATCAGACCGGCTTTTGTAAGTCAAAAAAGTCAAAATAGACAGCCAAAAGGCATTAAAACGGGTAGGTCTTTTGACGGTCATTTCTTATAACAATAGAGAGACAAAATTGATTAACATTTGCTAGACTGTTTTGGGGCACAATGAATGGTAAGCCAGTTTTTAATGATTTTCGGGTTATGATTTTATAAAATAAATTATTACATAAAAAATTCAAAACATAACAATTATTTTCATTTTATTTATTTTGCATCATATAAATTCGAGTACATTATATATAATAATTAATTCATTTTTTAATTTAAACAAATATAATAATCGAAAACAATAAAATCAGTTTGTGAAGGAAAGACTGACCATTTCCCGTTTAATAAATATTGTAATTTACTGGTTTATACTGTACTAAAGGATGCTTATTTTCTGGTCGTAATTGTAATTTTGGATCTACAACTAAATGATCTATAACCACACAAAGTATCATAATAGGAATCGACATAAATTGAACATTAAAACATTTATTTTCTAGAAAAAAAACACGATAAAAATATAATATGTATAAATTTACTAACCTGTAAATTAATATTGTTTAATTACAATATTAATTTAAATTATAGAAATTATTACACTTTCAACTTTATAAAAACTTGCTATCATAAATTTATTTTCATAATAATTTTTCTCGACCACAAATTATTAATTTCATATTGCGCGCACGACGAATGCTTTGTAAGTGAGGAAAAAATTGAAACGGGGCGATGAATAATTTTAAGTCGAAAATGTCCCTAATATGTAAGTTGTATTTATTCGAAACGGTCGAATTCGTCTCATTGGAATTGCAGAACTCTGTCTCGTTTCTCTTTCGTGTTTAACATTTTCATTCCATTGCCAGTCTGTTTCATCTCTGTTTTGTACTTTGTATTTCAATATTGAAAGTCGTCTTCGTCTTTTATTTAATTTTGCTTCCTAATTTAACTCAAATTTTATTTTTAATTTTTTTTTTCATTAACTAATTAATATTTATTTTGATTCTGGGCTGGGATGTTCTAACATCACTATTTTTCGATAATTTGTCTAAGTTTATTTCTCGTTTCTGTAGAATAAAATTTGTCTCTGTTTCAATTTTTTATCATTTACCAGCCTGCTAGATTGCAACATTGTGATGTTTCTACTCCGTTTCTATCACCAAATAATTTATTTTCGATTCTATAACGAAAATAAGTGAAATAGATATTATTCAAATATATTCTAGTATAGGTTGTGATAGCAATAGAGAAGAAATAATTTATAAACGAAACAGAAGTCAAATTAATTCTAGCAGAAAGAAACGTAGGCTTCGATAAAATATCGATAAATAATGATCTGATTTTTGTAGCAAATAAATTGTTGTGAAACGGCTGTAATCATCGATGAATGTCAAAACATATCTTTTCCCACCCGGGGTTTGGTTTTGCATTCGTCCACATAAATCACTATGCACGGGACCGAGAACTTTCGAAGCTCTATTAATGGACTCCTTCGGAAATGGTATGCGGGACATTTTTCCCTTCATACAAACTTCGCAGTAGAACTACATTTTTGAATTTCCACACCATCAACCAGCCCATTATTTGGCGAAAGCTTGATCACATTCATATCGCGATGACCGAGAACTCAATCCAAATAATGAATACACATCTTTGTTTTATTCTGAATTAAATTAACTGATTGTTTATCGCACAACTTATATAAGCCGTTATTGATGTAACCACATACTAGTTGAGTTCCATTTGCGAATGAAATTTCGCATTATTCTCGGTAAAATTAATGAGTAATCCTTTTTGTGTCAAACGTTTCACTGATATAAGATTACCACCAATCGATGGGACATATAAAGCGTCGCAAAGTGTTATATCTATGGCTACACCAGCATCATTAACAAACTGCATGTTCACTGATCCGCGACCTGATAACATAATTTCGTTTCCGTTCGTCACAGAAACTTTTTCGCGATGATTAAAATTCAATTCAGAAAACAGTTTCGCATTATAACAAATATGACAGGTCGCACCGGAGTCTAAAATCCATCCATTAATCTTTCCGACGACAAACAACAAATTATTATTAAATTGACCTGTCATGTTGGCATCATTTGTGTTTTTGTTGCACTGTTTGTCTTTTAACCATTTCGTGAACCTGCGGCAAACCTTCTTTTCATGACCAAATTTCTTACAAAATGCACACTTAACACTTTTGCGAATATGTTGATTGTTGCTTGATTTATATGAAGAAACTTGTAGCGCATCTGTCTCGGCTTTACCATCTCACTCAATTCATCGTCGGTATTCTTCAATAATTATTGATCGAAAGAAAAAGGAGGTTAGTTAATCCTCTTTTCGAGTTTCTAGAGCTGTAATGAGGCTATCATAGCTACTTGGTAGCGATCCCAATAACGTTGCGGACATCAAAAACTCAATTTTTATATCGTTATTAAATGATAGGAGTTCTTGGAAAAGTTCAGTCACTTTATGTATATGCTCCTCGATGTTGGTGCTCTCATCGGCACGTTGCTTCATTATGGTGCGGAGAATTCGTACTCGGCTACCGGCAGAATCCTTTCCATGGAAATGTTTCAGCGCATTTCAAGCTGATTTGGCATTTTTGCATGTGCGTACATGTTGCAGCTGGCTGTCATCGATTGTGAGAACAATCGTGGAAAACGCTTTTTCATCGCTTTTCGTCAAAATTTCGGTAACAGGAGATGGGTTTTCATCGATGATTGCGTTCCATAACTCTTTCTCCTTCAATAGCATCTCAACACGGAACTACCAGTTGAAATAGTTATCACCACTTAATTTTGGAATGCTATATTTGTCCATAGAAACAGCCATGGTTTATTTGCACGGATTTAATACGTCGCACAAAAAAAAAACCGGAAAATATTTACAAAACGTCACTTTTATTTTAATAATGTTTATTAATTGCGATTTCTGGGCACACAACCTGTTGGAATCTCAATAAAAGTACTTAATTTGTTAAATAATAAAGCCGATGATTTTAGATAGAATGGGTACAAAGCGCCGAATGTCGAAGGGCCGAATGTCGATGGGCCGAATGTCGAAGGGCCGAATGTCGAAGGGCCGAATGTGTCGAAGGGCCGAATGTCGAAGGGCCGAATGTCGAAGGGCCGAATGTGTCGAAGGGCCGAATGTGTCGAAGGGCCGAATGTCGAAGGGCCGAATGGGTCGAAGGGCCGAATTTTTTTTTTGCTTTTTGAAATATAATTTTTTAAATTTGTTGTTTTATTGAATATTTTGTAAATTTTTTTTATTAAACATAAATGAATTTTTTATGAATTTATGTATTTTACTATTTTTCATTACGTATCCAGTCAGCGGTACATTTTGGTGAAGGAAAATTTTGTCATGCGCCACCAATAGGTATATCCCTTTTCCTGCATTCCTTTTAAAGTTATTTTCGTCCGAAAAAAAACAATAAAACTATATACACAATTGTGTTGGTGGTACTTCCACACAAACGAAATTTTTGGCGTAATTTTTTAAAAAAATTTCATCTTACCCAAAATTTTTATCAAAAACGCCATTACATACTATGATTTTTACCCACACATTTGTGTGGTTTGGACTAAAATAGTGCTAATTTTTTTATTTTTGTTTGAAAAAGGGATATGTAAAAAATAAAAAACTAAGTAAATTAAATAAAAAAATAAAAAAAATAGATTTCTAAAAACCAAAAAAAAAAATCGGCCCTAGGACCCATTCGGCCCTTCGACACATTCGGCCCTTCGACATTCGGCCCTTCGACATTCGGCCCTTCGCCCTTCGACACATTCGGCCCTTTGAAATTCGGCAGTTCGACATTCGGCCTTCGACATTTGGCCCTTTGATATCATACCTTTTAGATTACTTATAATGTTTTATTATTAAAGCTAGGTATCCAGCTCGCGCTAAGATAAATTTTAACGCGGTCTCCAGAAGTCTCCACTAAATTGCAGATAAATTGTAAGCTAAAAAGTTTGTGTAGAGATAAATTTTGATGTTTGTTTTATTGCTCCTACAACAAACAAAAACATAGTTCAATCGACTATTTAATAAGCAATTTTATAAACATTTAAAATTAACAGTTAAAATTCCCGTTTTGGCTTCCATTTTCCACTTTCTAAATTTTCTGTATCCACTTCTTCGTAGTCAATCAAGTATTCTTCTTGATATTCGAAACTTTCATAATCTATAGAATTATTTAATTCATCCATTAAAAAAAAAATAGTTTTCACGTTGTGCTGTCAAAATTTATCTCAATTTTATCGTTCTAAAGGTCGGTATCCAGCTCGCGCTAAGATAAATTTTACATATAAATTTGACGTAAAATTTAGCTAGCGAAATAACAAAAAAATATTTAGCTCGCGATTTCGCAGATGCGGTACGCAGCTCACGCTAAAAGTTTGTAGTTATCTCACTCACATATAGACTGCGCTAGTGAAAACTCTACAAACGTTTTCGCAGCAATTTATCTGCCTGGAACGATAAAATTGAGATAAATTTTGACAGCACAACGTGAAAACTATATTTTTTAATGGATGAACTAAATAATTCTATAGGTTATGAAAGTTTTCTATAGATTACGAATGTTTCGAATATCAAGAAGAATACTTGATTACGAAAAAGTGGATACAGAAAATTTAGAAAGTGTAAAAAGGAAGCCAAAACTAAAATTTTAACTTTTAATTTTAAATGTTTATAAAAATACTTATTAAATAGTCGATTGAACTATATTTTTGTTTGTTGTAGGAAAAATAAAACGAACGTCAAAATTTATCTCTACATAAACTTTTTACCTAACAATTTATCTGTAATTTAGTGGAGACTTGTGGAGACCGCGTTAAAATTTATCTTAGCACGAGCTGGATACCTAGCTTAAGCAGATAAATTGCTGCGAAAACGTTTGTAGAGTTTTCATTAGCGCAGTCTATATGTGAATGAGATAACTACAAATTTTTCGCTTCAGCTGCGTACCGCATCTGCGAAATCGCGAGCTAAATATTTTTTTGTTATTTCGTAGCTAAATTTTAAGTCAAATTTGCATGTAAAATTAAAGCTGTTGTACACATGTATTCTTATGAACAAAAACAAAATGAATAATAATATGAAGAGAGGACATAGAAAATAATACATAGAAATAGTATTGCAAGATGCAATATGAAAATTACACTTGTAACAGGTTTCACCCCTTAACACTTTTAATTTAACAAAACGGATTTGCTTTCTCAAAACTAATTCGTAATTTATTGCGATTTATCTGTATCTATATATCGTCGGCCTAACTGTGAATTAACGTATCTGACATTTTTCGAAAAATGCGATTTTCAAATTCGAGTGCTCGTCGTGAGAAAATGTATCTGCATATTGCTCCATCGAACGATTTTTTTTGTTCATGTTAACCTTCCTCGAAGTTAGAAACCAAAAGTTACGTAAGTTCTAGTATAAATTTTAATGTTATAACGTTTTATTTTTCTACTATCTAAAATCATCAGTTTGAACTTACGTTAATTCACAGTTAGGACGACGATATGTAATTATTATTCTGATTATGGCATTAAATATATATACATTTAATCAATTAAAGGCTCTATTCATCATGTTCATCAATTTATTTATTTTTGCTAACATCCTATATGGAGGGATTTGGCCACCTCATTTTTGAGACATAATCAAATAATTTTCAAATTATTGTGTGATTGGTCCATTGAATCCTAGCCAGGTTCCAGTGCTGCTGCAAGGCGCATTCAGTAGTATGCGGTAGTAGCTGAGGAATACTGCTACATCATCTATTGTAGTAAATTCGAAAGTTGTCATTACATGTGAAGAAAGGCATGTCATAAAAATCATTTCTTAAGGATGTGGGCTATTGTAATTAATTCGATACTGGTAACTACGTACACAAAGGAGATTCGATTTATTATAATCCATTTTTTAGGGCTGCCACTACTTAATTCTCGAGCAATTTTTCGAATAATTATTAAAATCTGTGTTTTTGATCTTAGTGTCACAGCGTGGAGAAATTTACTATTAACAGAGCAACAGAAGGTTTTCACTCCCAAGTTAGAAAAAACTCAACTGCAACTCTAAATACCATACCTAAGAGCTGTAACCTACCCAGCAGATTTAACAATCTTTTAAATCCTATAATCAGTTCAAAACTTTAACGTTATTAAGGTAAAGCTTCTTTAAACCTACGACAGGCTAAATCCAGTTGTCTAATAAATAAATAACTAATACTAGTTTTTACATGAATTCTTTATTGCGTCATTTATTTGGGGTCAGTTATTTTTTACAAATAAGTACGTTTGTGGTTTTTTACCCCTAACAATTATGACAAACATTAATGAATTCGTCTTAACCATACATAATAAATCTCCATAGTTCATTACTTACAAAAAAAAATGTTATAAATAATTAAAAAATTATGTTTACCTACGCACAAACAAAACAGATTTGTTTAATCCGAACTCTAAATATTTGAAGTGATACCGGGTGATGTTGCGTCAGAATGAAATTGTGGTTTTGAAGTAGCCAATTACGTGATTATGATAAAAGTTTCATTAAAATTAATAACTAATCTTCAATGATAAATTTTTCACTCAATTAAAAGGGGATTTTTTAGGAAACCCTGAAGTTTATAGTTTGACTTAAACCCGGATTAATCGTAATAATTTTATTTTATTTTGTTATTTTGCGTTACAAATACTTACAAATACCAAATAACCTCTCCAGAGCCAGAGAGAGATGGCACTATATCCCATCAAGGGATTTGGCCGCATCAAATGAGGTTTCATAATCATATTTTCATTTCGGATAATGAGTGATTAATTCATTGATCCTAAAACAGCCGTGAAATTTTTTCCTTGTCACCACCGGGAATCAAACCCGGGACCTCCGGTCGCTGGAGCAAGCATGCTGACAACTTTGCCACCGGGGCGGCGCCGAGGTTGTCAATCCAAATAACCGCCCAATAAATTATTATTATACAAACGTGTAAACGCATCTGAAGAATATATTGACATTGTGGAATTTAAATTTGAACTTCAAGATTTGTTTAACAAGAAAAGTGTTGTTTCAACTATTTGCCTACATCATGTAGACCGAAACCGAGTTAAACACTTTGTTGCTATATGACGTAAATCTTATGAGTATACACACCATCTGATATCATCGTCTTCAGATAATGAAAGAACAGGACATGGCTAACCGTTTATTTGCTTGAAATTGAGAATTTTTGAAATTTTTATTTGAATGTTTTAAGAATATATTTGATTGGTAAGTGAGCATCTACACTACGAAAATTGTTTAGTCACTGATTGATGTATTATGATGAGCCATAAAATAATAAATATATGGTATAATAAAAGTCATTAATTATTTGGTAGTTTACATTTATGAGTCTATAAAAATAATTAACGCCAACAAATATTAAATGATTGGTGATGTAAATTGTTTGGTGACAAATTGGCGACCTATAACTCGTTATTTACACAACCTTTTTATAAACTTATCCCACGGATTATAAGAATTGTGCGGAATTTTTCATTAGAAATCTTATCAATTTACAAAAACAAAATGTATCCAACAAGTACGTGTGAATATATTTCGTGCAAATAATTTGTTTTTAATATATGTAGTTTGTCAAATAATTGTGTGCTTTGAAGATCGCAGCTGATTATAACCTTCAATTCGTACGAGTAAATAGTTTGTACAGGTACACTTGTATATCATTCTATATTTTGTTCATCTCTATAAATTCAGAATAAGTAAATAATAAATAATATCAATGCGACTTCAATGGCCTTTAATTGTTAATTTACATAAATTTAAAGTTTATAATCTCGCGTATAAGTCTCGTCTTTTATAGTATTAAGCGGTTTTTCAAAATTTTCTATTGTTTACTAATAATTACCAATGACATCACTTGAATAAGTTTTTCACTCGCTCGTTAAACGCCGAATACATCAAGTACAATTATTACTATGCATATTTTTTAAGTATACGAGTATAAAATCTAAGATCTTGCACGTTTGAATATAAATTGAAAAAGTTCGCTGTAATGTTTTAGTAATTAATTTGAATATTTTAGTGGGTCTGCTTTGTGGATGTCTTTGACCTTGGACCCGATTATTTACATAGTATTTTGACCGAATATCAAGGCCATAGTAACTGACCAGTGAGCATAAATAATTTGAAACATACAAAAAATGTTCCTCCTATTAAGGCGGTGAATTATGTCCAAAATAACAAAAATAAACAACTATTAGTAAATACACTTTTAAAAAATCGTTATAAAAGTTTCGAGCCAATATTAGAAAAAAGTCAAAAACATTTATTTTACATTCTTCATAATATGCAGATATATCTTTTACATCGAGGCGAGGTTACCAAAAGCCATCATTTGCAAGTAGTTCTACGGAAGATCATACTAGCAGTTTCTCTAAATGCCGGCCGGGTATAGAAAATTTGTCTACAAAGCCCTATGTGGAAATTATTATTACATTTTTACCAAGTGAGCTTAAGTATATCCCATACGCATGGGATAATTCTGAATTTTATTCTGCCAAAATAACTCATTTCAATCGGTATGAGTAGTTTTTGTTTAAATGAATTCCGGAAATCAAGTGCAATTTCCAAATCGAAAGTAGAGGTATCAATTTTAGTTCTGGTAAATCAAGTCGATTTTATTTCTCACATCCCATGAAGGGATTTTGCCGCCCGCACTATGGTCCTCCATCCATCTCGGTCCATCGCTCTCGTCCTCCAGCTTCGACATCCTAGGATATGTAAATCTTGTTCGATATCGTCACGCCAGCGCGGTCGAGGTCTTCCTCTACGACGCACACCGGCTGGTTGTTGATGGAACACTTTATTGGTCAGCCGTTGTTGTGGGGACCTTGTATCGTGACCGAGCCATCTAACTCGATGGGATTTGATAAATCCGATAATATCGCAACCTCCAATAAGTTGGTTTATCTCGTGGTTCATGCGAATAGAAAACTCGTTGTCCGGCAGCGATTCGGGCTTTTATTTCTGCCTGCATGTCATTCGATGATGTTATAACTGACCCGAGGTATTTAAAGTTTTCAACGCTATCAAAGTTATGGTCACCATTTCGAAATTTACCATGGAGATGTTCCTGGGTGTTGATAGAAATTTGGTTTTGCTACTGTTCACCTCCAAACTAAGTCTTACTTGCGCAGCGATCGAGCAGTACGAAACTGTCTTTGATATAGCTAGATCTTTGGCCAAGAAGCATGATATCATCTGCATATCCAAGAATTTGGATCTTTCGGCCAAATTGAACAGCACAGGCGTGAGTGCATCTCCCTGTCGAACTATTTTAAAGGAGACTGACATAGTTCCTTCCATCGATTACGATTCTACATACAGACCCAGACGTTGTTAATTTATACAGAGAAACAAATTTCTCTGGTATTCCTAGGCATATGAACGCGGCCCATTGGTTGTCGCGGTTAATACTGTCATATGCCTGATGAAAGTCTATATATAGTTGATGTATGGTTATGTTGTACTCCCAACATTTTTCTAAGATCGTCCTCATGGTAAAACACTAGACAGTGGTCAATCGGTTGGTACGAAAGCCACATTGATAGTCGCCAATGATGTTTTCGGCGAAAGGGATTTTCTATATGGAAAATATTTTTTTTTTTCAGTGGCATGATCGCTGCCCATATCTGCACCTCTGTAAGATCTAACGTCTGGGTAGAGTGTCTCTTAGACACCATGACGTGTTCGATTTGGTTTTCCGTTCTTCCATCATTCGATCTCCACGTTACTTTGTGGATTCTCTTATGTGGAAAAAACGTACTTGCTACAACAAAGTTGTACATTAGTACCAGGTCGGTTACGCGTTGGTCGTTGTTGTTACTAGTTAGGTTCAGGCTATTAGGACCGATGTGTGATGTATTTTCTATACTTCTATACCGATTTGTTGCATTAAAGTCGCCCACGATGATTTTAATGTCGTGGTGCGGTATGTTATTGATGACTTCCTCCAGCTAAACAAACAATAGATCTTTGATGTCATCAGATTTATCTTCGGTGGGTGCATGTACATTAACGATCGTGATGTTAAATTTCTTAGTGCGAAGTCTTACCGTGCATATCCGCATGTTGATAGGGCGGGAATAGATATGATGCTTCACGCGCCGATAGATGAGGAAGCCAACTCTAAATACTCCTCCGTTCTGATGGCCGCTGTAATGAAGAGTGTAACCATTTAAACCGTTGTCCGTGTACAATTTCCGAGGCCTTTGATTAGGGTTCATAAGTTAATTGTTTTTATTAGGACAGGTTGTTGGCCTCCCGCTCAACTCACTTGTTACGTGAGTGGGTCACGTATACTGGTGAGAATCTTAAAGCATCCAATCGTACATTGAACAAATTTATATAGCGAGCCACTTGATACAAGATAGACGCCCGCTTCAGCCGCAAAAACCTGGAGAACATACGCTGATTTGGTATTGGTTTTGAAGCGCCAATAACTCGCCCTGACATGTAGTGTCCATGACTGTAAACAGGATCTAGCCTGCTCGTCTCCACTACACCGCCTGATTTATTTACAGTTACCCAGAGAGAACCGCGAGGAGGTATGAATCTCGGGCTTCGCCCCCCGAAAACCCCACCAGGTGAAAACAATAGGTTTAGGTCGGCACAAGTAAATGAGTCAAGAGCCACTTCCAAAAGGAGGGGAACGGTGTCCTTTTTCGTTCTCGTAAATCAAATTGATTTTGTTGGTTTTAGTTTAGATAAATTCCCTATATCGTAGAAAATTCTACCGTGTAAAAACGATAGATACCCTTACGTTGGACACAATCAAATGAGTTGACTCCATCTCCGACCAGAGAGTTGGGATATCCTTTTTAGTTCTGGTAAATCAAGACGATTTTATAGGTTTCAGTAAAATTTCCTTTGACAAATTCGAGATATCTGGTGGAAAATTCCACTATGTGGAAATGTTAACTTTAGGCTTGTTGACCACAAGCAAATGAGTCAAGAGTCATTTCAAAAAGGATGGAAGAGGTATTCTTTTTCGTTTTCGTAAATCAAATCAAAATTCTGGATACCATAGAGTTTGTCGGAAAATTTCATTATGTGGAAGGTCCTCCCAATTAATAGAAAAAGGTTAAGTATGAAGCTTGATTCCGAATAATCAATCCACCTAGATTGTAAGATACCGAATTTTGGTGAAATAAATTGTATTTGATACAAAAACTCGTTTTTCCCAGTAAAATTTAAACAAATGATCTGAACAAATTTTGTTGAAAATTTAAAATAATAAAAAAATTACAAAAAAACATGATCATGTAAAATATTTGGAAAAGAGGAAAAAAATCCTATGAAATCTGTTACTTCCGGTAGACCTATGTCGGCCAAAGATCATTGGGATCTCCCAATTTATGAAAAACCTTAAGTAGGGAGCTTCATCCCTATCAGTCAATCAGTCTGGGCTGTAGAGAAGCTACAGACATTTAGTCTGCATGGAACCACATTCATTTTGACTAACTAAATTTTCCATTATTCGCTCTACAGAGAACAAAAAATAAATAAAGAAAAACAGGGTTGCCGCTACACTTCCTTTGCGATTGACTTATCCGATGATCAAGTACAAACTTATCATGGTGCTGGAATCGATTCCGAACATAAATTCCTATTCTAGTCTAACGACAATTCCATAAGCAAGCAGTTGCCCAAATTCGAAACATGCTAGAAATCTAGTTTCGACCAGATGAATGGACTTATGGGAATAATCGCGAAGGGAAAACATCATGTGGAAACATTACTAACAACTTTCTCTCACAGTTTTGAGTCAGGAGACCCTCAACTGAATTCATCGAACATCTCGCAGGTACGGATTGCTGTCCGTTATCTAGAATCGATTACCGTTTGCATTCGGCCAAGCAGTCTTTATTCAGGTTAAGGTAGGCAATGGAGACTGGGAGACGACCTCGTTCATTATACGAACATCAAATCAATCTAACAATAATAATCAAATTCAAACAAAACCATTTCCACACTAGTCAGTTCGAATGCAACCTTTATTAAATTCTTTACATCCAACAATTCTTGATAGTTTTGATTTTGATTAAAATACGATAAAAATTTGCATTTTTGTCTCACACGCAAACAAATTCTGCTATCCACAGCGGTAATCTGGGTAAAAACCCCAAAAGCACTTTCATTTTAAGGAGTTAATCAAAATACTATGAAGATTAAACATAAAGTTAGTTTTCCTCGCTCCACCTTTCCACCCTTCTCAAAAGGTAGATATGTTGTAATTAGAAGCGAATTGCGGCCCAATCAATCAAAATACCAAATTTCAACAATTGTTGTTAATGTTTTGTTGCGATGTAGAAAAATTCTGTAAAGAAATTCATGCGTTTGCTAAAATCAAAGATTCGAAAGTGAAAAACCATTTTTCTATTGAAGAAGAAGAATCTAGTGAATCACATTATTTTGAGAATGTTAAAACTGACAATAGCGGCAGATATAGTGTTGCTTTACCTACTAAACAAAATATTAATTCCCGTGGAACTATTCTGATTTTCCCAGAGAGTAGGGGATTGAGAATTAGTGACGTGTTCTAGCAGTTGAGAATTTTTTATTTTCCAAAGTGGAAAAAACAATTTCATTTTATAGCAGTTTTGACGTTAATTTTTCCCCATTATTTGTTTTTGGGAATTGTAATTCGCACATTTTTGAATTTTGAAATATTATATTTTTTTCTAATATGTAAGTAAAACTTTTTAAGGACTACTAGACACATGAAGTAAAGTCTTAGTAAAGTCTTTTAGTAACACTAATGGAACAGTCTATTCTGATGTATCCTAAGAATAGATTTTTTGCTGGAGCATTTCAGTATCAACGTAAAAATGATATATTGAGAGATAGTATATATGTACTTTACTTCGTGTGTCTAGTAGTCTTAAATTTCTAATGCCGTAAAGGAGCGCCCTACGCTTATATTTTTAGTCATATTAATTTTAAATTTCTACTTGTTATAAATATACCTTGATAGGAGTAAGGAAGAAAAATTTTATTTTCTACTTTTCAAGTCTTTTATTATCTACTTTTTAGAGCCTTTAAATATAAACGTGGTTTTTTAAAAAGTTTTTTTTAAATATATTTTATTTTCTACTTTTTAGTCATCGAAATTTTTTAATGTTCAAAAATGTTAGAATCTTGTATTGTCATCGGAGTTAAGCCTGCATACAAAATTTCAGCTCAATTGGACTATCGCAAGTGGTTGAAAAATTGATTACAAAATTTGACGATACAAACAGACACACAGAGTGAGCTAATATAAGCGTGGTAATGATACGCAATACGTGTTTTAGTTTATAGAAACCCCCATATAAAAAAAATTCCCCGAAAAATTATTCCCAGTCTACCAGTGGCACTATTCTGGTAATTCCCCGGGAACAGGGAATTGGGGAAAGAATTTATATGTAATTTCAAGTTAAAACAAAAAAAATTCTGACATACTGAGGTAAAAAACTAGTGTTGAAAACAAAATTAAATTGGGAATAATTTTCCACATAAATACATAATTACATATAAGCTATGTTTCTTATTTAAATCCGTAGATCGATCAGATTTTGAAATCTGACATTAGATCGATCTGGTCGATCTGAAATAAGAAACAGGTTTCAGATTTGGTAATCAAAAACTTATCAACTGTCATCGAACTGTCAAAAAATACACGATTAATACAAATAAATTCTTATTAGCTATTATTTGGATACAAATTACGAACACGAAGAGAATATTACGAACGACCGAATACGAACACGAAGGGAATATTAACGTGCTAAATTACTTTGAGGAAATTGTACCACGAATGTGAAATTGTACCACTTCTTGCAAATACTCTATAAAAAATTATGGCTGTATAAAATAACACAGCTCCACAAAAAAAAAACTCCGGCACCCGAGACGAGAATTGGTGTCCTATATGTTTTTGGGGTCGCTGATTACGAATCTGCACTCAGAATTTCTGTATCGCATCAAAATTTTGAATAAATCGCAAAAAATTTATGAAAATCGATAAAAATCGATAAAAAAAAACCCGCCTGCTCGTCAGCCTGCTATTTCACCTACTCGCATGTCTATCCGCCTGCCTATCTGTCTGTCCACGATTTTTTACGATTTTTCGCAATTTTTTCGGGACTTTAGTCTGTTTTTTGACGATTTCTTTTTTTCTTTTTTATATTTCATTTTAGCATAGCAGCAATTTTGAAAAAAATTTTTGATGCGATACGGCAATTCTGAGTGCAGATTCGTGATCAGCGACCCCAAAAACATATAGGACACCTATTCTCGTCTCGGGTGCCGGAGTTTTTTGTTTTTTGTGGAGGTGTGTAATTATTTCATTATTTAATAAAATCAATATAAAATAATAATTAAAATTTCTTTCTGTTTCCATTTTAATAACGTTTGCAAAAACAAACAAAAATGATGAGAATGACAATATAGAGTTGAATTTGAATTACGTAAAACTAAAACTAATCTGAGAAATCGGAATATTTTTACAAATCAAAAAAATCGATCCAATCAATCTGAATAAAAAAAAGAAACAGCAACACAATTTATCAGATCGATCTAAGCTGAAATAAGAAACAACTTTTTAGTATTCAGATCGATTAGATCGGAATTAAGAAACACAGCTATAAATTCTTTCCCCAGTTCCTTTTTCCCGGGGAATTACCAGAATAGTGTCACCGGATACAGCAAAATATTTTCCCAATTCCCCGGTAAAGCCAGAATAAGGCCATGATCAGTAACCGAGAAAATGCATTAAAACAATTCTTGTGTTTTGAAAAACGTCTAGACTCAAATCAAATCTTAAAAATGAATATATAAAATTTATGGAGGAATACTTGATGCTGAATCAAATGTAATTAGTTAAGAAACCTAATGGTTCCTCGAAATCAATTTCTGGTCTACTTCTTAACGACACACTCATAACAGGACCTACAATTCAAAATCTATTATCTGTTATCCCACGTTTCCGTAAATTTACTATTTCTTTTACCCCTAACATTGCTAAAATGTATCGTCAGATTGACATACATCCTAAAGACAGATAGAGATAGAATGATAGAGAGCGCCATTGTGTGAGATAAGTGGCAGCCCCTTAAAAATACTTTTACTATTGGCTCCTTGGGTTTATTACAAGAAATATTATTTACCCAATAATGTGTTGCTGCATGCAGGATAAAATTCACTCGTTTGAGCAGGTACTACCATAGCATAATTAAAAGTAGTTGAGCACGTCTTTAAATGGAGACCGAACTAAACTTCCTGTATAGCGTGGTCAAATATACTGTCAACTTCTTATTTTTAGAAGGGCCCCTCATTATTTTTAGAACATTGTTCTGCATTCTACTGTGTGATTGCATTAAATGGGCGACGCATAGGTTTTTGAATATATTAGCCGTCACTTATTGTTTCTTATGTCCATTCTATGTCCATATCAGTGAAATCGTCAAGATTATTGGTCATTGAATTGCAACGCCTCTGATCTGCTTTTTCTCAAGACTTGCGATTTAGATTTCTAGATTTTATTGTTATTTTGGAGAAAATCAACGTCCTCTTCTTGCATTAAGATTCCAGTAACTTTCTCGACATTATTTTCTATTAGTAGGTTTTTGTCGGGTATAACCTGATGCATAGCATTTTTCTTCTCAGCCTAAATAAAACCTGTGATGAATAGAAGACATTATTAGGTACCTTTCTAAATCATCAAAGATATCGAAAATCGGTTAATAAATAGCGACTTTATTGTCATTTTACGAAACTAATTAAAACCCAAATAATAAACGTTTTTCTTTTAAATCATAGAATTTAAACATTGTTATGTTTTATTAACAATGTTTTATGATGTCATAAAACCTTATGAGTCATAAGGACTTATAGTTGTGTTTTATGATGTCTTTATCATTTATGATATCATAAAATAAACCGTATGAGGCTGATGATGTCATCATCATAAAACACAACTATGTTAGTCCTTATGACTCATTCGTCTAATTAGTTATTCCACCTTTCAAATCCACCTCCGCATTAATTATGACCTGCTATGGTTGCTGCTATTGTATGCATAAATATAAAAACAAACAAAATGCAAATTAATTTCAGTTTAAATCCAAATCTCTCGAGAAAAGGACACAAATTTGTAATAACTAAATCTACTCCGTTTAACGGTTTTAATAATATTTTTAAGAAAGTGCTACTAAAATTGACAAAATGACAGGTAATTTACGGTCCACTACAAAAATTTATTTTCTTGGCCATGAATACTGTCAAGTTATAGGTGCTAATTTACTCTCCAAAAAGCAAGAGTTGTGTCTTTTTTGTACAATCATCGTACTGGGCGATCATTGTATTGGGCGTTCCCAAGATATCAAGATCAACTGGTTTGGAATTGGCGGGAACTGTTTTCCAAAGCTTAATCGATTGGAGAGTAGCTGACGGTGTCGTGGTAGCTTGCTTCGATACAACAAATTCAAGTTCTGGAAGATTAAATAGAGCAGCTATTATTTTAGAGAAGAATCTGGAACGAAGTTTATTATCCAGTTTTTTCTTTTATTCATACATAGAAGGAATAGAATAGCGGTCACGTGACTTTAGAATATTCGGCGGGAAATGTAATAAAAGACCACAAAAGAATATATGCAATACTTTAATGACAGTGCCTTAGGGTTTTTGAGTTTTGGCAGATAGGTTAAAGAATAAACGTGTCGTTGCGCTTTTTATGAAAAGATAGCCATCAAAAAATTGTATAATTTGTTAACTAATTGAAAATAATTGCAATCACAATTTTAACGCACACGAAAAAAAACGAAAATGTGTTTGACGTTTGAAACAATATTTGAATATTCTATTTATTCTATCTTTTGGTATAGCATAAACGGAATGCGTTCGGAATGTTCTGTAAAAATAAAAGAAAAGCGAACAGAAGGAATAAAATATAAGAATGAATAAAAGTAGTTTGTACTCTCTAAGGTTAATAAAAAAATTTGTCCAGTTGACTTGCGGATATAGCTATACTTGGTGAAAAGTTTGGTTATACCAATTTTTTCATATTGTGATGCGATATTTTCAAATTGTGATAGTTCATCAAAACGTTTACTTCAGGTTACTTTTAACAAATGTGTACGTTATGTTCATGACCTAAATAAGTTTGATCTGCAGTAAAAATCATAACCTCTGTTAATAATTTTAACCCTTGTCAGGCGGAATAGAGACAATTGTACCTTTTTCGTTTTTAAATACTAATAAATCGTCTTGCAGAAGCCGGAGAGGGGTAAAGTTTTGTGAGATCTCTACATTTTTTTGCGGGACCATTGAGACCTTATTTTAGAAAAATATCCCCAGTCTCTTCAGATATAGGGGATCGAGTAGGTTTTAGCGTTGTAAAAGTATGCCGCCGGACGAAGGTTAAAAAAGATTTATTTGATTTAATAATTTAATTTTTGTTTTTTTAATTTTCTTTCATTCAACTCTTCTTTCCTTTTATTAAATTGTAAATATGTTTATGTACAAAAGAACAATTTATGTCAATTTCAAAATCATCGGAATGAATAAAATAAATTACGGTATATTATCTTCTGTAACACAACAGACCAAAGACAACTGTAAGTGGATCTGTCGGGAAAAAATTAAACTTATTGGGTATATTTTTGTATGTTAATTTTTATTTTCATAAAGTATGCCGTGCTAAAATTTCATGAAAAAAAAGACTCAATTAGCTTATTTTTAATGCGCTAGATGTCACATTCCCAACTTTAACAGTCGTCAATAAAGTTTATTTTTTTATGTCATAAGATATAACAAAGCACCACCTTATCAAAAATTT
Organism: Nephrotoma flavescens; assembly: GCA_932526605.1. Taxonomy (NCBI): domain Eukaryota; kingdom Metazoa; phylum Arthropoda; class Insecta; order Diptera; family Tipulidae; genus Nephrotoma; species Nephrotoma flavescens. The sequence goes on along the minus strand of OW052221.1, from coordinate 317,018,493 downwards.
TGAGAATAATTTTGTATACTAGCACTATTCTCATTAATTGTTCTCTATTTTTTTTTGTTTTATTAACATTTCGACAGAATCAAAAATTAAATTCTATTCGTTTCACGACACATTTTGATTTTTGTAAGGTTTACTTTTTGAACTAAACTCACAACACAATTTCTGTATTTTTTCGTTCCTTAACCAACTGACTAATGTAGCGTCCTCTCCAAAACGATCAACATCGTTTTTATACCCTTGATCAGTCACACATACTAACAAATCCTATTCATTATTTACACAATTCCAATCAAATAATACTGGACGGGAAATTTCTCCTGTACAGCTGATGTTAGGAAATTTTATTTTAGTATAACATGAAAGGTTAACATGTTAACATATGTGAAATTACATTGCGCGCTGCAATTGAATCAGAAATGGGCAATACACCAGGAGTAAATATTTCGTTATTTGCGCGATTCAAGAATGACTGGAATTCCTTGAATAAGGATAATTTCAAAGCAGCATAGATGATCCAAACGTTCATATACAATTAAATGATGTGATGTGGAATTAGTGGGTTTTTGTAAGTACGAATTGGCAAAGGAATTTGCTCGGGATGATTACAAAGAATTATTGGAAATCACAAAGAATTATTGGAGTCCAAAGCCATTTATTTATTGAAATTATTTATCTTTCGTGAAGAATTTAAGTTAACAGACTCATACGGTTTCTCTGACATCATAAAACATTCCTTTGTTTAGTCGTTATACCTCATTTTAATTAATTTATTATTTTTTTATAATTTTGAATAGGAAATCCAGGATTTAAAAAAACCGTTTATTATTTGGGTTTTTATCTTTGATGTTTTGAAAAGGTCCTCTAATTCTCCACAATTTTCATTTAGACTGAGAAATTTTTTTAAATAGTTTTTCTCTTTTAAAACTACCGTTTGTAATTTTTCTGTTAAAGTCAATAATTTTTCTGTTAAAATTTTAAGCAAAACCTCACATTTCTAGGTGGTGTCCCGTTACATATTGGAACTTTTAAAAATAAGGATCACCGTAATATATATAAATACATATACCAATCCAATACTCGCTCTTCAGTTAAGAAAATTTGCTACCAAAGGGTAAAGCTTTGCACATTTTTTCTTATTTATGTCTAGTTTTTCACATTGAATATTATTAGTATTGAATTATTCAGATAACGTAGTCTTTCAGCAGACTGATTCAATTGTTCGAAACTTGCAAAGGGATTATTGTTTTAGGACGTTCTGGCATTCATTATGCTCAAACCATATCCCGATACACAGAGATCAGTCTCTGTGAATTTTTATACAGATATCAACAAATGAGCAATTCTTAAATACGTTCATTCGTCCAACCGTATATATAAAACACTGTTGTACATTTTATTAGCATAAAAGACACAAATTTCGCCTTTGAGTTTGTATGTACCAATTAAAAAATTAAATTTACTAATTACTTTTAGATTTTATTATTGTGGTCGATTTCGAGATCTAAAATTTTATGTTATGTTATGTTATTTTTGTTTTTTCAATACAAATTCCAATAGGAAGCGGGGAAATAAAATAACATAACAGCAATTTTATATCCCGAGAATCGGGCCTATTATGTCCTTTTTACAATTTCCCGGGATGGATATTTGGATTGATGATATTCGTCTTATATTTTAGAATAGACGTGTTTACTAGGAGTTCAACGTACATTAAATTTTTTCGGACTGAGAGCTAAAATTCTTTTAATGTTTAGCAAAGACACAATTTGAAAAGTTTCTTTTCGGATTGGGAGGGAGGCCTTTCGGGTTTTCTTCAAATATGTACATCCGTTATAGTCTTTCGACTTTTTGGGTGGATAGCAAAACAAAAAAATTAAATAAAAATTTCCTCCATATTATATAATATGTTTTAAAACTGTATATAAGTGATTTTTGTAGACTTATCTGCCAATGAACAAACACAATAATTTTGATTTGATGTTTAATAAGCAAATCGATGTAATAGATTAGGCAAAATCATTTTCGAATAAGCTGGGTTATATCAACAATATACTAATTTCAACATACACTAACTTAGAAATCGTTCATTCATTATCGTAATAAGCACTATTTATTCGCTTAAAGCTCCTAGACTAAGTACTTTAATAATCTCATTTATACTAAATATTGAATAAAAGTCATTTTTATTTACTAATACTTATGTATATTTGTTTAACGCACATAAAAGAATATGTAACATAATTCATTTGCCTTTCGAAATGTCCCGATAGTTGTCCGAACAATTGGCAAAAATCATGCAATATATGGCCTTACCATATCTCAATTGGTATTATTTTAAGATGCTATAATTTAATTTAGCCATGATGTTTATAGAAGGAAAAAATTGTTTAGATAAATTTTATTAAAATTTCGAGTATATGGAGGAATATTGATGGCACTTGATCTTGAAACCTTGAAATTATAATTTTTACGAGTATATAAGACAAAAATTGACTTTTGATGGTTTTTTTCCTGTATACAGTAATTAGCATCCATGACCTCGGTGAATTAATATTTATTAATATGTTCATAGGTGGAGTGCTATCGGCCAGTCATCGTGTAGTAAGTAGCCAATTCATGGTTATGCGCTGAATACAATCATGCTAAAAATTAAGTGCAATTTTACACAATCAATTATAGTAGCTGTATATATTTTTAATAATTATTCGTGTAATTTGAATTTTATTTTACATACAAATAATATTAAATAATATAAAAATTTCCACCACCACCAACACTATCACCACTATATTTATGGTGCTCATCATTCTACTAATTTTTGTTTTCAATTTCAAGTCGGCGACGTTAAGCAACACAAACACACACTTTACCTATAAACCGATTTGTTTTGCGTTTTAAATTCAAATTTTTATTTTTATTACTCGTATTAACGAGTTGACCGGAGTAAATGGAAGTCAGTTTTTGTGATTAGCTCTCCGTGTACTAGACGCGGACAGTTACGGGTGATACGGTGGTTTAAAATAAATTTTATAAAAATATTAAATCGAAACGGTTTATAAAATAATATTTAAGAAAAACTTTTATAAAACAAATGAAAAGTGAAAAATTAAATCTCCGACAAAATGTTTACAAATAATATTGTTAAAGTTATGTAATTGAACACGTTTATTGGGTGATATATATATTATAAAAATTATTGTAGTAAGCAAATTACTTAGTGAATACGACGAGGTTGAAAACACAAAAATACATATTTTATAAAAAGGTTTGTTAAACGGTGTTATTGTTAAAAATACTTTTATAGAATTTAATTTCTGTTCATTTCAATTCATGAAAGAATCTCCACTATTAAATTTCAATGATTATCAATTTCACTATGTACACAACATTAACATGATGAGTACGCGGTAGACATTGGATTTAGTACCTTATCATATTCCTTCCTATATACGAGTACATAACACCATTGGCTTATATGTATATTCGATCATAATTAGAAAATAAATTTCATATATACAAAGTCAGCAAAAATTGTTTTGTTAACAAAAAAAAAAAAAAAATAAAAATAAAAAAATGAAAAAGCAAATATTTATTTATCAATTACACAATTCATATTTTCATTGCTATTACTTGAATTTATCACATAATTTTGTTAGCGAAGTAATTAATAATATTTACATATATATTTTTTATATTATACATCACTGATGGCTTAAGAAATATCGTTATTACTCCATCCATACTCGGTTAATTTATCACGTTATCACTAAAAAAAGGTAAATTTCTGAACAGTAATTCAAAATTATCTAATAACGTCTCGTACATAATACGCGCCTTGGATATGATCAGTATGTAAATATTGCCAAGAATGTGACCAGAATTCATAATTGTATGGTTTTGTTTAACAATTAAACAATTTACATTACACAACTTATATTATATGTATTTGCATTACATAAACATAATAATGTATTTAAAAATCATGAAAGCTTCCAGAATTGAATCCTTCCAAAAACAAAAAAAAAATGGTAAAATTTATGCAATTTCAAAACTATGTTCAGGGTCATTAAAAACTAATAAAATTTTCTGCCAAGTCCTCTTATACAGTAATTTATAAATATTTATAAGATTTCTTGAGTAAGTGGTCTTCAATTAAATACAAGTGTGTGTGTGTGTGTGTGTGTGTGTGAGTGTTTGTAATCATAGATAATTATAAAATTTAATTTAGTGCTAATAATGTGCTTCCCAATTTAATTTAAAAAATAAACAAAATGACAAACTCTTCTTGTTTAGTAATTAACATTTTTTTGTGTGTAATTTACATACATTGTTTGAATACGTAACATTTTATTATATTATTATTTATCATAAATATTACAAACATAAGTATTATATATGCATACAGTATTTAATTTTGAGCGACAACTCAAGGAAATTCCAAGTCTGCAGTAATTATATGCATTTGATGAAAATGGAGGTGGCTAATTTCATACTCGTAAAATTGAAATGGTTTATGAAATATGTGTCTACATAATACATGGTATGATACATTGTTTGGTAATAAAATTCATCCAACAGGCTGTTCATTATTTGAACATTTTGATACAATTTAATGTAATATAATTATGTTGCACACAAAATGGTTTATAAGTTATATGCCAAAAATACTACTTGTTACGATGGTCATAAATCACGGTAAATTTTCTGAGATTTTGTTCGTCCAACGTTTTATTGCCTTTTTAAAATTCTATATCAGTATATTTACAAATCGTTTTGTTGCATTGGAAATATGTATACAAATTATTGTAAAACTATCATTTCATTAAATGACGTCGGTTTTATTTGCCCGCGGAATATGTTAGAAGTTTTTAAATTCTTTTTAATTATATTTATTTATTACAACTGTTTGGAAGGTTGTAGCCCTTTGGCTAGTCCCCTTTACAGTTTTATTATAATTTTAATCGATCCAGATTGAATCTAGTTGATCAAGTGGTTTCTTCCTTCGTAGCCGTCTTACTGTGTAGACTAATATACGTTGCGTGTGTTTGGTTGTTTCTCCAGGGCTTTGCTTTGGAATGACTGGATCATAATGACATTGGTTTTCTTTGTACAGCCCCAGAGCTGAATACTGTAAGTCTACAAAGGTTTTAGAATTAGCCAATCCATCTTTCTGTATTTAATGTTTTAGTATTCTTGTTTCTTTTTTGATATGCTCTTCCCATTTGACCTTTATGTTTTTGAAGTTTATGTGAACAGAATTTGCTTCATTAAGTTATACACCGCATCCCCAATGACTTTTGCCTTACATAAAAGTATGAAAAAAATTTTAAGAAAAAAAAATTGTTCGTTAGGTTAGTGGTTTCCTTGGTGCGGTGGCAACCTGAAAAACCAATGAAAAGTCAAAGCAATGCCATTTTGTGGCGTTTAGTCATGTATTCGTTTACAACACAACAACGCGTTTTGGTTTTCCAACCTTATTACGATAATGGTCGTTCTGTAAAAAAAACATTTCGTAAAATACATGATGATTTTGGACAACATGAATGACTTACAGAGCCTGGAATTCACAAATTTGTAGACCGTTTTGAAGAAACTGGATCAGTTGTAGGTCGTAGAGTATATGAACACCATCGTCCAGTGTGTACGTGACGTGAAGTATTGACGTGAATTTTTGTGGGCAAAATTGGATGAATTTGATTTAGATGATCTTAGGTTTCAATAAGACGGTGCCACATGTCAAACAAATCTCGAACACTCGACTTATTGGCAACCAACCAAGTTCGATGATCGCATAATTTCTAGGAATCTTGATTGGTCGTCAAGATAATGCGATTTGACACCGGTAGATTATTTTCTTTGAGGATTTTAGTTTTAAGTAAAATGTATAGCAATGATCCACAAGCAATTCAAGATCTTCAAGAACAACATTCAGGCTGAAATTGAGTCCATTGAACTATTTTTATTAGAAAAAGTTATCAAATTCAAAATCATTATCAAATCAGAAATTTCGAAGTTCGGATGTAGGCCTGGTAACGAGAGCCATGGTGGTCACATAAACGATGTTGTATTCCATATTTAAATGGCTTCTATGCCAACTTTCATTTTTAATAAAAAAAATTGATTTCAACAATTACCGTGTTTTTCTAATATAAAAAACTAACATACGGAATACCCTATATAGAACATGATGGTACCAATACATACCAAAAATTTACACTGTTAAATTCAAACAAAATTCCAATTGGATTTGTCGTGTAGTGAAATTGAGACATTTTTAGATTACTTTAACAAATATGCGTGAGAAGTCACACTTATTTCACACGTATACATATTCGAAACATATTGGAATACGTAAAATCCAATTGAATTCTAATTGATTTATTAATGTGTTAGTGCATGTGTACACTGTTATGAAATGAATTATTTTTTCAGGAAAAATGCCATTAAAATTAACTAGGGACTTTTTATTAAAATTTAAATATAAATTTACTTAGAATTTCGTAGTGTTCGATAATGTGATTAAATTTAAAACAATATGAATATAAATATTTTTTGATATGTGTGTTGATTAAACAAAAATTCTCTTTAATCCAAATTTTCCTCACGGTTTGTTCAAGTTTCTTGACATTGAAAATGGCCATTAACACTCCTTATACCAGAGATCTTGACTCAGGTTCCAATAATGTGTCTAATAGATAATTAAATTTCTCATCCGATCAGCTTATATATAATCATCCAACCCGGGCCCCAAAGTGTTCACGAATTTTATGAAGAACATCAAAATTGTTTTGGAACTGAAAATGGCCAATAACACTCCGTACCAGAGATCTTGATTCATGTTCCGATGGTGTATCTAATAGCTGATTAAATTTCCCCCCAACCCGGGTCACAAAGTGTTCACTAGTTTTTTTCGATGAAAATCAAATTTGTTATGGAACTGAAAATGGCCATTAACAATCCTTAACAGAGCTTGATTCGGGTGTCGATAGTGCGTCTAATAGATAATTAAATTCGTCATCCGATGAGCATGATCCCCTAATCCGGGTATCAAAGTGTTCACGATTTTTTTCGAATATAATCAAATTTGTATTGGAACTTAAAATCGCCATTAACACTCCTTACCAGAGATTTTGGTATCGGGCTCTAACAACTTCTTAAAATTATTCGAGCCAGAACGCTATACGTAATACCTAGACTTATCACTTGAGGTATAAAGTCGAAAACATTTTTTCTGTTTTTTAATGATTCATTAGGAATAAACACTTAATTTTTCCTAGTGCTATTTTTAAGAGAAGAATAGTTAAGTGCTAGCATATGGTCCATTTTTTTAATTAAACCCGACCAGTTAGGCTTGCCCTGGGTACTGTACACCGAGTACAGGTTGTGTAGTGCCAAAACATCCTGTGTGCATATAGAGTAATAATTTGCGTTTTACTTTGCATACTCTTCATACACTGTCATTCTGTTCAGAGTAAAATTTAAAGAACCGAGTATGCTCGGTGTACGCACAGTTCACAAATAAAAACACAGTGTGCGGAGTAAAATTACTCAGGCTGAATAAAAAAACACGGAGTATTTTTTGACAGCACACTGCTTGCTCAGGTTGAATTAAAAAATAGGCCCATAGTATGAAAATTTTCAGCTAGAATAAAAACTATAAAGTATCCTTCTTTATTCTACTCGACAGTGGATAAATATTATTTGGTCAATCAGAATATGATTTTGAATCGTTCAATAAAGGGTTGAAGCAATAGACAAAAATTTAGTTTACTTTATAGTTTACAAAAATTTAGTTTAAATTTCAATGAATCGCTATAATTTTTTTATTAGCTGTGTTCCAATGGAGAAAGCAAACTACTCACAAGTACTTGTGTCTACTCGCAGCTACCCATGCTCAAATGGTGGTGTAGATGTTGAAAGTAGTTACGCATAAAATTAACGGTAGGTATTTTGGTTCAAAAAATTCTAATAGATGGCTTTGGGAGGGGTAGGCTATGTTGAAATGTCAGGACAAACAATATTTTTTGTTTACTTCTGTGAAATGCCGAGCGATTTTTGACATATTCTTCTTTTCGGCCGGCGCGTATATCATAATCAAACCATTGCCTTCATTATAAGACCAGTTCTTACTCATTTTTGAGATTTTATTGTGGATTTTAGTTAAAAAAAATTAATTTTCCAAAATAAGACGACAGCAAAATTATACACATAGCTAATTTTGCACACAAAAAAGGTTATGTTTTACTTCTGTCATAGTTTTAGGTCGTTCCATTGGTTATCTACTTGCAAGCACTTGAGAGAAGCAAATTTGTCCCATTGGAACACAGCTATTATATTCAATTGGATACAATCTTAGTACATACTGTCGTAATTGATTTTAGTACTAATTTTTGTGTATAGGAACAGTCATATGACCAAATGAGATTTGAATTTAACAGTGTTAAACTAAAACAACAATAAAAGTGTGAATTCGTGAAGAACTTCACACGCATTTTAACATTTATATTGACAAGTCCCTAATGCCGTAATGGTCTCCTTGTAAAGATCAAACAATGTTTCTGCTTGTATATCTCCGATCCAAAAGGTGTTCACGAGGTTTCAACTATTTGATCGAATATCCAAATCACAACCCCATGTGCGTGGTGAACGTGATTTAATTAAGAAGATTTTTAACTTATCCACCGTATTTTAAACAGTTGTGGTTTTGATTTTAACCTCTTTTAATTTTTCTGTTACCGCTCTTAAAGAATTTCATAGACTTTTAAATATATTTCAAGATAGCGTAGATAAAGTTCTAACATGTTTTAGTTATGATGATATTTACTGTATCATACACGAGTTAAAAGTTTCATGACTATAAATAAATTTTCAAACTTTATTTCACTGATCGTATATATATTTACGGAGTGTCACCTACATGCTCGGACAGATCAGTCAAAACCCTTTGAGCATAGTGAAGGGGATCTAATTATGATGATTTTTAATTTGTGTAGAGACATTTTTAGGTTTACGGTTATATCGCCTATCCCAGAAATGTTCACGAGATCATTTTCATATATTCGAATAGGTCAGAAAATTTTCTATCAATATTTTGAAAACGAGAATCGAATTTATACCTTGGCTTTCAAAATTTAAAACTTTTTCATTTTCCATTTTATTCTCAATTGGAAATTTTGGTATTTTCGCCAATTGGGATTTTACCCAATTGACATTCCCAAATAAAGCTACTATAAAATCATAGGGATGTTCACAGGGTCAAGTTAATAGTTTTGGATAGTTGAAAGTTTGGATTTTCGATAGTTATGACGATATTTACTGTTGATCTTGTATGGACCTAGAAATTTCATGAATTTGAATAAATTTTCAAATTTTATTTCACCGATGATTTTTAACTTGTCTCGAGTCAGAAATGTTCATGGGATCTCTTATATAAATTCGAATAGGTGAGAAAACTTTTTACCAATATTGTGAAAACGAGACACGACGAGTGATGTTTTTCACCATGTTTTCTAAAATTTAGAAGATCTTCAATTTTAATTTTATTCTGAATAGGATCTGAACATTTCTGTTATTTTTTTGTTGTTTCTATCCTTTTCGCCAAAACCAACGATAATTTAAAGCCATGAAAAATGTTCGAAATGCAGCTACCAATATAACAAGAACTATACAAAAGATTATGTTGCTGCGTTTCGCACCACTACATATTAAACTAGTGCACACATACGATGTATACATAGTGCATATCCACACTTGGCGTGTTCAGTCCGACCAAAATGATAAAAATTATCATGATATTTTTTGTGACCCTAACTTCACTCCGTATAATTTTATGTCAAACCCGAGTGAACAACCAAATCGAAAAAATAATTATAAATTGATTCTGCACGTCAAAACATTGTTGACGCTGTCATAACAACAATTTACTATTTAATAAACCGCATTTTTTAAACTTTTTGAAAGACATTCAAAATATTCTGCGGAACAAAAAACAAGTGATTAATAAAAATGTGTTTATTAAGTATAAGTGTGTTTCGCCAAGTGCCTACGGCAAATAGCGTTAAAAGTAATTTACTATTTACTAATGCCTAAGTATTTCAGAATAGTTTAATACTTCACATCTTAACGCTAATAAAACAAACCCGGGGAGTATACATCATAGTAATTCACTCATTTAAACATTCATTCAATTATAATTTACGACAGAGATTTGCAGATAACTGATTGCTCTAAAAACTTTCACAAATTGTTTTTAGATGGCATGTGTAAAAGAAATCACATTCTCGCCTAATTCGTGACTACACGAATAATTTTAACCACACAACGTCGCACCTAATAAATCATTCAAGGCGGCAGCATGAAATGTCTCTCGACTCTCGAACCAAGCCAAGAAAGTTAAAACTTAAAAATGTGTGATCTCAAAAAGGCGGTACACAACATTTGCAATACAACAACAATCATTTACAACAACAATTTGCATTATATCACTCATTTTTAGCTTTGTTGCCTCAGCTCGAAAGTCGAGACACATTTCATGCGGCCGCCATCAGAGGAAATGAAATGGACATTTAAGATTGAACAAAATCACAGAAAAGAAACTACACACACAAATCATACACAAACAATATTTGTTGTTGAGTTTATTAAAGACGCTGATTTCAACTATATTGTTCTTAATGTATTATTGTTTAATACAAAAATATAACATTAAAGTTAAACAAAATGTTGTTCCTGTCAACATTAGAAATAAAATGTACATAAATTTTGACAGCCAGAATCTAAAATTTTTTTGGTTTTTTTTGTGATAAATGAGTGCGTTTTATGGCAAAAACTGATAAAAAATATCATGATAATTTTTATCATTTTGGTCGGACTGAACACTAGGACTAGGGTAACTTTTTTCTGGTAACTGTTTCGTTTCTTTCCCCTTTACCAATAAAATCGGTTTTATCTGCGCCGCAATTTTTTGATTTTATTGGTAAAGGGGAAACAAACGAAGAAGTTACCGGATACCAGTTACCCTAGTGTGGCATCAGCCATATGCTCTCTCTAATACACCTGGGTAGCAGAATATTGTCAAATATGTCAAACGCGTCATTTAAAATTTTTTTAAAATGGTTTGTTATTGTTTTCGGCATCCCTTTCGGGTTTAAGCACACTACGATAAAAACACATCAAATTTTTTCGTGTTCTTTTTAACTATCGGAAATTTGATTTACATCAAAAGCGATCCAATATAAAATAAAATAATTTCACACATCCATAGGCAAGTGCCACATGTGAGTTTTGCAGGGAGAGGCAAGTGACAACTTCAAAATAAATCAAAAGGTCTATTTTTAAACTCAACACGAGCAAGGTTACCATGGATATTGTACACTGCGCAAAGGCGGCACACTCTTCGTACACTGACATTGTGCCGCTCCATACAGTGCCGAAACATATGCATTTTTCTTCGTGCCTTACCTCTTCGCCATTGAACAAAGTTTTAAAGTATGGTTTTTTACAGCACGTTTGCAGCAATAATTGTATGTGCGGCACGTGTTGCATACTCATTAACATAAAAAAAAATAGGGTTATCATTTTTTGTTTTTTACGTGATTAGTATGTATGAAATAAAATTTTGACAAAAAATAAACGCCTTATGCTGGAAACAGGCGTGCGAGAAAACGCTTGCGTTTAAATTAGAATATGTACACTAGAATATGTACATGTATTCCGCATAGGATGCGTTTTCCGCAAGTTGTCTCTATTTCTAAAAAACAAACCGCTGCAGTATGGGCAACACAAAAAAAATAAAAAATTGTGAATTAATGCTAACTTCACGCCGGCATTTCATTTTTTTTAACATAAACTCAAAATAAAACATGCAGGAAAAAATAATTGAATTTAATCTTGGAAACGAATTTATTTATAATATAAAGCATAAATGCTATAAAAATATATATATACATTTAAGGGATAAGACATTTTAAATTGATGTTGGTCATTGTTTTTAATTATTAAAAATAATTTTGAAAAAAATCCGTGCATTTTTCTTTCATTTTCTGTGTAAATTTCCTTAGTCCAAACCAGTTTATTTGACTTTCTCTGCTGATTTTGTATAATTTTTATTTAAATGAGATTTTTTAACACTGATAAATCAACTACACCACAACTCGATATTTATAAATCACAATATGGTATCCAAGAAAATATTATTTATTAAGGGAAATGTCAAAATAAAACGCAAACGTAAAAAAACGTATCCGCATGCGGAAAATCCGCACGTCTGTTTCATGCATTAGCCTTTTTCCTGTATCGCTCAACCATCCAATATAAAATGAAAATAACTTTACTCAAATATATGCGATTTCCATAGCGTTGGTTTCTACATCTACAAAGGGAACGATTTGTCAAATCCATTGTTTTGACAGTTTTTATCCCCCTTGCTTCATAGCAAACTGCGATTTGCATTTTGTTTATACATTGTCACTTTGTTTGAAATCGCGAATATGCACGTGCTGCTCTTGATTTTCGCATGGAGAGGCAAGAGCTGCTTGAGTTTTGTTTGAAAACTACACAGTGTGAACCGATGCAAGATAGTTACTTACACAGTATGCACGGTTCACAAATAAACGCAGTGTACAGAGTAAAACTACTCAGGTTGAATAAAAAACACAGAGTATTGTTTGAAGTAATAAAAAAATAGACCCATATTCAATCGGCTAGCGGGCAAGTAATTCTATCCCAAATTCTGGTTACTCAATCAATTTTAACAAGGATTTTTTAATTTCAAATTATATTTTTCATAAAATTGTTGTTTATTTTTGCACTTACACAGTAAAACAACATACAAATTTAGTGTCCATTTTTTTTGTTGAAGTCGCAAATTTTACTGTGCAATCACGCAAGAATAAACAAAATTGTATGAAAAATATAATTTGAAATTAAAAATTTCTTGGTAAAATTGTTGGAGTAGCCAAGATTTCAGACAGCAAATTGCTTGCTTGCTAGAAGATCGAGTAGCTACCCCAATAAGGCATTTCGCGCATGTTGTCGAAAAAGTCACGAAAATTACTATAAAGCTTTAAGAAAGGTACTGTATGTTTTATAATTTTCCGTTACTGAAATTAATACCAGATGCTGTTGAACATATTTGCCATATTTATAAATGTGATGAAATCGTGAAATCAACTAATAATTTAACGTCCGAAATTGTATTTTCCTACCTAATAGACATTTTGGTACCCAAATCAAAAGCTTCATTTTCTTTCGGCGATTCCAGAATACGATACGAAAAGTACAAGATTCATATTTGAATTGAATCAGATTCATACGATTCTTATTTAAAGTTTAATAGAAATCTTGTACTTTCGCTTTCGTATCGTATTCAGGAATAGGGCGCCCCTGATCTTCCTTTTATTCATTCATCTTTTCAAACAAATCGTATCAAAATCAGGAACATAATATTTCCGCATCTAGAAGGCATCATTAAATGCTACTTACGTTGGAACCGAGTCAATGAGCATACCACTGTTATTTTAGAATATTTTTTTAGGTTGCCAAAAATAACTATGAAACTATAAATTACAAAATGCATTCTAATTTATTCTAATATTAAATTCATCGTTCCAGTAACGACCATCTGATTTAGGTTAAATTATTTTTGAAGCGTACAATTATAATATGGCTAATGACATGGTAACGATATCATTCAAAAGGAATACCAATGAACCAACAAAAAACATTGGTTAACTCACTATTTTAAAGACGTTATCAAATACGATGTTACAGGGTGAACCAAACAAGACCTCCGAGAACCTCTTAAGATTTAGACGATATAGTAAACCTAAATACGTTACCCTACTAAAACCAATAGTTATACATTCGGAAGTATGAGATCATATATTATATCACCTGCGTTAATATTCCTTTAATTGATTGGCGATAGATAGTTCGGTGCTTTACAATCCGAAATTGTTTCATATGCCTATTGTTTTGGAATCCTACATATGATGTGTTTACATTGTATAAATCTCTCTGTACAAAATTATATTATTATTTAAAAAATTAAAATTTAGATCACGTAACATTTTATTATCGTTAGCATTTTGAGTTTACTCATTTCGATTCAGTTCAGGAAAATTTTTGAACTTTATTATTGCATTCATTTAGTATTAGGACAAAACACTTTTTATCATTTTTGATTATTACAATTTATATTTCTTAATTAATTAGAGACTCCATAATTAAGCGAGCGCTTAAGTTGGCGGTAAAAATTTCAACTATATGAACATTATGTCACGTAATATTTGTCCTTGACATGCATGTCCATAAAATGGCATAAAAAGTTCAATATTTCATTAATTGATTTATTAATATCGCCTAATTGTTCAACTAACCTGAGACAAGGTTAGCCAGTGATTACGAATATGATTTTAAGCGTTCTGTCTCTGCGCACGCAATTTCGCGAAATGAATTTCTTTATATGGTTGTTACATGTGCGACAAACAAACGTAACTCATTTTTACGGTAAGTAAAATAAATTGACAATTAAATAATGAGCAATTGTTGTGTTACGTAAAAATCAATTTTGAAATTTGTTTATGTTCGTATCCATATTGGAGTACGCACGTATATACATATATGCTGACTGTCTCCACAATGAATACTTTGTATAATTAAATATTTGATCAAAATATTAATTTTGCATGGATTTGTTTATGAATTAAAAATAATAAATTTAGATATAAACTCATCATGGATTTTCTTTTTAATTCCAGATCCATCCACAGAATGGAACCTGAACATGAGTTGACACCGATTCAACAATTTTATTCGGGCGGCAATGTATTTATAACGGGTGGCACAGGATTTTTAGGCAAGGTGTTACTCTCAAAATTATTAATATCATGTCCGGGTATAGAAAATATTTATCTGCTAGTCCGAAGTAAAAAGGGTAAAGATGTCCATTCAAGGGTTGAAGAAATATTTGAAGACCCAATGTTTAATATAATGAAGAAACATGCGCCAAAATTTCGACACATGATTCAAGGAGTGGCTGGTGATTGTTTATTACCCGGTTTAGGAATAAGCGAACAAGACAAGCAAATGTTGATATCGAAGGTAAATATTGTATTTCATATGGCGGCCACAGTTCGATTCGACGAAAAAATTAAAATCGCAATGAAAATTAATGTTGAGTCGTGCAAAGATATGCTCCATCTAGCGGCGGAAATGAAAAATTTAAAAAGTTTTATTCACGTTAGTACGGCATATTCTCAGTGCAATGTAAAACGAATTGAAGAAAGATTTTATACACCTCCGATGGATGCAAACAAAATGATAGGGCTCTCGTCGTGCATGGATGACAAATTATTAGATAATATTACCCCAATGTGAGTGAATTTCATTGTTGAAATCAAATTTTATAATAATAGTAATGAAATTTAGACTTTTAGGTGAATGGCCAAATACGTACACGTTTACCAAAGCAATTGCCGAGGATATAGTTAGGCAATATGGTGTCGGGCTACCCGTGGGTATGTTTCGCCCCGGTATCGTAATTTCGACATACAGCGAACCATTTCGTGGTTGGATTGATAATTTTTATGGTCCTACGGGCGTAATAGCGGGCGCTGGAACCGGTGTTATACGTACAGTACGGTGTAATCCGAAATGTGACGCAAACATGGTGCCAGTGGATATGTGCGTAAATGGTATTATTGCATGTGCGTGGGATGTACACAACAAATACAAATATAAAATCAAAATAGATGAGCACATACCGATTTACAATTATTGCACGTCGCCCAAGAATCGATTGAGTTGGGGCGATTTTACGACGAAAACGACCCGATATGGTACTTGCTATCCAACAATCAAGGCTATTTGGTATTTGTCCTACTCAAATAATCCAAATAAATTTATGCACATGATATCTATGCTGTTTCTGCACTATGTTCCTGCGGTTATATTCGATACGTTGGCCCTGTGTATAGGTAAAAAGCCTAGGTAAGCGCATCAAATCATATGGTCAGGTCAAATTTTAATTTCTTTTCCTATACTTCCAGACTAATGAACACATACAAAAAAATTCATCACTTTATGAATGTGATCGAATATTTCGCGATGCGCGAATGGGATTTCGAAACAACAAACATTCCAAAATTATTCGAAAGTTTACCCCCAGCTGAAAAAAAAATCTTCTTTTTCGACATGGCCAAAGTGGAATGGGATGAATTTTTGGAAAGCTATTTCAAAGGTGTACGCAAATATTTATTAAACGATCCATTGGAAACTGTACCTGAAGCTCTTAAGAAATGGAAACGCCTGTATTGGTTACATCAATCGGTGAAATTTTTTTTCAGCGCAATGGTCTTACGATCTATCTGGTCATTTTTTTCATTGTTTATTAAGTGAATCTATAAAGAATTGCGGCCATTCGATTTATTTAAGACATTAAAATATTAATTTTGAACATTAAACAGTATTTTTGTAAAAATAAAATTTTTTTAATCTTTATCAGATTTGGGAACATACCACAAACATATTTTTAGTTTTAGTAAGAAAGGTAAAATTTAGAAATTTACTTATGGTGGTTTCATATACATATATGTATATGATAAATTTATTATTATACTCGAAAGACGGATCCCGATTCCGGTCAAAACCTCAAAATAAAATAATATTGTAATAATTTTTATCTTGGGTATTCGACTGAATGTCGTGTGCATCCATATACTTTCCACACAAAAATATTCGTCTGCGGTAAAACATAGTTTAGTATATAAATGCAAAAATTTTTATTAGGTATAACATTAAGCATATTTGCCTCATCGTAGTTGCACTAGTATCACTTATATACGAAAGTAGTAATCTTGTGTCTTAGCAATATGGCGGATCAAAATGAACTTGCTGTCCAAATGCTATTCCAGCGTGTAAACGAGCCGGTTTTTACTCCACGGAATGAAGGTAAAACTGCTTTGACAGTGCCACCGAGTTTCGTTAATGATCGGTACAAAGATGCTTTACCCGATTTAGAAAGCCGTTTCGGGGGTGACGAAGTTGAACTCAAGGTAAGTTTTGCATAATATAATATGTTAGTTAAATATAAAATACACTTTTAAAATTTAGATTCCGGTACTCGAAGTTAATCAACCTGATTTATCATTTGCCGAAGAAATTTCCAAAACTGCTGGATTTTCGGTATTCGTACGTAAGCATCAACAAATAGCAGGGCGACTCGTCACAATCTTGCTCGATTTGCCCGACCTCCAGACATTTATTTCGGTAGCGGCTTATGCCCGGGATCGTTTAAATGCAACTTTGTTTCAATATGCCCTATCGATTGCGGTAGCCCATCGCCCAGATACGAAAAACATTCAAGTTCCGTCTATTATCCAAATGTTCCCGGACCGATTTGTGGAGCCGGGCGCATTCCCGCGAATCCGAGAAGAAGCAAACATAGCGACCCCACAAAATCGGCAACCGGTTTTAATCGAAATGAATTTCACTGCAGCTGATCATGAAGAAGAACAACGTGTTGCCTACTTTCGAGAAGATATCGGTATAAATGCCCACCATTGGCATTGGCATTTAGTGTACCCGGCTGACGGTGACCCTCGTGTTGTAAACAAAGATCGCCGTGGAGAACTTTTCTATTACATGCACTCACAAGTCCAGGGTCGTTACAATGTTGAGCGCTTATGTAACAATTTGGCACGTGTTCGACGTTTTGGAAATAATTTTAGAGACGTAATTCCAGAAGGATATTTCCCTAAAATTATCCGGAGTGCAAGCAATCGTGCTTATCCTCCACGCCCTTCAAATACCTATTTGCAAGATGTTTCCCGTCCGGAGACAGGCGTCGAAGTAGCAGAGTTAGAACGTTGGCGAGATCGTATTTTGGAAGCCGTCGATCAAGGATTTGTTGTTTCATCTGCAGGTGAACAAATCCCATTGGATGAAGTGCGAGGTATTGACATTCTTGGAAACATCGTCGAACCATCGATATTGACACCAAATGTGGACTTATACGGAAGTCTCCACAATGAAATGCATAATCTATTATCGCTCATTCATGATCCAGATGGCAGGCATCTCGAAGAACTTGGTGTCGTTGGGGATAATACCACAGCAATGAGGGATCCAGTATTCTACAAACTCCATGCATTTGTCGAATATCTTTTTATTCGCCATAAGTTGACTTTACCTGATTACAATGATACATTTTTAGGTTTCGATGGTGTCACCGTACAAAGCGCCCAAGTACAAGTACGTGGAAATGCACCGGCAAATACTTTACTAACCTACTGGCAGCAGTCGGATGTTGATTTGCAAGCTGGCTTAGATTTTGGTCCGCAAGGGAATATATTCGCTCGATTCACCCATATTCAACATGCACCGTTTAGTTATCAAATCGGAGTTAACAATTCTACGGGAGCAAATCAAAGAGGTACATGCCGCATATTCATTGGACCAAATATGGATGAACGTGGTACGGCACTACCGTTTAGTGAACAACGTTTGCTTATGATTGAACTGGATAGGTTCATCGTGGATTTACAACCCGGTAATAATATGATTGTACGTCGATCAGATCAATCCAATTTAACCATACCGTTCGAGAGAACATTCCGACCCGTTGGTGCAGCGCAACAGCCAGCCGATCCAACTGCGAGAGCTGCATTCCAATTTTGTGGTTGTGGTTGGCCGCAACATATGTTATTGCCACGTGGTCGGCCAGAAGGTATGCCATTCGATTTATTTGTTATGGTTACAAATTTTGCTGAAGATACCGTTAACCAACCGTATAATGATCAAGAGAGATGCAGTGATGCCGCCATGTTTTGTGGCTTACGTGATCAACTCTATCCCGATCGAAAGCCTATGGGATTCCCATTCGATCGTAACAATGCTGTTCGAACATTAGCCGACTTCGCGGGTAAGGGTTCGAATATGGGAATTGGCAACATTAGAATTCAGTTTTCGAATACGTATGTTAATAAATAATCATTTTTATCAATTTAAACAAACAAATGAAAGATTAACCGATTTGGTATGTGAAATACCATTAAATATGCATTTTAAACTTATTATTTTTGCCTCAATCATAATCAATAAAATAATTAAACTAAGATCTGATTTTTTAATATTCTTCCTTAAAAATGATTGGGATAGTGAAATAAACGTTTAAGAATCATCTTAATACTAAAACTACCTTGCAGACTTCGTTTCAGAAATGTAAAACGAATTTGTAGAAGAAGCGAGCAAATTAGCCACTCTTGGAGCCCACGAGCATTGTATCAACCATAACAGCCCTAACCACCTCCCAAAAGTCCCCCTCCCCCCATGAAACATGTCAACACCAATTTTACGAAGAGTTAATCTACTAGTAGACTTGGCAATGTCTAATTTCATACGAATTGTTTACTTTTGAATTTTGGATCTTTGGAAGAGGAAAAGACATGTTTAATTTATAGATAAATGAAATGAGTATTTTCCATTTGATCCCCGAAGCACCTACTAAAACCAAAACTTGCAACAGTAAATTCAAGAAAATCCATCTAACATATGGCGGCAAGGAGTTACAGGAATGGATGATCCCGACCAAGAAAAGCTTCATTGTGAACTACCTAAAAGAATCTTTCAGATGATTAACATTGTCCAGACCTGCGCTTTACATTAAAACATTAATTTTGGTTATTTTTGGAAATTTGCATCAAGTAGAAAATCCCAAAATAGAAGGATGGACCAAGATTAATAGAGTGCTCATTTGTTTCAAATCTAGTAAGCAAATGGGCGAGATTTATTGTGGCAAGGCCACAGTAATGGGCTACAAAGTTGCAGTCTCATCGTTGTGATATATTTCAATTTCGCAGGAGATGCATCCACACATTATTGACGACCACAGTTTAACTGTTCCAAGAGCAAAACACCGTCGAATAACCGTGGCTGCGAAAACTGAGAAATAAAAACGGCCAACTGTTTAACTAACTTACAAGAGCGAGCACTGGTAGAGAAAGGGCAAAAAACTTTATGCTGAAATTAATTACCTAATAAAACAAATTGAAATATTAGATTGGCAAATTCAGACAATATAACGAAATGCTGTTCACTCGCTGTGTTTTAATGCTACTTCGGCTAACACCGAAGATTATTTGACATATTTAGTTAGTAAGTCCACTACGTATATGTATACGGCCAAGTTGAAGTAAAATATGAAAAATACGGTTTATATGTAAGTAGGTCCAAAAAACGTATAAACACGAAAAAATATTTTCATTCAAATGCTATGGACATTTTTTTTTAAAAGTTTTGTTTGACTTTTTTTATTTATATCTCGTAAATGTGGCAGAAAAATAAATTTCCATTCTCCTGAGCATGAACTTTGTTTATTTATCATTAATTTTGGTAAATTGTTGTTTATTTTTAAGGTAATTTCCATTTAGAATTGACCTTTTTCCACTATGAAGCCCTTAATTTGATGATCACCATATAAAATATAGAGCAAAATTTGCAATTCACGTAGAGTGGATGACATAGAGAAGAAAAACGAAAGAAATTACTCTTCATGCATACAAACAAACTATACTCTATATATTTTATATGACGATCATCAAATTAAAGTATCATAGCAGAAAATGGTAAAATTCTAAATGAAAACTTCCTTAGAAATAAAAAACAATTTACCAAAATTAATGATAAATACATACAAAGTTCATGCTCAGGAGAATGAAAATTTATTTTTCTGCCACATTTACGAGATATAAATAAAAAAAGTCAAAAAAAATATTTTTTCCTGTTTACGTTTTATGGGCGTGCATACATACAAAGTCCATATATTGAAAGACGGCCGTGTACACATACATATGCACTGGTAATTCATTAAATTTACCTTATGGGTTGCGGCACACACGACTAAATACGAATTTAAAGCAGACCCAGCAATACAAACGTTGACAGCAGAATGGAATAGATTGAAACATTTGCATTCGTCGAAGCGAGAAAACAAATCAATTTACTTCGATTTATTCTATGCAATGCAATGCACTTCATATTTACCCCCACCTAATCTCTTGTTTATTAATTTCATTTCGAAAATTGTTATTTCATTTCAATTAGTCTCAAAATTTTAGCTGAAGGTAAATAGGTGTACGTTGATTTGAAATATATTCAATACATACGTATGACGATGTTTGTTTAATAAATGTTTTTCAGATGGAAATGGAAATATGTATATGGATAAATATAAAGTAAGTATACAAAATTAAAAAATATGTAGTTGTATCCGAATGACAATATACATTTGGTACATACAACAAAATACATTAAAATAATATTATTTTCTGGTAAACCGACAGTTAACAGTTAAATATTATCAATATGATCTTTATGCGCTGATTGACCGCTCATTTGGTTAGCAAAAACCAACCAAGAATCAACAAATATCTTATCAACTTTTAGAAAACCATCCCGACAATCATATAAATAAACATTAACGTTATATGGGATCAAATAGAATTTCTTAAAAATACGAAATATGGCTAAATTAGTGTCAGCAGCAAAACCTGACAAAAGCCCGATTTGCTAACGGACAAAATATTACACAATCAAAGTTATTGCGATCTAAACATCTTTCGCAGTTGTGCAAGCTCAAACTGTTCAAAGCACTCATAAGTCCGGTACTCGCTTTCGGAAGCTAAGAGCTGGATTTTGGCCTCTATAGAACGTTATCTTATTTTGAAGGATTATAGAACATTATCTTATTTTGAAAGGAAGATTATTCGTTCCGTACTTGGTCTAATTAAAGTTGTACAAAACAAATATCGTTATGTATAAACCACGAGATGAAGCAACTTTTCGGAGAGATCAGATCCATCAAATCTAATCGAGTTAGGCGATGGGCCTCCACAACAATGCAGCCGCTGTATGTCGCAGAGGAAGACCCCGACAGCACTGACGTGACGTCTACAAACACGGTACTGCCTTACACGCCTTTACATTTAGTCGTCAGTATCTTTTCTGAACTGTAGATGGCAGATATGTTCGTGAAAAGTAACAAACATAACATAATGAGAAAATATTAAAAAAATGGTTCAAAAGATGTATTTTTTTATTTTGTCAGAAAAATTCACGTGTGTTTTTTTACGTAAAAAATCTATACATACATGTTTAATGAAATGTTGAAAAGGTAATTTAAAAATAATGTAATAATTTTTACCGGCCCGGCCTTTAGTATCATTTTTTATTGTTATTTTTCAGAATTTCCGGCTTTCTTCACGAATGACGTTACACGAAAACTAAAATAAGAAAATACTGTTACGATCTCTCTTATTGATCTGGCCTACGGTATAATGTTGTATTTATTTTATAACACATTAAAGTATAAACAGGCCCAGAGATACGGCGACAAGATACCATACAATGCTAACACAACCAAACTCGCCTGGCGACAACGACATTGTCACCGAATTATTTTAGAATCTATACTGATTTTGTCGTCGGCGTTTTCATATCAAAGTTTTTGGAACTGTTTTTAAATGAATTTCAACCAAATCTGGTTGTCCTTTCGTCTCAGTCTATATGGTATGTATGAAAAGGTTTTTCAAACTTATCATAGATAAGTAAAAAATCTCTTTGTTAATCTTTTGGTTAGAAATATAAACATTGTAAACAAGTAAATATGATTTTCCAAAACCAGTATGATCTACGTAAGAAATTGATAGTTCGATGAATATGTTCCTATTCAAGGCTCTGACGAATAACGCTATTTTCCAATACTTCACTAATTTGTTTTATCTTTACGGTACAAAAGTTTATTTCGTATACGGAATATCATTATCCTTATTGTCGGTTAAAGATTCTTTAACGGAACGGGCGTTATCATCCGTCATTTGAAATAAAACTAAGCTACTTCTAGGAATATACACTCTGTCACTATACGTGTATCAGGTGCAAGATTGAGAGCATCAACATGTCTCATTTGTGTATCTTGTTGCACAATATATTGATCACCTCATAACCTCTGACAATTCGAATGCATCTTCTCCAAAGTTTGTTTAAAAGAAAGACAACCACAACATTCGGTGACTATTTTGAATGGTAATCCATGCAAGTATACGTGAAATCTTCTGATGGCATTGATAACTGCTAGAGTGTGTGTGAAGTTCTGTTTCGTAATTTTGAATGTAAATTTTCAACAACGGAGCTAATGGTAGTTTGGTGATTATAACAACAGCTATTTTATGCCACGAGAATCGGGCCCATTATGTTTCTTCTGTGTTTTCAAATAAGCATCACGCATGATTTGGAGATTAATGGGGTCGATTCTGAGACCTAAAATTTTATGTTATGTTATTTTATTTCGCCGCTTCCAATTGGAATTTGTATTGAAAAAATTAAAATAAAATAACATAACATAACATTTTAGATCCCAAATAATTTCTTGGGGTGTTATAGTGTCCCATTAGGTGTCTTGCAACTCCAACCTCTTAAATTTAAATTGATTGGTTTTATAATTAACTATAAATTTATTGTATTTTTGTAAATATTTCAATATCATTTTTGGATTATGGTCTCGGGGGTTTTAGCAGTGCTCTTGACCCCGTTCTACATTTGGGCATTTACTGTGGTACGTGCTAAGTACTACGAGTAATTCATATAATATATATTTATATTCGGTCAATTTATAAGTAAACAAATTATACGGCCATGTTTAAGAACCTAGGACATAAACAAATTTTTGGTTTTTTTATGGAGTCGTTAAGTAAATATTCATTGTACAAAAATTCGTTCATGAACGTATAAAAATTTGATAGTTTGATACGTATACGTATAGGTACGAATTCATATTACAATTGCACGAATTCTTATTCAAAAATACTAATCAAACAAATTCGTACAATTTTCGTTCGTATTCGTATTCAGGAATAGGGGCCCTGGGCGCGTATTCTTGAAATCGGTGGATATTTCCGCCGATCGTGACATAAACTTGCTGTTGTTATTGTATTTCCCCGCTTCCTATTGGAATTTGTATGGAAAAAATAAAAATAACATAACATAACATAAAATTGTAGATCCCGAAATCGACCCCAATATAAAGAATTTTAATGCAAATTATAATCCGCATGCGGAAATAACCACTAATTTCAAGCGAAAATAACCACCGAATTCAAGAATACGCGCCCTGGGCTACTTCGCTCAATGTTTCCAAATGTTCCTCAACTGTACATGTCGCCATTAAAATATCGCCTTTTTAAACAGTTGCGTTCCCTTTTTAGGTAATACGGTTAAAGACTTGGTTAGTGAAACGCTGGAAAACGGCCGGCGCATTACATAAACCGAACGGAGCCTCTAAATACTCATATTGCCCCTCATACGTTACAAATGCGGTATGTATTTCACCGAATTCAGTTCAATCGATATAAGTAGGATCTAGTTTTTTTCCTCATTCATCAACTTGCAGTCGCGCTAGACCTGTCCGCCAACACATTTTCAAAATTCAACTCGTTGAAATTTACGTCTTGTTTGTTCTTATTGCAATAATACTGCACTTTATCGAAGTACCCCAATCTGACGCTTTTCGGAGAACTATTCTTTTCCAAACAATTGACATACTATTACTTTCGGTCTTACCGTTGAGCAATGTTATAACATTGATCAACTAATCAGTTTCTTCATCTCAGGTTTGTTAATAGGAAAATCATCGGAATATTTTCCAGTCGCTGTAAAACAAAAATAATTTTATCTAAATTTTTTGTATAGAGATAAGCCAACCCTTTCGGCATTTCATGGACAGTTTCAATTTTCGATAATTATTGCAGTTTAATACGACTTTTCAAGCATCTGAAAACATCCATTTCATTATGAAAATGTTGAAATTTTTCTTTTAATTTACGGTAAAATTCATTGAAATTGTTCGGATTAATCTCAGCAATATTATTAATATAACGGGTTGATAAATTACATAACCTCAAACTTCAACATCGTTAGAACTGAATATGATGCAACGTTTTGTGGAACTATGCGATGTGGGCTTGTCGGCTAAAATTCATGTCGTCGATGTGGTTGTCGGCCCTCTGTGCGGTCGGCGATGTTGTTGTCGGCGATGTCACTCATACCCGACATCGCCGACAACAACATCGCCGACAGGAATTATGGCCGACAAGCCCACATCGCCGACAAACCATTTCGCCGACATAACCACATCGCCGACACCCACATCGCCAACAAAACCAGATCGACGACAATCGCCGACACTACAACATCGCCAACACCCATATCGCCAATATTCACATCGCCGACCGGGCAGATGGCTGACAACCACATCAACGACGGGAATTTTGGCCTACAAGCCCACATCGCCGACACAACAAATCGCCGACAAGCCACATCGCCGAACTTTCCAGAAAGGGTCAAAGAACATATCAACAACATAACAAAAACAGAACCGAAATCAAATTTTGCTATACGAGCAAAAGTTAGTTGGGCCAACGAATAATTTCTGACTTCTATGAACTATATCTCAACTACTATACATCGTACATGCTCCTTAAATAGTCATCTATCAAACGATGTGCACCGGTAGTTGGGCCAACGAAGAGCTTCTATGGACTATATCTCAAATCGTATACATAGAAAATTTTTATAAAAAGTCGTACGTGCTCTTTAAACATTCACCAATCAAACGAGAAAATCCCTACATTTTTACTGTCAAGCTCGAAAATTTCGATTGTCATGAGAGTTTTAACTATCGTGATAACAAGAAGTTTCAGGGCTGAGAGTAAATCTGTATGGATTTTTTGGGCTGAGAGTAGAAAATGTCATGATAGCAATAATTTGGTTGCCATAGCATTCGTCTGAGACTGTATTTAGCCTATCTTCATCTGTCATGACATTTTCTAACTATCATGATAGATTTTCGTGGCTGACAGTAAAAATGTCGAGATTTTTTGGGCTGAGAGTAAAAAATGTCATGATAGCAATAATTAGTGTTGCCATCGCATTTTTCGAGGATGGAATTTGAGCTATATTCACATACATGGTGTCGGCGATGTCGCTTGTCGGCGATCTGGTTGTGTCGGCGATGTAGGCTTGTCGATGTAGGCTTGTTGGCCAAAATTCCTGTCGGCGATGTGGTTGTCGGCCATCTGTCCGGTCGGCGATGTTATTGTCGGCGATATGGGCGGATTCCACTTTGGCTAATCATCATGAATAATCATCATGAAGACTCACGCTTGAACAACGCTACGAAATTATTAACGATGAAAAATGCACCGTTTAATTTTATGTCGCACAATTTTTGTCCGTGAATCCGAAATGAAAAAATAGAAATAAAAATAAAAAAAATTAAGGACATTTTTGAGATGTAGATTTTTGTTTAAATTTTATTTTCGAGAGAACAGAATAAAACAAGACAAAAAAATTTGGTGTTTTAATTTAAAATAAGGGTTTAAATTAAAAATAAAAATCTATTGCGCAGTAGTTTGAATCCAGAAACCAAATTATCGTGTAGCATGGCTATATGGTTTTTGTTTTTTTCCATATGTTTTTTACTTTTACTGTATATTTTACGTGTTACGAAATATTTAAAACAAATATAAGGATCAATTATAAGCTTAGTTTCAATAAAGTGTTAATTTTAAAATAGGACGCGTTAAATTAAATGCTGACGAAAAAGCTAAAATTTTGCAACTAGACGCAAAAAAGTACACACATTCACGAATTGCAAAATTAATTAAGTGTAGCGAAAATTGAAATGTTTTTGAGGTGCTATTCCGAAAATCAAACGGTTGCGAGAAAGGTCGGCTCTGGTGGAAAGAGGAAAACTTCTGTTCGCACAGATCGAATGCTCAAACATTTGGCGCTAAAGCAAACGTTTGCCACTGCTTTAGAGCTGAGGAGAGAGCTTGCAACAGCAACAACCGAGACTATTTCAGTTTGTACTATTCAAAGAAGACTGAACGAGCTTGGCCTCTATGTGCGAAATATAATACCAAAAATACTCATGAATAATGTCATGTATTGAACACGGTTATTGAATTCATATTCTTATAGTGTTCACTCGTGTACAAGAGGATACAAAATATCCGGGTTTTTTTGAGCTACAAACCGAGCGCAAACTATTAATCGGTATATTTTTAACTCCACTTTGTTTTGGATTTTTTCGGTTTTTTTTTGACATCTGAGTTTTGTTTTGAAAAAACTCAATTTTTAATAGACTACTAAACTTGATTCAATCATAAACATTTTCGTTAATATTTTATTAAAATTTAAACAACACTTTAGGAAATATATCACTACCTATATTAAATTCTCTAGTAAAGGAAATTAACGTTTAAAACACTGAACTGTCAAATTTATATGCCAAGCTAAAAATAAACGCGTTCACTCGTGTAATAAAAAAAAATTGGTATATTTTACTGAAGCGAAGTTAGCCGGGGTAAAATATGTCAAAAATATACCGATTTTTTATGTCAGAAAACCATCAGTGACTAAACTCATAAAACAATACATAATAATAATAATAAAAGCGATGCCACATACACATATCTACGGACGACTTGTAAAAACAGATTTTGCATTTACGAATTAATTACAGCATATTTTTTATTTAAATTAATAAGATAATATGTAAAATATCTGAAACTAGTAGCCAAAATAATAAATTTGCAATTACTTATTTAATAATTTTAATTGAAAAATATGCATTTTTCAAATGCATGATTCATGAAAAATGATTATTTTTCAATTAAAATTATTAAATAAGTAATTGCAAATTTATTATTTTGGCTACTAGTTTCAGATATTTTACATATTATCTTATTAATTTAAATAAAAAATATGCTGTAATTAATTCGTAAATGTAAAATCTGTTTTTAGATGTCGTCCGTAGATATGTGTATGTAGCATCGCTTTAATACAAACCTCTAAACAAAGATGTCAGTCTAAAACAAATAATATTAAATTTCTAAATTAACTGACTTTTCTTCAATAGCAAAAATTTTAAAGTAATGAGATCTTTAGTATTCTAGGTTACAACGTCGAGACATAGTGCCAGATAAAAGTCATTATTACTTTTTAGACATACTTAATTGTTAAGAAATTCTGGTACAGATTTTCTTCTAAAAGAAATTTTTCGTGAATTCCGTTGGGACATACTCGTTACTCCCAGTTGAACAAAGGTTATCGGTAATTTAAATATTTTTTGGTTTGGTTAGTGTGTGAAATATGTGGACACAATTAATTCCTTACAGAAAAGCTATCTATTGCGAGAGCTCTGTGAGGCTCTCACATTACCTCACCTGTAATTTATGTAACGATACTAAAATTAATAGAATTATGATGACGTCATGTTTCGCTTAGTAACGCGTAGGTGAGATTCATAAAGAGGCCATAATTTGATTAGTCCATTTTAGGGAATCTATTTAAATTAAATAAATTTTTAGTACTCTGGTATTACTCGTAATTCATAAGAGTGTACTCCGTTCACTAACACAATCATGCTAAATCGTTTAGAAATGAATATTCGGTCCTTTCAGCAAAGATCGTACTTATCGCTGTGTGTAGTCATTTTGTTAACAATAAAGTCTATAACTAAATTTTGGAAAAAACAAATACAAACCCTTTACACTTTTATTGTTGGAAGCATTTGAGGACGATGTTTGCTTTCGAAAGTTGATCTTATTTAGACGAAAATGAATTGGAAATCGCGAATCGTCAGAAAAATTTGTCACAATGCGAATCTCTTTATGATGAACTCTGTACAACTATTAAACTTTACAACAAAAACTGGAGGAAATCCTAACGTTAGGACTGGAGGAAATTATTCAAAACCTTCAGTACTCTTGGGTACTTTCTATACAACCAACTTGCAATAAGTTCCATAGCATATGGAGCAGCATTATTATGAATTCAATTATTCATACGAATGGAGAAACTCACTTCGTTTTTGTTATCAGACATATCCACGTGTATGAACTTGAACTAAACAACAAGGTTCATATCAGAATTTTATTTTTACTTTCTGTAGATAATTCTACATTATCATCACAAAATTTTGTGGGACAATTTTAGGAAAAGCAAACCACCAACCAAATCTAAGATATAAAATTGTATTTTTAAAATATTTGCGGTCGCCGGAAGAAATTGAGGTTTACAACAACTTCCAAAATATGTTGTACACGGCTAATAAAATTTTCATATAAAAGGTGATTAAATTTAAATTGACAATCACATTCGTTCTTCTACCGTTGGAGTTATAAGTTTCTTGTATATTATTTTTTGAATAATAAAACCCGGAACCAACATTAATCATGAGTGACGCTAAGAGAACACTATCGCTGTTATTCAAACAGCCATTGGATCCTGTATTCGTTCCACGTGACAAGGAACAAATTGATGTACCTCAAGAATATCTAACTTCACGTTTCCAGGACGCTGTGCCCGATTTACAAAGTCGATTTGGAGAAAATGAAGTCAACGTTAAGGTAAGCATTGTTTCAAATTTAATCTTGCGGTGTTTGATTTATCTATTTTGATTACAGCTGCCAGTTCGTAGTACTGCGCTCCCAGATTTGAGTTTTACCAATGAGATCAAGAAAGATGGTGGCTTCTCACTATTCCTTGAGAAACATCGTGATATTGCAGGAAAACTAGTCGAAGTATTCGTTAAACAACCCACAGTTGAAGCTTTTGTTTCGGTCGCCGCTTACGCTAAAGATCGTATAAATGCATATTTGTTCCAATATGCTTTATCTGTGGCAACCGCTCATCGACCAGATACTCGGGATGTTGAACTTCCATCAATCGTTCACTTGTTCCCAGATCGATTTGTTGATCCAAAAGTATTCCCAAGAATTCGGGAAGAAGGCACACTGGTGAGCCCCGAAAATCGACGCCCTATTGAAATTCCAATCAACTATACGGCTGGAGATCAAGAAATCGAACAACGTTTGGCCTACTTCCGTGAAGATATTGGCGTTAATGCTCATCATTGGCATTGGCATTTGGTTTATCCCGGATCCGGTTTGGACGAAATTGTACGCAAGGATCGTCGTGGCGAATTATTCTACTACATGCACGCGCAAGTAATTGCCCGTTACAATGGTGAACGTTTGGGGAATAATTTACCCCGTGTCGCCCGATTTGGAAACAACTTCCGTGATATCATCCCCGAAGGTTATTTCCCAAAGATTGTACGCAGCTCAAACAATGCTGCGTATCCACCACGTGTGTCCAACGCCATACTCAGAGATCTTAGTCGCCCTGAAGCCACAGCTGAAATTGCAGATATGGAACGTTGGCGTGATCGAATCTATGAGGCCATTGATCAAAAATTTGTACTTAACGCTAGTGGCGAACGGTTACCGATCGGAGAACAAAACGGCGTCGATTTTGGTATTGATATTTTGGGTGATTTAATTGAGGCTTCTCAATTAACACCTAATCGTGCTTTATATGGCAGTTTACATAACACAGGACATGATATGATTGCGTACAGTCACGATCCAGATGGCAGACATTTAGAAGAATTTGGCGTAATGGGAGATGTAACCACAGCTATGCGGGATCCAATCTTCTACCGATTCCATTCCTTCATTGATGGTGTATTTATCCGGTACAAGTTAACCCTCCCCGACTACAATGCTCAACAATTGCAGTTTGACGGTGTTCAAGTACAAAACATCCAAGTACAATTGACGCGACCAAATACCCCAGCCAATGTGCTACTAACATACTGGCAACGTTCACAAGTCGATTTAGCCGCCGGTTTAGATTTTGGCCCACAAGGAAATGTATTTGCGCAATTTACTCACTTGCAACACGCACCATTTCAATGGAGGATTAATGTTGTCAATGGAGGAGCCGCAAGTCGTGGCACTTGCCGCATATTCATCGGACCACGTACCGATGAACGTGGTACCCAATTATCTTTCCGTGATCAACGTTTACTTATGATTGAAATGGATAAATTCACCGTTAGCTTGAATTCAGGAATGAATACGATTGTACGACGTTCAGATGAGTCAAATGTAACTATTCCATTTGAGCGCACGTTCCGACAAGTTGGAGTTCAAAATCAGCCGACTGAAGCCAATGCACGGGCTCAGTTCCAATTTTGCGGCTGTGGATGGCCACAACATATGCTTGTGCCAAAAGGTAAAGCTGAAGGTATGCAGTTTGATGTATTTGTAATGATCTCGAACTTTGCCGATGATACCACAAACCAAGACTATAATGAGTAAGGCCTTTAAAAATATTTTTTATAATTTTTACAAGTTTTAATCCATATTTTGGTATATTATAATAGGCGGGAAAGCTGCAATGATGCTGCATCATTCTGTGGATTACGTGATCTTTTGTATCCGGATCGTCGCCCCATGGGTTTCCCATTCGACCGAAATAATGCTGCAACTTCATTGACTCAGTTTGCCGCCCAGAATTCAAATATGGGAATTGGACAGTGTACCATTCGTTTCTCAAATACTTATGTAAACAAATCCTAGATTTTTAACATTCTATATTATTTTCAAAATTCTTATAAACCATTTTAAATTTGCACAATAAATTCAATTGAACTTAAATAACTTAATTTGGTGATTTTTAATTATTCAGTTTGGTGACACTTCTTTATTTCCAGTTTTAAAGATAAAATAAAACGTGCTTATTTCAATTCCGTCTTATGCAGGTTTCTAAAGAAAACATTTATTTTAATAGAACTATTACATGTTTATCACGAGCCAAATGATTTTCGAGTTGTTGGCTGCTCATTCCAGTTGCACAACAAATTTCATCGAACGATTTCAGTCCTGTATAAAAATTCTGACATGGTAAATTCGTGAGAAAACAGCTGTTTTGGCGTGCCGTAAATGCTTTCATACGTTCGCCTCGCGGTAACGGTTTACTCGACGTTTGACGTTTAAATATCCCTAAAGCAGGATCAAAATGAGCCAGTGCAGTAGTCGGGGCCAGGATAGCCGGATTAACCGTTTCATTATCATTTCCCAGTGAGACCGCTTGCCGAGATGAGAACTCATCCTGTTCCGTGAATAGATTTTTATTCACCGAAACGGGATACTAAAATAAATATTAAACGAATTACAAGTTGAAATTTATCTGTAAATATTATGAACAAACCCGATTAACACTCCGAATTAAACCTTCCATTAATCCGAATAACACCATATGCTTTTCATTTATATTTAGCACGGCAGGATTAAAACGGACGCACAACTCACCAAACGTCGCACCATGCGCCATCGAAGCAAAAAATCTGAATACATCTTTCACCTTTAACTGCCGCCTTGTCGTTTTCGAACACTTTTCAATACATCTACGCTGTAGTTCTTTAGATTTAGCAAGCTGCGATAATTTAGGTGTTGGTCGATAAACGTTACTATATTGAAAAACGGGGACAACAATTGCAACACCAAGTAGTACTAAATGTTTAATGCAATCCCGTACTAAACCCAATGCAACATCGGCCATAGCTGCAATACGATTTATGTGGCTGAATCCATCGACATACGGTAGAATTCGTAGCGTGGTCAAATCCCATTGAACACGAATATAATTATAAAATTCATCGACTAGCACGGGTGCTTGATGCGGATATACCGTAAATTTTTCCTGGTAATGTGGCACTACACAAAGTGGTATAATAGTCGCTCCTTCTTGCAACATACACACTTTCTTCTCGTTTATATCGTCCCGAACCTGTGTTAATAATTTCGTTAGTAAATCCAATTGATTAACGTTGGTTGGTTGAGATAGTAACTTCGTTGTTGATTCCAATTCAAGTAGATATTCTGTTAATTTTCTTACGACCGGTTCATATCCGATCGTTCTTGTCGACGGTTCAAATACGAAACAAACGTTAAAATAAAATGCGTTACGTTCATACAGTTTATTATCAATACGAATTGGATATCCAAGTATTTTTATACCAAATAGTCCTACACTTAAAAAACTACGTTGAAATTCAATTTTGGGTATTACATATTGGTGCACAATACGAAATAAATCTTTTGTAATATAATTTTCAGGCACTTGTGATAATATTTTTGGTCCAGTTGTGGGATGAAAGTAACATAAAAAGATACATTTAACTTCGGACGGATCTGGGATACTCTCACTTAGGGAGAATGGTTCCTGGTTTCCAAATAAGCTTGGTGAAAGAATCTCGCCTGTTTTCCCCATATTTACACGTGCATCAACCGAATAATATTTGCTTTAATGAAAATTAACACCGAAGGGAAATTAACGGAACGGTTTTATTTTTATTATTTATTATGATTTTGAAACCACTAAATTACAACTATAAAATGTTTATTTTTAGTTTTATTTTCATATGTCCAAACGAAATTTCAACATAAAAAATAATTAAAAATTCAACACATTACACTCGCTCGATCCAGACGAAGTTAATTTCTTTAATCTTGTTGTTACACGGACTACACTCTTAAACTATACAGACGAATTCAAACCCGGTCTTACACTAACTACACTCAACTACATTGTGCGGTACTCAATTTGCAAATAAACAACATTGACTTTAGATTCCGATGGCAAACAAACGACCGACACTACCAGTTATTATGGACTGACTATTATCACTAATAGTTTCTGTATACAATAAAAAAATATTTATTATTGATATTATGAAAAAAAATAAAAATTGAATTTAAACTACACACCACTACACAAAATGTTTCTTATCTTTTATAGCTCGCTTTACACTCAAAAATACAAAAATATAATACATATCTCGATAGTATAGGTACACATGCATACACCACACATGTAGATAGATACCGAATATATATATATAAGATGTGATCTATTTTATAAACGTTTTTCTAAGACTGATAACAGAGGCGTATTATTATTTTATTATTCCAATCATTTTCTTATATCAAGCCACACGAATTATGACTGTACGCAATCCGCACACATGCAACATTGTGTATTGTGTAGAGTTGCGCGACATTTTCAACATTTCAAAAGTTTTATTGGTTCGTAAATTTTATCTAAAAGTGTACCACGTTAATTAAAATCAGCGGAATTTGAATGAATTATGTTGTTGTAGCTCAATAAATTTAATGTTTCGTTTCAATGAAATGAAACATAATTCGGTGTGCGAATAAAATGATGTTTATTGATTTTCTCGTTATGTTGTTTTTGGTAACGAAACTAATAGTATTAGCAAAACCGATTTAATCTAGTTTACGATTATTATCTTAAATTGTAAATATCCGAAAAATAGCTCCACATTTAAACTTCTGTTTACAGTATAGTATTAATATTATGAGTCAATATAGTTGCTAAGTATCCCCACCTATGTGTGCCAATAAAAATCCTTATCTGCCTCAAACCAAAATTATTAATAATTCATTTTATTGTCTAATATTATCTATTTAGCATTATGGACTGTGCACGAGTACACAAACATTATCTTATTTAGTGAAGACTAACCAAAATTAGATTTCTCGTGTATCATGTATATATTTGTATATTACCGACCAATCCGCCGAGTGGTTATGAGAAGCTTTGGCGTTTGGATCGGGAAATTTCATCATTGCAGATTACGATCTGTGATGAAAATGAACACAACTATGACCCGCTTTCGGGGTGCAGAACTCATGGGTCGACCCATCTTCCATGCCAGTACTATATAGGCTGGCATGAATCTATGCAATGTGCAACTGTAGTCGTACGTCCGCGATTTGGCAGGCGAGTGTGGTTCCAGGAAACTAAAACATACACCTTCAATACCTTATGAGGTGAATAGAATTTTCATATATCCGAGTCACAAGGCAGTATTGGCCATCAGGAATTCAAAACATGCGCTTGTGGCATTGGCCGAAGTGTTTGGTAATCCCTGTTACGCCACATAAGAATAAGTTATTTTCTTATGTAAAAATTAAAATTGTTTGTGCTCCGAATCATGTATA
Source organism: Nephrotoma flavescens (assembly GCA_932526605.1). Classification (NCBI taxonomy): domain Eukaryota; kingdom Metazoa; phylum Arthropoda; class Insecta; order Diptera; family Tipulidae; genus Nephrotoma; species Nephrotoma flavescens. Next base: position 316,983,559 of record OW052221.1, on the reverse strand, counting down.
ACCAATTAGGGCGACCCATTTTTCCTGATATCTGATTTTCTACCGGACTCAGAGCTAAAAATATTCGTTTCTGTTAGAAACAACCTCATGCAAAATTTCAGGTCAATCGGACCACATTTAAGGGTCGCTCAAATTCGTTTGTACTAGTACTAGTACATAAGTGACCCTTAGTGACGTTTTTCCTCCCTCTCACTTCAGCTCGTTCAAGTAATACCGGTTTATAGCTATAACCAGCGAGTCTGTAAGAGTCAGTAACAAAACCTTACAGAATTTAACGAGAACGTTTTATTACAGAATATTTGACAGTTTGACCAGCGAATCTGTAACACGATTATTATTGTCAATTGAATTTTTAAATGTCAATCTGCAAAATTACAAATTAACCACACCACGATTTTCGCCAAAAATGAATCTATTTGAGAAAATTCAACAGTTTCTTACCCTATTTAAAGGACGAGGGGGCAAACAATAAAAAACCGACTTTTGTGGTACGAGAAATAAATCGCACAAGAGAGATTACTATATGTATGTAACAAGTATGTAGATTACTATGTATGTAACTACGGGAATTTAGAGATTTATGTACATAATTTATTAAAGGTAACGATTTTAGAAATTAAGAATGTCAACAGCAATTTTTTATCCACACTCGAATGACATGAGGTTTTAAACATGCTGATGTACCTTATGTGCGGCCACAAATGTTGGTGAACAATAGGAATCTATTGAGCTGAAAAGAGCTGATGAAAATGTACATAAAATATTATTTAAATTATTAAAATATAAATAAATATTTGAGCACATAAATTATAAAAATGTAACACATATCAATATACCGCCATTTCAAATATACAATTATGACGTTTCCTTCAGTTTGAGCGATAATTTTCGCTCTTCTTACGGATTGCTAAATGACAATTCAAATTTAACGAAACTGAACGAAAAGTACTTTGAGTTTCGCTGGTCAGTAATGTCAATAAACACACATTTTTCAGATGTCGCTTTGTTACTTAAATTTCTTACAGACTCGCTGGTTACGCCTTATGTTTGAGTATGCCGAATCTAATGAAATGATCAAAAATGGTGGTTGGCGGCGTAGTAGAAAATTAGTTTTCGGGCTGTTTCTTTCAAAAAATCTAAAACTCGTGAGTTCCAAAATAATACCTATCGTGCATGTATCACCAACAATTTCATAGTCCTTAAACGACCAAAAGGCCGTTTTGCCGTGCATACATACAATGCGATGCATTACGATTTGTGATAGGAAAAAATTTAGTTCTGATTTCTGTTTGTTTTCATATAAAATTAACAAATAATTTTTCTTTTCTTTTCTATTCATTCGTAAAACTGATTTAACTAAAAGCAGCGAAAATTTAAAAAAAAAAATATTTGGTAATTTTATATTAAAACAAAAATGGGAACTAAATTTTTTCCTATCACAAATAGTAATGAATCGCATTGTATGTATGCACGGCAAAACTACCTTTTGGTCGTTTAAAAGGCTATAAAATTGGTTATTTTTTAGTTATGTTGACGTGCATCTCATTTGTTTCGTGTTTTGTTGCTCTATATTTAAGAATAGTGAAATTTAGACAAACATGATAGGTTATACTATTTTAAAAATTAGCTGGAACTCACGACTTTTAGTTTTTTTGAAAAAAAAGCACGAAAACTAATTTTTGCTATGTCGACTACCTTTTTTTTACCATTTCATTAGATTCGGCATACTCAAAAATACTTAAAAAATATTAAACCGGCATTACTTGAACGAGTCGAAGCGAAAGAGAGGAAAAAACATCACAAAGGGTCGTTTTAGTGCTTTTTTTGCAAAAAACGAACCCCTAAACGTGGTCATTGTATAGTGTCATTTCTAATAGAAACGAACATTTTTTAGCCCTGAGCCCGATAGAAAAAAAGAGACAAGATTTTCTCCATATAAAAATGGGTCGCCCTAAAACCAGGTACATACTTGTGTTACAGCCTCATGTTTTATAGATATTTAATGGCCATCTGTATGGAAACAGCTAAATTATAAAATGATTTAGGAAACATTTAATTATTGGTCCCCAGACTATCATATACACAGACTCGGCTATATGAAACTTATATCGAGCTCATATAGTAACGAGGGCATATGTTATACACCCCTCGATGACCAACACTATAACCTCTATAGGCACTGGCTGATGTGTTTCGAAATTTATGTAAAGATCGTCCCTTAACGAGATTTATATTATATTTTTCACACAATATCTATACGTTTTTAATACCAGTTTTTAAAATTTCAGAAAATTTGCATAATTCAAAAGTTTAGAAATCATGAATCAAAAATGTTATAAGGTATATACTTCTATAGATCTTTGTAGCACACTTTGCATATGAAGAAAACGATCATGTCGATGAAGATGGTAGTATTAAAATATTTAGAAATAATAAAAGACTTTTTGTTAGTAGCTGAATTAAACAGAACAAAACCTGACTGTGCCAACATGCTTTTATGTCAAACAAAATCTGATAATTATTTTAGATTCCAAATCTCTTGCCAGAAAATGCAAAGATGTAAAATACACATACCAATATCATAAAAAATAATAATAGCGTTCATATATAGGTATTTATTGAAAGATTTACCTTATTGTATGTATTGCCGAATGTCGGTAAATTTTCAATCCCTATTTGATCATTTTAACACTTACTTAACTTGAATCTCCAATATTATATTTCGGAAAGTTGTTATTTCAATTCTCAAATATTACATTAATTGAAAATCTGATAAAATGAACGTTTACTTATTTTAGACAAAGTAATGTTGAAACTATAATAAATATCTACTTAGTTTTACTGAAAGCTACGAATTTAAACCATTTTTTAATTAAAACAACTTTATAGCCGTTGTGTAATTGCGATGAGCTAAGTGGTACAGAAAAAATTTTCTTAAGAAGATTCGAAATCTTAGAGTTTTGAGTAAATATTAAATAATGCTTGAAACGATTATAATTATTATACCCTATTTAAAATAACATTTTACAGGGTGATGCCTGGAAAAGCATAAAATGTTCATAACTTGAAAGGGGCTCTTCCAGACTTACAAAGTGGCCAACATCATCTTTACTTTTTGATCAAGGAATCCAACCGAACGATTCCTGTCAGTCGCTTGCGGAACACCCTATATGTATAAGGAAATTATAGATCATCAAAAATAAGTTTAGTGGCTATCGTCGGCTCACATTTTGACAATAACCATCATATGAGAATTTTTGGAAAATATAAACCAACGATGGGTAAGGAATTTATCGAAGAATTAAAGCAAGTTGAAAAGCAAACACGAAGCAAAAATCCTAATACGTTTAGGTGTAGGTAAGTGTATGTTATCCGAGAGTTTTATAAAAATCAAAAGTGTTTGTGTCCGAAAATGAAAATATACAACGGTTTCAGCTGAGCCACCTCGGTAAAGCGAAGTGGCTACAGCCACGCGTAACATCTGGAAATACGCGTGAACATCTGGATGTTATTTAACATTACAATCATGAAAATTTGAAAAAAAAATAGTAACTAAATAATTACCAGAAGAATTCGAATTCCAATTTGATTATAACATGAACACTTTCCGATAAAAACTTAACAAGTTATTGGCGTCACACCAATTAAATAATTTATTCAATTTTAATCATTATGACAGATGCAAATCAATTTACAGTAGAGCGCTGATTAACCTAATTAAGTAATACCGAAGGTCATTGAAAACGGGTTAATAAATAGCATATTATAATACACAATTAAAATGAAGCTGCATGGCGCACACATTAGTTAAGACGAAATATTGGATTGATTAGCTTTCGGATAATACACGCCATACTGTAGAGAAAATTATTTAGCTTGATTAATTTACATTCATTCAAGATCTAAATCTGATTTTTATATCAAGGCCGCAATTTGGCTAACTAGGAATGAAGTGTTCATAATTCATATATAAATATGAAGCATGTAAACCAAACATATTTGTATTAGTCCATACCAGACTTAATTTTTATGTGCCCGCCACACTTGCAAACAACTGCTGTTTATTTAGCGCAAACAACACAAAATGAATGTGTAGATTTAGTTTATTTTTATAACAATTTCATGTAATAAAATGTAAATACATATTTCATAATTTTGAATAAACTATATTTTCCAGTATTTTAATATGGAATGCTCGCACACAATTCTTTACTAATGATTCAAAATTTATTGCTGCTTTTGCAATTTTTTAAACAGGTTCAAGTATTTGGATACCACCTTAAGGTAGACAAAAGGACACAAAAACAAAATTAACCACAACTGAGATTGACCAACAATACGGCATACTACTTGTAGGCTAAAATAATTAGCGAAAAATCTTTTGATCATAAATTTTCCTTCAATCGAATTGGGCCAAAACCTTGATGTCTTGCCGCTGGTCCTGGTAGTTTAATAAACAAGGAAGGTACTCGAACTTACCTTACTCGTTTATTAAACTGATAGGAGCAGCGGCCGGACATCAAAATCTTGGCCCCAATTCAGTAGGATAAGTTATGGTCTGAAATTATCGTCTGAGCTTTTCCAATTGATTAATAACAAGCACAGGCGGCAATCAAAAATATTCTTGGTGGCATGATTAAAGTGCAATAAAAACTGTAAATAATTTAAAACGTTCTTACACGGCTACTATAAATTATGAAGTCATGTTAGAACGTTTTAAATTATTTACAGTTTTTATTGCACTTTAATCATGCCACCAAGAACAGTTTTGATTTTACTTTAGATTAGATGCGTGACAGAAACGAGACGTCCAGGGATACAAGGATAACTCAATTAATGAAAGAGGTTTCGAGAAGTGTAAGTGACGTTAAATTACATTTTTTGTTTTAGCTTCAAAAATGACCTACACAGAACCAGAGACGTTGCTTAGTCTATGACCGGCAACATTATTTTCCATATAGGCCATACTGATTAGGATCATTTGTTAGGCTGGAGCGTTTGAACATTGGTCGTGTTGAAATTCCGCTAGGAATACACAACGAACGAGTAGCATACACAACGAGTGTTTTGTTTCGAGACTGGTGTGAAACTTTGCAGTGGCGAAGTGTTTACTATGTGCTAGCTGCAAAGTGTTAGCCGCTCGCCTCGAACATACTGCTCATCTCGATACAGTATCAGGTGGAGCCAGTTGCCGAAGCAGTCATTTAGTGAAGAATAAAATTCAATAGTTTCCGTCTTTTTTCAGTAAAATTAAATCAGGATAACATCGAAGTTGATCATTTAAGTCCATCTAATAAAAATAAAATTATGCTTTATTCAAATTATTTTGAATCTAATAAATGAGTTAACTATATACAATTGCAACGTCTGGGCTTTTTATATGATCATGAGCAGGTTAATAAATTCCGAGTTTTGTAACGCAAATGGCAATAACGTGATCGTAAAGAATTATTTTCAATATCATCACATGCTTCTCACAATTTTCGACCGCTTTCATTGCTACCAGTTTTCCCAAGGATTTTTGAAAAATTACTTAAAACCAGAAATTTTGATTTCTTACAACACCAAAACTTTTTCAATTTTAATTAATGGAATTCTTAAAGACGCTATTCTAACATTTGTTTCCAATATTTAGAAAGGCTTATACAAAGGAAATAAATGTGGAATATTCATTGGTGTAACTAAATATCGTCCCTAAAGCTAGGTGAACCCATCCAGCAGTGAGTTAGGATACTAAGAGAATTATAGTAAAAAATTGAATGAAATGCTCTATCGAAGAATTTTGCGGTACCCCATTCCAATTAAAACGATCGGTTCCGCTAGCTTATTCTAAAGCTTTAGATACCAATAACATAAAACGGTTTACAACCAACTGGAATTATTAAACGCTAATTTTAACACTAAACCAGTGGGCTTTTCCATTTCCATTTTAAAGCATGTATAGGACAAATAACCCACCAAAACAATTTACCCTCCACTAAAAACATACTTCCAATCTAAAATTAGTCAATAACGAGTTGATTCCAACACTTTTTAATGGGGTAACTAATTAGGCCCTAGTGTTGTAACAAACTTAAAACTTCGTCAACAACGAGTGGAATTCAAACATTTTTAATGAGGTATTTGATTAGGTGTGGATATTCGACCCGATTCTCATTTCTGGTTGAGGTTCTGCTAGTTTTAAATGGGAAAGGCCCAATGCATTATCAATAACGAGTGGAACCTAAAATTTTTCAATGAATCATTTAATTAACCTAAAAATAGCCTTTAATTATTTATATGACGCCAGAACATGTTTACCTTTCTAAATTCGGGTTTTGTTTATGTTCGCTAGATTCAGATGAGAAAACCTAATGCTTGGTTAAAAGCCATATTGAGCCAAAATTTATTTGTATGTTAATGGATCTTGTTTGATCCTAAATAGAACTTGCAACTTTCTTAATTTGAGTTTTGCAGCTTTAAAATGGAAAAGATTAAGGTTTTCCAAGAAAAAGTGGAATAAAGAAAATTTTAAGCGACCATTTACTTGGCCTGAAAATCACCTTTACTTTTCTATTTGGTTCAAAATCATTTTTTGATATAGGTCCGTTTATAAATGTAGACTTCGAATGCATTTGATAAAGTAAATGTTAACCGAGATGTTCCTGATCCCCATTTCAAGTTCCCGCAGATGAAAGCAAAAGGTAACGTATTAAAACAAAATTGAATGTTCCTGTGAACCTCTCGCAGTGAGACAATTGAAAATTAAAAAGATACACACGAAGTTCATAGAAGACTACAAAACGGCAGCCAAATGAGTGTAGGCATTGAAGTTTCTTTGTGTTCTCATACCCCCTAAAACATTCTTAGTGATTCTGCAAAAAAAATTGAGTTGATTTGTATCATAAAATTATAGAAGAGTTTTTATTAATTAATTATTTTTTATCACACTCACTAATCTGAATTCTATAACTTTACATTAACTTCATTTTTACTGAGACTATTATTACAATTTTACCTATTGCGATTGATCACTTGGGCTAAATGTTGGAATATTCAGCGCGATATATAAAAACGAATGCAACGAACTCAGTGAGTCAGTCTAAAATTAGTCTTTGATGAGTCTTAGATTAGACACGGTACGCGATAGAATAAAAGCGAAAAAGAGTAGCGAGAAAATTATAAGTGTCACGCAAAGTCAAAATAGTGGTGGCAGCACCTTGCTCATTTTCGAAAAAAAAACCGACCACTGAGGCCCCGGTCTAACATCACCAAACAGTCACTCGTTGTGGATGCATGGGCTTCTCCATTCTCTGAGCCCCAAATGAGACAATTTTGCTTGTTGACGTAGCCTTCGATGTGAAAATGAGCTACGTCGAAAAAGGTGATTATTTTCTTCCAAGCGTTCCATAGCCCAATTAGCGAACCTAAAACGTTACGGATGGTCATTTTGCTTCAGCTCCTGCACTAATTGAACTTTGTACGCCTTTATACCGAGGTCTTTATTCAAAATTCCCATCACAAAACTGCGTGCGTAAAATGTTCCATTCTTGAGCACGATGGGGAGTGGATGTTGATGGATGCTCAGACACATTCTGAGCAACAGCTGCAATATTCTTGGCTGTACGCGCTATAAATGAACGTGCACGTGTTGGTTTATCCACAAATTGCCTTGCAGGTATTTCATTTCTACTGAATTTTCCACGTTGAGATTTTCCACTTTGAATTTGAAAATAAGTTTTCAATATTCCCCTATATTTATATAATTTTATTCAAACGTGGAGCGACCTATTTCGTAAATGTCAAACAACCAACTAATTTTCTGTCAAAATACGAATAATGTAAGTGTTGCCACACTCGAAATGATCGGTAGTTGAAATTGCAAAGACTAGATGGCTCACCCGTTATTTGTGGTATTTCCAGGAATATTCCAGTATTTGTTAGTCTTCAGTAAATATTTGGAAATTATTCAGAGATTATTTCCAATATATTCAAGAATATTCCGGAGTAAATTGCGAGAATTGGTGTTGTAAGTAGAATCTATCTCACAATCCAATACAATTTCGAATAATTGGGTGTAGTGGAGTCTCTCTAAGTTGTTGCGGTAGTAGTCTAAAGCAGGCCTGGTACGTTTTATTGTTAAATTCAAATAGTTGATTGAATTATTAGAGTTCACTGCAAACGTGAAATTAATGATTGAATATGTGACTTCAACCATTTTGAAGACTATCTAACAATCAATCAGATCTGTTCCAGGAAGGAAAATGTCTGCCAATAAGACTATATAGATATATTTTTAAAAAATAAAAAAAAAATAAAAAATTTTTAGTTTTTCAATGGAAATGAAAAGACTGACCACATCAAACGAAATTAGGCTGGCATCTTAAGAGATAGATAAATCTTTAATTCTGCTAACCAATCTAATGGATTTAATCTAGTGGATTTAATGTCCTTTAATGTCCTTACATTAAAAGCCATTAAATCCACTAGTAGTTATTTACACTTTTATGATTATTATTATATGATATTAATGATATAAAAAAATGGATTCATGACTTTATATTTCCAACCAAATTCCCTATTGGGGGATTATATTATCCCCGTTTGTTAAGATGGGACCTTGTACTGTTTTCACTTAACTTTTCCTCTATTAATTAAGTTATTATATATTTCTAAATATTATATTATAAGCTACAGAAGACGAAAAATTTGCATGCCTTGCAAGTCTGCATACATCGACTTCAACTGTGGATGGATTTATTGTATAAAGCTGCTTCTGCATCAACTACAACGTCACGAACGCCCTAATGCTAATAATGGATAGATGGAGCATAATAAATTTCGTCGCTCAGCAATTTAACTACTGCATCGTTGAATTCAATACAACTTTCACGATTGGCGAAATCCGTTACAATTTGCTTCCACTTATAAAGCGTGTTTCATTTCGAGATAGAGAACTTTAAATTTAAATAAAACACAGAAAAATAATTTTAATGGCCACGAATGTGACTTTATTTGAAAGATGATTTTATGCCATTAATGTTTGAATATGATTTCGGACATGTGGCCGTCGCGGCTGACGCGTACATGGCGTATCTGGAGGTTCAATTGTCGATCACTCTTTATTATTTATTTTTATTTTACTTTTCGCTTAGCTAATTTTCCAGTTTATAATACAATATATATACATCATCTACTTAATAGTAATAAAATTTCTTTTAACAGTTCTGCCCTAAAATCCTTTATGCTCCTACAATTTCTTATATTTTCCGGTAACTCATTCTCTCTAAACAAGTCTCTAAACCGATCACCATTGACTGTAATGTTTTATGGCATTTCTACAGTGACCAACATTTTTATTCTTCAAAATAAAAGACAATTATAATATCGACTTTTTGCACATGAGAGACAAGAAAAGAAAAATATCCCAACAAAATTTTTTCCCAACAAAGAGAGAGTGAGTATGAGAGTGAGAGTGAGTATGAGAGTGAGAGTGAGTATGAAAGTGAGTATGAGAGTGAGTATGAGAGTGAGTATGAGAGTGAGTATGAGAGTGAGCATGAGAGTGAGTATGAGAATGAGTATGAGAGTGAGTATGAGAGTGAGAGTGAGATGCTTCTTATTTATCTACAAAAATTTGCAGAAGAAAAATGTTGGTCGCGTAAATGAAGGTATCCAGCACCATTTTTGACCACATATGGTCTGAAAAATTTTTGGCCTATAAAGCACCACACCAAACTATAACTTTTTGTGGATGTAATGGTTTTTGAACAATGCTCGTGGATTATCTTCACTCTAAATGCGACAATTCTGCTTGTTGACCTTTTACAAAAAATGAGCTTCATCTCTCTCTCTCTCTCTCTAGCATTTACATCCCATGAAGGGATTTTGCCGCCCGCACTATGGTCCTCCATCCGTCTCGGTCCATCGCTCTCGTCCTCTAATTTCGACATCCTAATGCGAGTAGGCCTTGTTCGACGTCGTCACGCCAGCGCAGTCGGGGTCTTCCTATGCGACGTACACCGGCTGGGTGTTGATGGAACACTTTGTAAATCATTCGTTGTTGTGGAGACCTTGCAACGTGGCCGAGCCATCTATCTCGATTAGCTTTGATGAAGCCGATAATATCGCTACCTCCGAGAAGCTGCTTTATTTCGTGGTTCATGCGAATCCGATATTCATTGTTCGCAACTTTAACAGGACCAAAAATTGAACGGATGACCTTCCTTTCGAAGGTAGATAATAATCTACAGTCGTTAGAGGTCATGAGCTTCATCACTGAAGAAAATTTTGTATGGAAAGTTTGCATCGATGTCAATATTGGCTTCAATCATTCACCGAATTGGCGGCGCGAACGGTTGGTTTTAATTCCTGCCCAAGTTGAATCTTGTATGCATGTAAACCAAGACCCTTACGCAAAATTCTCCATAAAGATGTTTGATCAAGTCCCAATTGTTGTGCACGATAACGAATCGAGTCATTTGGATTCCCTTCAATATTTCGTACTACAGCTGTCACCGCCTGTTCAGTGCGCACCATAAATGGTCTTACGGGACGCGTATTATCATTTAGAGTAAACGTAGTGCGAAAGCGATCCATAGTTAATCGAATTAAGTGGTCTGATGGACGATTATGTCAACCATAAAAATGGATATTGTGCGCGATGAGTTTCACGAACTGAACCATTATTTTCAAAGTAAATTTGAACAATTTGCAAGCGTTACTCTGGCGTGAGTCTATTCATTATGAAATGACAAACTTAACTGTCAGCTGGCAAAAATTGTTGTCACTAAAGTTCTATACCTCGAAATGAAACAACCTTTATTTTATGAGGAATTTCAGTTGCCGATTGGCGATTTATTTTCAATCTACATAATATACCCACTCACTCATTTGTTCACCTTTTCCAAACTTCAAACAAATGATCTCGAATTTTACACAAAATTACATTATTCAACAATTTATTCGGATAATAATAAAAATTCATTTAAAATATTAGTTAATTCTAAATCAAACGCAGAATCTTTAGTTTTTTTAACAAATGTGCCATTCGCTTGAGTGGATTTCATCGAACTTCGAAAAGTCTCGGTATCGGATAGATTGTTTGTTTCAATAATTGCACTTCCCTTTTTTAATATTGTCTTGATTATTTTGACTCGTTTAATGATTTTTATTCGATCTACTTTTTCAAAACATTCATTTATTGCTTCCAATTCTCGTACCATCAGCTTAAAATTGTTGATTTGTTGATTAATTTCCTCGCCGTCATAATCACAAGCGTTTATATAAAAATGTTTTGAAATTACTTTTAATTTCAAAATTATATTATTGACTTCGTTTGAGGTCAACGTATTTTTAGGGATTTCTAAAAATTTCATTAGAATGCCATCGATACCATTCAAAAAAGGAACTGTATCGATTACACAGTGAATATGATATTGTAATGATTTAACAGTTGATTCCCAAGTTTTCACAAGCAAATTCCGGAATTCATCCGACTCGGACATAACGGTCGGTAGTAGGTAGGCGTCTAATGATTCCATTGTTACTAAACCACTAAGTATTTTGGATTTAACTGAAATATAAAGTTTTTTTTATAATATATTTATAAATAATGTAGCTATAGAAATCAGACTTTTTATATCATTAGTGTAATATGCAGCATACACAGCTATCTGCATTAAGCGTTCATTAGCCAAATCAAATAAATCAACTTCATTTGGGATTTTTTTATTCATTATGGCTTTAAGTGGCGCAGTTTCAAGGTAACTAAAGGTATCGAACATTAGTCGTAGAAAGCAATCATTTAAATTCACTTCTAAACATAATACAGCGCTATATAACAAATCCAATTTAAATTTTACGTTTGCTATTAAAACGCTTTTATCTGACTCTGTTGATGAATTAAAGTCGTCCATTAGCGCTTTTGTATTTTTTAAAATCTTGTTGCATATATTTTTTATGATGAGTTTATCTGCATCATCCAGAAAACAGGCAAATTCCCACGATTGACTTAATAGTTCAAATACTGATTTATTTAGTTGATCAGTCTCGTCTAATAGTTCATCCGGATCTTTAGTTTGTAATAATTTCATAAAATTAAAAACAGATTCTAAGTTATCTAGTAGTTTATCAATATTTTTAGAGGTTTTGGTAGATAATGCGCTTAATGAGTTCATCTTTTCTAAGCACATTAACAGGCGGTCTGCTAAGAATTGTGTTGAAGACTAGAATATAAAGAAATTATATTAGGCGTCTTTATTATAATACCTATACCGTATAAATTGTGATACCTTTAAAACAACATTATATTTATATTCATAAGCAAAAATATTCTTAAATTGGTTAAGGCATTTTAGGATTTGGTCGCCATATAGCAAACAATTTTCCGTTACTTGTTGTTGATTCGTCTTTTCAGGTTTTTCATCACTATGTGTACCATTTATGAACGATTTATTAATAACAGTAAATATATGAATTAACTGAATGTTGATTTCCTGTAATTAATTTTTTTTATAAATTATCTAACTACCTACATTGGCCATGTTCCAGAATCTATGTTCCGTTTCATTCAAATCCACTATTGTCTATAGAAGCATGTAGAATTCTAAATTAACAGGTTAGGTATACACTATTTTGGTAAACTGTGATTTTAGGTAAATTGTCTTTTTCGGTGAATTTTCGTATGGTGAAAGAAGAAAGGTGAACCATTTCTTTCGGTGAAATGTGGTTTTAGGAATTAAGGTTTTCATTTCATCTAATAAAATTTTGTATTGTCAAAAACATTTTTAACAATTTGGACAAAAAATTTTTTGTTGTGGGGTACCACCAAACTGACTAAGATGTTGTTGAAATATTTCATGGATATTTGACTTTTTAAAATATTGGGACTTTGCTCCCATAAAGACTTAATATATAAGGATCTCAAACATATTTTAAATGTTTGTCATTTGTTCCTTGTCCATTTGTGGAACAAATTAATTTTACAAAAGATTTGCGGATTTAACGTGCGGGCGAACACTTTAACAAATGATTTTGCTACACACAACAACGCTACATATATGTAGGTCAACTAAAAATTGCAAATAATTTAAAGTACGGATATGGGATGAACTGGAATGTAATATAACTCGACAACGGTTACAAATTTTAGAAACTCCATAACAAATCCTCAAACAGTGTATAATTTTAAACTCTACATTCATAAATAAATTTAGCGTATCGAACGATATGCAGGGAAGTGTTAAACAATTTCAGGTAGATACTTGATTTAGGCTGGCTGAATATCGAATACGTTGAACGAGATTTTTACAAGCTGGGAATGAAACGCTAATGATCGCAGCTAAAATTATAGTTAACATTGGCAGTTAAATAAATACGAAGCGCAATATACGTACTTTTGCTGACCAAAATGTAAGCACTAAATGATAAGAACACAATAGAGAGGAAGTGGCCTAAGGAATAAGTTCACTGAAGCGAGAGGAGAACCGAAATTCAATGCATATTATAAAATTACCTTACCTTCAACCACAAATACTTATTAAATTTATTTTTATTGGTTTCACTAATACTTTGATTTACTAAACTGTATATTTTACTAATATTTCCTTTCGAATTTTCATTATAACTTTCCATTTCGTAATTCCAAGAAAATTATGGTTTTTATTTGGTAACTGGGCGAAATGACATTACTGACTGTTGTGATTTTTAAAATGAATAGAACACCCAACACAACTCAGCTAAACGAAAAATACGAGTCGAAATGAATATAGTTTGGAAAGTTTATAAAAGATGTCACCATCACCAATCACAAGTGACCTTGAGCAAAATATTTTGACGTTTAAAATATTTAGTAGTGGTACTGACTGGTTTGTCAAAAGCGAAATAAGTGAGAGGTGTTTAAATTGTAATTACTTTAATACATAACTTAAAACGAGATTATTTAATTTGCATATTAAATAGAAAATATATTTCAAGTAAGTACATAATATATATGTTAAATAGTTTATTAGACATTTGGTTAAACTTTTACTGTGCATCAAATTGTCTACCTTATCGCGGTGGACATACCTCTAACCAATCGGCATAATCTTATCTCTAAAATTCAGTAATTGATCTTTGAAGTCGTATACAAAGTTCACATGTTTAATTCTTGATACGTAATAATCCGTTTAATATCACAATCTATATATTAAAATAATGAGACACGTTTGTTGCCAAAAATACGACGTCTTTAAAATCATCGATATGATTGGTCGTAGCTTAGAGGCTTGGCCCGCCTGTCACCTTGATATTGTGGTTTAAAATTTTTTGTCGTCGTCTACACGTTTCGTAATCACATTTTATAATTATTTTTTTCATAGATAACCACTTCCGAGAAGCGCTGCACATATAATAAAATGGATGGAGAAGGCGATAGAAATAAATTGGTCGGTGTTATTGATGAGGGCACAAACACGGCTCGATTTGTTATTTTCAAGTTACCTCACTTTGAAGAAATTTGTTCCCATGACGTAGAAATAAGCCAAATATGCCCGCAAGAAGGCTGGTTTGAACAAAATCCTATTGAAATTTTAGAAGCTGTATTGTTATCAGCAACCGAAGCATGTGCCAAACTTCAATTGATCGGGTATTCTATTAAGGATATCATTACGATTGGAATTACAAATCAACGTGAAACTACAGTCGTATGGGATAAAATTACTGGTGAACCGTTGTATAACGCATTGGTATGGAACGACATTCGTACTGATTCCACAGTAGACCGAGTACTAGATCGGATTCCAGAACAAAATAAGAACTACTTCCGTTCTCTTTCCGGGCTACCAATTTCACCATATTTTTCGGCACTAAAATTACGCTGGTTAAAAGATAACGTCAATGCTGTACGCAAAGCATGCCGAGAAAATCGATGCCTTGCTGGTACTATAGATACATGGCTAATCTGGAACCTTACTGGGGGTGTAAATAATGGGCTCCACGTAACTGATGTAACAAACGCGTCCAGAACATTGCTAATGAATATCGAAACACTACATTGGGATCCATTACTACTAAAAACATTCTCAATACACCCAAACATGTTGCCTGAAATTAGAAGTTCTTGTGAAATTGTGGGCACTATAAAAGATGGAAGTGTGCTGTCGGGAATCCCTATAAGTGGAATATTAGGAAATCAGCAAGCGTCACTTGTCGGACAAATGTGTATAAAACAAGGCCAAGCTAAAAATACATATCGTAGCGGATGTTTCTTACTGTGCAACACAGGCACCAATGTAAGTAAATTTATTATTAAATTTGTAATTAACTTTGCTTAGCTATATTATGGTGAATTTTTAGAAAGTTATATCTACACATGGTTTGGTAACAACAATTGCCTATCAATTTGGTAAATATGCAAAGCCAGTTTACGCACTAGAGGGTTCCGTTGCAGTTGGCGGATCAGCATTGAAATGGCTTAAAAATAATATTGGAATTATTAAAGATATTACGAAAGATACGGAAGAACTAGGTGGAAGTGTTTTGTCGACGGGCGATGTATATTTTGTGCCAGCTTTCACTGGACTGTATGCCCCTTATTGGCGGAAAGATGCCCGAGGAGTTATTTGTGGTTTAACAAGCTTTACAACCAAAAGTCATTTAATTCGTGCTGCCCTAGAATCCATTTGCTTCCAAACCCGAGATATTTTGGAAGCGATGAGTAAAGATTGTGGCTTCTCATTGAGTAAATTACACGTAGATGGTTCGTTGAGTCGAAATAATGTTTTGATGCAGTTGCAAGCTGATTTAAGCGGAATTCCAGTCCGTAAGTTAACCTACCATTTTATATAACGTATTTTTACCTAAATTACGATTTTTTATATTCAGTTCGATCTTTAACCGATAACACGTCGGCACTAGGTGTGGCGATGACCGCAAGTATGGCAGAGGGAATAAATGCGTATAATTTGCGACCGGAGAATCGTGAAAAAATTGTAAGTGATACATTCTTGCCAACCACAGTGCTGGAGGAACGTAATTCTCGCTATAAAAAATGGAAAATGGCTGTTCAACGAAGTTTGGGTTGGGCCGTAAGTAAAAAAAGCTCCGTCATGACTGATGAACGGTATAGTCTTTTGTCTTCGATACCTGCATCATTATTTTTAATTTCGTCATTCGCGTTATTAGTAATATCTCAGATTAAATAAGTTTTGTTTAAAACTATTTCCGTGCCTCCATTTGAGTTATGACAATAAAAAAAAATTATTGTTTCCGCTGTAGTGATAAAATTTAGTTAAGGATATTGTATCCAGGCATTTAAGTTACCATTTTATTACAAAATTTGTTTACATACATATTTATTTTTATTTTATTTTAATATAATAAAATTCTATTTAGTATTATAAATGTTGCATTTCCACTAATAATTTTTTCCCCGAGCATTTGGTACACTACAACAAGCACGGTGGCCTGTAAATTCGGTGACAGGCATTTTCATGGCTACCCGAATTACAAGAAAAGTGTTTTTTTCTAAATTTAATTAAGTGTTTTTAATTCATTTACGGTCTTACTTTAGTACCGGTTAAATCCATGCTGGAATAGAATAAATATTGTGCTCAAAGTAACAACCAAAAATTGTATTTACTTATTTTTATTAGTTGGGAACAATTACATTTTGAAGTTAAACAAAACGTGAAAACACAACTAACTATATCTAATTAAATAGTAATATGACCGAATAATATTGAATATTATTACAAATCGTAACAAATTTACAACCGGTAGAATAGAATTATTCTATACCAGCAAAAAAGTTGGTTTAAAACAATTCCAATTTGGAATTACATATATGGGATTGTTGTTGTAAATTTCTTAAAGTAAGACCGCAATTATGAAAATGATTTATGAAAAGATAGAAATGAAATAGTAAAAATTGATTTAATGCGTGCATTTCTTAATTCATTTTGAAAATATTTTAAGTAGTAAAAGTAAAAAAAAACTTAAATAAAATAAGCAGAAGGAATAGAAGGAAGGAAAACAGAAAGGTATTATTGTTTACATCCCGTGTAATGATTTGGCCTGGTGTTCGGGTTGTAGTTTAAGCAGTGGATAAATACAATACTACAAGAAGTGCTCATCACGCTTTATTCTCGAATGTCGAAAAATAGGAAATTCAAAACTAAACAATAGACAGGCTGGTAAATTAGTGAAATAACAACAAAATTGAGCCTTTCTTCTACAAAAACCGGCATGATCCACGTTAAAGATTCCTCGGAATTAACCCTTTAACTGTTTAATTTTGTTTCGGAAAACTTTTTCTCTCTGCTTAATTATTTTTCAGCGAAGACGAGTATACTCGACGAAAACAAAGTAAAATTGTACACAAAGAAACACAAACAAAAATGAAATAAACAAAAGTTCAAGGTCATTTTTCACATGTAGATTGTCGTGTCACTTCGTCTTTAAAACTTTATTCTCTTAGTCGACTGATGTGACGTGACAAAAATAAATCAAATCGTGTCAAAATAAATAATCTTTAATCTAGATTTGGTCCCCCTCCATGTGTGTTTGTATCGCCTTATAAATTCGCACGACTATTATAAATCTCACCTCAGGTGACATGAGATTTTTTAAACGACTAACAGAATACCATTGTTGTAACTTCAATCGATAATTGTCGCGTCAATCGACTAAGGGAATATGAAAAATGATTGTCGTAAGAAGTGACAGGTGACACGACTAAGAAAATAGAGGTGTTGATTTTCGATAGTGCATTAATAAAACAAAAAAAAATTTGTGTCTAAATATAAAATAAAGGATTTTTAAAGTACCTATTTAAAAAAAATGGCCAGTACATTGGCATGTGTTTTTTAATTTTTTTTATTTTTTGAGTGTGTAGTGGATAAAACAATAAACAAAATTGGGGTGATTTATAGCGTTATATCCCTTTTGTTGCACAATAAGACAATTGTGTGGGTACGGCAAAAGTACCATGTCAAAAATTTATTTTTGTATGTGTTTTCAACAAACTTATAGATTTGTGTTTTCCTTTCAAACTTATTTTCGCCCGAAAAAAAACACTAAAACAATAGACCATTTTCCTCAAAAAAATTTGACAGCTGAAGCTGTATGGCAAACCAGAACAAACTAAAATTTATTTGTAATTTTTAAAGTTTATGACACAACTATTAAAGTTTAATGTTTAAAACATAACCACAAACAATTGTACTGTTAAATTTTAATAGCATTTTGAGAATTTATGAATAAATTTAAAAAATAGAATTTTATTTTAATGGTTTGCCATACACGTTCAACTGTCATAATGTTATTTTGACGTTTGAGGAAAATGGTCTATACTCAAAATTGTGTTGGTTGTGCTTCAAATCAAGCGAAATTTTTTATCAAAAACGCCATTACATCCTATGATTTTTTACTCACACATTTGTGTGGTTTGGACTTAAATTGAGCCATTTTTTGTTGGTTGAAAAAGGGATATAAAATAACGGTTTCAAAAAAGTAATACAAAAAATCCAGTTCATTTTTGACCTGGAAGTTTTAGTTATAATTTATTATATTATCGTATTGCTACGATGCGAACTATGCGAAGACATTTCAAAAATGATTTTTTTCTTGACAATTTTTTTACACACCCATAAACATTTATCGATGACGACTAATTTTGAAGTCAGAAGCCGGCTTCAAAATGAAGCCCCGTGTTGGACCGTTGATTTGCCCTTCTTCAGGCAAAAAACTATCGTTGATTCGTTGAATAATAATACGAATGTAATTTTTTTTATCTTTATTCTTTATGACGAGTATACTCGACATTATGCGAAAAATTTTGGTTTCGTTCTGACGAGTATACTCGATAGTTTGACGTAATGAATCCAGAATGTACGGGGGATTATTGCCTATAGAAATTACACAATAAATTTGCAAAACAGTCAATAGAAACTTCTAATTTCGATTATTGTAGTATCAAAACGAATATCCGCCGAGGAAATTTCGTGGTCGAAGGTGCGCGAGAGTGTCAGCGACTATGTGTCAGTTGTAAATTGAGAAACAAAATTCTAAATGAAGTGATTGCCTTAGATTCCGCCTTAAATTAAATTGCGCTAGCATGCGGCTTGTGGTGGGTGATGCTGCGTACATCACATCGAAAATAAATAGTTCCATACTCGCTTTCGAACTCAAAACCATATTACGTGAAATGCTTTATACCACGCCTACTAGTTCCGAACTCGAGTTTAACTTTGTTGTTTTTTTAATACAATTTGTGTGATATCATGGTATTTTTTCCGAACTAACTACCGTTGTCATGTACGCAGTCTGAAGATAGTAAACTCTAAAACTCCTGGAGTTGTCTATCGAAAGCTGAATACTACTTTTCAGAATTTGATAACTTTGTTCAAGAAAAATCCCATGTTCCCTTGAGCAACTCAACTGCTGCAAACCCGCGTCTACTAATACTGAATTTTGTGTCATTTGAAATAATCAATATTACCAGAAACGAAATAGAGTCGAATTAGTCAAATGTTGTGGTAATTACTGTCTTATAAACTTGCTCGAAATGGGATGAGATGATAAGCTCTCACAAGGACGAATTTAGAAAACACCGACCCGGAACACCTATCATCAACAAGATCGGGAGACTCGTAGTTCCACCATATGTTGGGATTCTAGGAATACTGTCTTGTGGCAGATTGGATTAGGTCTCCGTGGACTCGAAAATGGTAAATGGCCTGAAAACTTGATATGGTGAACTACATTGTGTTGTACCCAGGAGTTGTTGTTCGTTGGATCAATTAATTTACGATGTAATCGATGCAAATCGAACTTTGTCAAAAATTCAGAGCCGATTAATTGAGTTATTCACGTTGGCAAGGAGTTTAATAATATTATGCTGTAGGTACCATTTGCTTCTGCCAAAACTAAATCGACAGTAGTTTATATATGGTTTTCACATTTAAAAAAATAAATTATATCTTTTGGTTTCTGTCGAAAGAGAAATTGATGCTACGGTGATGGTGTTTTTTTTAGTTCAGAGACGGCAGAAACGGCTTGAGTAGCCCGGATATTTTGACATGGACAATATCGTAAAGCCATATTTTTGGTTTTCATAAACTGCTGAACCATAACTGCATGATTTTAGCAAGAATTCGTGAAAAACTAAATCCATTCCGCATATTTTAAGATAACCCATTTATCGCATAATTCGTAACAAACCCCTTGGCGATGACTTCAAGGCAACAATAACGGTACTTCGACTTTTTATTATGTGCGGAGAAGGCATTTTGAGCTGCTATGTAGCGCGGCTGGCAAAGACACTCAAGAAATATGTCACTATGTGTTAGTACGCACGTAGCACGGAGAACAGTCGAATGATCGATGTTGCTAATTATAGAGCACTCTAATACGTTTTACAAAAATTTACCAAAAGTTATCACTAGGTAGTATAGAACAGTGAAAAGCAGCTAGTTGCAGTTATAGCTGGTTATCACAGACTGATTCCAGCAATGAGGACAGCCGTCAAATAAATTCGCCGCTCGAGCTATAAAACCTGTATAACTTAATACTTTGGGAAATAAAACTATGTATATGATTAGATGAATCGACGGGTGGTACTCAGAAATTATTTATTATTACACGTTAAGCGGAAATGCGCCCGCACAGGTTTATCAGCAAAACGAGAATTAGTTAGCGGTAACGGAAATTATCCATAGCGTGGGACAAAATATACCTCAAACAAAAAATTATTTCTAATTTGTTTACAATTCATTTTCCCCGCATATCAGTATGAACAAAAACTTGTTCATCGCCATTCATGATGGTTCATTCATGATTAAATGAATACATACTCGTATAGACAAACAGAAAAGCTGGGAAAA
Organism: Nephrotoma flavescens; assembly: GCA_932526605.1. Taxonomy (NCBI): domain Eukaryota; kingdom Metazoa; phylum Arthropoda; class Insecta; order Diptera; family Tipulidae; genus Nephrotoma; species Nephrotoma flavescens. The sequence goes on along the minus strand of OW052221.1, from coordinate 316,962,713 downwards.
TAAATTCCCCAGCATCTTTTTAGTTTTTCATCTCCCTTCACATTATTTACATCGCAGTGGAAAAGTTACTCACTATAGAAAAGTACAATTGAAAAGGAAACATAAAAATGGCGTTGTGTGAAAATTATTATTGAGTTTTACAAAAATTTTCAAAAAGTGTGCATTCCGTGTAAAAATTTATTAATAAAATGAAAATATATATCATAAGCGTAATCGTATTGCTTTTAAATCGAGATCTAATTGAATGTGGTAAGTAGCAATTAGCCCTTTTTCATTTACAGTATTTGCTGTAAATAAATCGGACGAGTACAATTAATTTTCACATCACTTTTTTTCCCTGAAAATCTCCAGATGAATTTCTTTTGAACAACAATACAACAATATCGTCGCAGGACATAAATAATTTAAATAATTTTATATTAAATAATCAAAATTTTAATAATCCAAATAATAATTTAACGGAAGCCTATATCATCGAGCCCATTTATTATGATTACGAGCTGGAGAAATCCCAAGAGGAGATGAACAACGAAAATGATTTACAAAAGGTAAAAATTAAAGCAGTCACATCAACGGTGGTAGCTCCTACTAGTGTTGTATCGATATTAAAATTATCGCCAACCGCTGCGGAAACTCGAACAAACCGAACAGATTTAATATCGTTACAATCGTTAAATATCTCACCAGATATTTATCCAGACCCGGATATCTTAAACAAACTGAATATTGAACGACAACTTAAAAATGATATAGACAACCAGTACAACAATAACAATAAGATAAACCTTCAAGAAGTAAACAATGAGATGCACGATGAATTGATAAATGAAAATTTTGATAAGGATCTGAAGGGGCACGATTTAATTGACAACATTATGTATATCTATTATGGAAGCAATAGTGTTATAATACGAAAAGGTTTGGGTGGAAATATTATTGTGATCGGATCGGTTTTCGGACTGGCTGCGCAGATATTAACGATTGCCCTGTCGTACTTGCGGAACAGGCGCTTGCGAAGGATTAATAATGCTCTTTTCCCGATAGCTATCAATTTATTATTGATGCTGTGCACGTCAAATTTTATATTCATTATTGGGGTACAATCGGCAAAAAATCCCCTTAAGTGTGAAATTATCGCGGTACTGCTTCATTATTTGCATTTGAGCACCTCGCTCTGGGGTTTGATTTATATAATAACGATTTATCAATTTATATCGAACGAATTCATAACAAATTTGAAGAAAAATTATTTGTTTGCGTATCTGGGACCCGGAGCGTATGTTATGGTAAGTCATTTTAATTTATTATTTCGGTTGATTTGGATAAGATTCTGTTTTGGCTATTAAGGTGGAGTGTAATTTTCAATTTTATTAATAATTGAACAGCACTTTAATATCATATAGGTTATATATACATGCCTTGATTGATAGAATTTCTATATCAGTTTTGTAAAACCTGATTCGGTTTCTATCCTGTTCATTTTGTTTGATCACCAACAGGTCTTTTTTTCATTCAATAGTTTGCTTTGGACCAAAAGCAAGCCAGGTATAATTTGAATTGCGAAGAAATGTTAGTGGACTGTCTATTCAAACTGATAATAAAGTTGGTGAGCGTGATGATTATCGCTGCTAATATATTTTATGTTGAACTCAAAAGTCATTAGATATACGATTCCCAATGCTGCAAACGACCAGCTAAAGTGCTTGGAATTTCTTAATTCTTAGCAAAAATGGACTCACAGAATGGAGCTTGAGCAGAATTTTTTTTTCATTTGAGAACAGAATAGAATGCAATGACGTAAATGTTGCATATATCTTAAAATTGATGCACGCGGAACGACAGCTTGTAAATAACTGAAACTTATTTCATAAAACCGGCAATGACTCAGCTACATATATACATAAAAATGCGTATATAAGTGCTTCCCAGCCCATGAATAGTAGAATTCTACAACTCAGGCAAATCTATAATTGAGACATCTCAAATAAAGATCGACATGGGCTGGATATGGAATATATAGTTCTAAAAATTAATTGCTGGTGTACTTCGAGGATCCGAGATACGTCAAACTACCAGTTCGAACAAGAAACTACGTTTGAAAATAGAATCAATCAGATTGATTAAGCGGCGTTGTTTAAACAACGATCTAATTTTAAATTTTAACCGAAATCTTAATTTCTAGACAAAATATTTGTCTAGAAAATGATTCATTCATGTTCAAAATATTTGTCTAGAAAGTGATTCATGTAACTATAAGATTTTTATATATTGAAACGTCTGCCAAAATCTTGTGGTAGCATAACAGCATCCTTCAATTAGATGTACAGTCGAATGTATTCGTCAAGGAATTCATTTAAAATTACTTGATATTCTGCGGCATTTGAAACCCATTTTCTATATACAAGTTTAGCATGCAAAAGAAACAACCGGAGGTTTAATTATTTCAAGTTTTAGACCAATTATAGCTTATTCGACTTTTGATGAATTTCATCGTCCCGAAAAGTATTAGTATATAGCAACGATGCACGTGCTAAGTTTTATGATCAAGCAAGGCTTTAAACTGAATTCGAAATTTTCTCTACCGTCGTATATATTAATGGATTGAAATTTGCGGCGACTAACTTAAAATCACCTTCATTATTTTTTTCCATCTGTTTTTAGATTAGAAATAGCGACAGAATTAGTTTCGAAAATTGAACATATGTACTTATTTTTTTTAAGTTTGAAGTTATTTTCTTCTCAAACAGTTAATATTGACTGCTTGTGCGCATGTAAAGATTAGATCAACATATATTGTAAAAAAGTGAGCGCTCTAACGAAAACTTCGAATATTTTGACTAAGCGTTAGTCAGTTCACTTTAAGGAAATTCGTTAAAGTTCTATCTAACGTGTAGATGCGTTTAATCTGTATTTAGCATTATTCAATTAGCTCCAATAGCCTAAGTTTATTCTTATATATTTACTTATTTCATAATCAATTTAAAATCCCAAATGAGGCACCCCATAGAAATGTTTGGCCTTTTTCATGCGCCTCTATTTTGTTTGTTTCGATCTTTTGTTCGTGACACCTTTTCCGTGACTTAGTTGTCGCCAAAATTTAGTATTTTATGACATTTCTCTAACTATTTTAAAACTAGCGTCAAAGGTGAGCAAATTCTCAAATAGTTTTTATGTTTTATAAACTTTATATTAATGTTTAATTAGTATATTTTTATAACATTAAAATTAACGAAATCATAATAAAAATAGCCTTAGGCGTTATCCTGTATAAACAAATATCACCTTTCGCTCGCACAATGGCACTAACTGGGCGGAACTTAAAGGGTTATTTTATACGCCTAAATGTACGCAATTATGTTAATACTGTGATACTTCGCAGTTGTTGTTGTTGTTGTTTGAAGCAGATTACAATGCTATACCTCGCCTAAATTTATGCAATTATAAATATGTACGAAGTGGTTTCAATGTTGATATGCACTTTAATTCTGCAGTTTCTTAACCACTTTTAGAAAATATAAATTTTAAATCGAGAATCCTAATCAAATTTCATCCGTAACCTGAACGATCGGCATTTACAAAAAAGACTGTTTCAAACTAATAAATTAAATTTTTTACAATTTACTTCACTCTTTCACTGATTTGAGCCGTAAAGGTGCAACGAAATAATTAACGACGTGTCACTGACACCGAAAATGACACCGATATTTCACCCAGTCTGGGTACCAGTTCTGGATACTTTGTTTTATTATTTTATAAAAAGTTGCTTCTATAACTCGAATTATATATTTGTAAAAAAATTAATGACAAATTTAAATAAATTCTAGATTTCATATGCATTTTCTAATGAAGCGTACGAAACTCAAAAATATTGCTGGATGTCCATTCAACGTGGCATGATTGTAAATTTTATGATCCCTGCATCAATTTTAATAATAACTTCAACAATATTAGGTAATGAAATAGAATATCAAAATATGAAATTACACATCATACTAACATTTTATTTAATAAATTTAGGAACAATTTGCTTACGCAAAATCATTGCCAAACAGCGTGAAATAATTGGTGAAAGCATTGAAAGTTTTATTGATTCCGTGGCTACCAAATATGAGGTTCCAACAAACAATAGCATTGCAACCAACTCTTTGGAAAATACGTGCGCTCAATACGGTTGCATGGAAAATTCAACTGATTGCAGCAATGAAAAACAGGATCAAAATCAGGACCAAATGAACGATGAATGCAATCATAATATTGAGCAAAACCACACTGATAGTAATTGCAATCTGGATTCAAGTTATCCAAATCTAGATAGCGGGATTATAAAATCAAAATTAGATTTATACGACTCAAAATTTAATTTAGCCGCACTCTCGTTGGCCGATTTATCATTACAAAGTATTTCGGATATACAAGATTATGCTGATTTTAAAAAGGCAATTCGTATATCATTATTTTTTGAGCCAACGTTTAGCGTTTGCTGGTTTCTTGGGGTAATTGCGCTCGAGAATAGCCAAATATCATGCATAATGCCAGTGATTTTTTTTATATTTTATAATATTATGAATTGGTCGTTGCTAACAAAAATCTCGATAATTTATCCAATGATTAATATTAAAAAACCTTCCGCGTCCATGTCTACTACAACATCGACCTCATTTCATTCAGGATTGAATAATTTTAATAATAATAATCAAATAAATAATTGTAATATGACAAATTCGAATAATTTTTTATACCATAATAATAATAACAACAAGCAATCAAAATTAATGGCCAACGGCAAACCTAATTTGCTGTTACTCAACGAGCGCTCCCAACTAAATGATTCACCGATAAATATAAATAATGTTAAAAATGCGAATGGATTGAATGCGGCCAAGTGTTCTGATACTATACCACTGCTTTGCTCTACCTCATCGGGATTAAATAACATAATAAATATTAATAAAAATAAAGAGATCAATCAGCACTACAGTTGGGAAACGGTGAACGCAGAAAATACCAATAAAACGATATCGACAAATTTGGACTGCATTAGTACAATTAGTAGTTAACTTTAAACAAATAGTTTTTATAAACAAATAATAGTGAATCTATATATATTGTAACAAAATAGTTAAATTCACATTTGTTATTGTACCTTTTAACAATATTATTTGTTTGTTTGTTTAAGCAACGATCAAATTTTAAATTTTAACCGAAATCCTAATTTCTAGAAAAAATATTTGTTGTGAAGGCTTTAAAGGAAAAATATCGCTCAAAACGTTTTAATGATTCGTTAAGTAACGAAAGGATGGGAATTATGTCAATCCAGCAAAATAACAATATTTTCCAATCACTGCGGATATGACTTAAATCAAAATTGCAAAAAAATGTGTTCATAATAAAATATAATTTGAGTATTTTCAATTAAATTTTTCTAATCTATCCCTCCTATTTGTTATTTAATTTTACTTGTTAGTATTTTATATATAATAAAATTAATAGTTTATGGTAAATATTAAAAAGAAAACTATTTATTTTAGAAATGACAAAAACCAAAAATATTTATTATAATCTCTTATTAAAATTATTCATTAAAGTGAAAAACAAAATAAAATTGGAAAATGATGTGTAATAAATTATTTTATTAAAATTCATAAAATTGTTAATAACGTTTTGATTAAAATATCTAAAAAAAAATTATTTGAATTATTAATAAATAAAAAAATACAAGTGGGCGTTTAATTGGCCAACTGTTTTAATTGTGAATATTTGATTGTCCATAAGAATATATAGGAGGAAAGGGAAATTAAAATATTAATTTGTACAATAATATGTAATTAACATTCAGAGATTTACATCAATAGGAAATGGACGAAACCGACATGTTGAACTAACAGGACTAACTATTAACAGGAGAGATGCCTGTGAAGCTAGCACGAATTATACTATGGCGGTTTTGTTTATTTACAGCCGACCCGACTACTAAAATTTACAGTGGAAGCTATACTGCTGCCACACTACCTTACCCTTAGTGAGCGTTAGGAAAGATCAGTCAAACCGAGGGGGTTGCCTGATATCGCGTCTCGAACGTGTTTTGGTTTGTGGTTTCGACTTCTGTGAATTGTCTAAATCCAAGTTGAATTTTACAGTGTCTTTTTTAACAACTTTGTTGCCGTTTTCGGAATTTTGTCTTGGCTGAGTGACCGTGGTTCTGTGGTAGGTTGATGAATATTTGCAGAAATTTCATCTGAGGGAAAATATTATATGCTCGAACGTGATGCTGGCGTTGAATCATTTGGATCATCTTAAAATACTTTTGAATTTGAGACGATCATTTTTTTCGCGTCGAAACTGATGACGCTTATATTATGCGAGTCGTAACGTTTCTCTATAGTTCACTGGGCTCCTTCATATGGATTTTTGATGCTTTCAAGCTATGATACCACCGTTTGACCATTCCACTGCAAGCCGAATTATATGCAGTCGCACGCTTGCGTTGGAATCCAACTAAATTGGCAACGCTGACAAACAATTCAGATTCAAACTGGGGTTTTCTGTCGGAGGGTTTGACGGATGAAACACCAAACCGACTAATTCATGTTTTCAATAGTGTATCTGTAACTGTTTCCGCTTTTTTGTGCGGCATTAGCCTGGCATCAGAAGGGTAGCTGCAGCAGGGAAACTTTCGAATTTCAAAATGAAACTTTGCATACCGATTAAGCCCAATTTGTGCTAATTAGTGTCCACGGGAAAAAATTAGTGCTAGTCCAAGAGCCGAAAAAACGGGAAAAGAAAATTTCAAATTTCGTCTGAAAGACGAAAAAAATAAACCCCAATTTTTAGAAAAAACCCAGAAATAATTTAAGCTTAATTTTAATAGCTTTCCAAAAGCAGTTACACTGACGAAATTTGTGCTTATCATAGAAATATGATTTTCATAAATTTTCATTAATGAATTGAGGAAAACCGAACTAGCCCCTAAAAGATACTATATTAAACATACAAAATACAGGGTAAGCAATTCAGATAGCATATTCCTATCACTCTATCAGGTATGTTCATTGCCATCCGAAAATTATAGTGGCTGAATTTTATGCTAATCCAGAATTGGGCCAATTCCGTTTGGTATTTTTGAAAAACAAAAACCGTTTGCGTCTGAAATGGATAATTTCCTGACATAGTGTTCTAGAAACCAAGTTCATTGGTTTCTTGATATCAGAAAATAGTTTATTCGACGGAATTTGTTGTTCAATGCAATTGAGCCAATTCTGGATTAGCACAAATCCAGTCACTATAATTTTCGGAAGACATTGAGCTTACCTAACAAGAATTTGTAATCAGAAGTGCCAAGCTCATTGGTTTCTGAAACTCTTTATGTCAGAAAATCGTTCATTCAACTGTCTTTGTTGTTCAATGGAATTGGGCCAATTCTGGATTATATACATCCATTTTGTCCAACTCACACTCCTCTTCCGAATTTTTAATGATATATATGTCTTTTTCGGGAGCTTTAAGCATCTATATTTCGATTTATCGAGCGACGCACTGCATAACTCAAACTGGGCTTCAAGTTGCTTAAACCATATCTCGAGATAGTCTCGATTGAACTCAGTATATTTTACCGAAACTTTATATGCGTTCATTGTATGATGCTTATTGACCGCGATTTTATTTGCTTAAAATGTCTGAGCCACTGGTTTCAATTAACAAATGAAGATATTTTTTTCTAATGTTACATATTAAATGCTGTGCAGACTGCATTCAAACAAAATGCGTTGTATACCAACCACATTCCTAGATCATTGATACTAAACAAATTAAATACAGAACCAGCCGGAACTCCGTATTGAGCTTAAGTTGGATTCAACTTGGCTCTTTGCGTTATAGCTAGAGAGATATCACGATTTATTCATTGGATCTTGGCAACAAGATTCCAAGTGGTTTTAAGTAAGAAATGATAACATAAATGGTCCAAATAGAGGTCAACGTAAGCTCTTATGGACTGACTGAAAAATATTTCTGTGCATGAATTCCGGTTCGTGAGATAGAATGAAATGGAATGGAATTAATTTTAATCTCGATTTCCGTTTTACTACTGAATAAATCCATTTCATTAGCTTGAATTCTTGTATACGTTTTACGAGGTAGTCATTTTAGAATATGTTTTAAATCGAGAAAAGTGTCAAAATTGAAATATATTTCCAACAGTTTAAATGTTTCATCTTTCCAATCGCATTTAATTGCATTAGATCGAAATACAAAAGCGAACTAACGTATAATTAAATAGAAACATGTTAATTAATTGCCAATAAAGTCAATATTACAAAGGGGGTTTCAATAGCTGAAAATATCGCTGCTGTCCGTGAGAAACTACCATTACAATAACCGTGAACGGCCCGCACTTAAGATCGATGATAAGCAACTTCTTGTGGCCTAAACTGGATGATATGGATACCGACCAAATATGGTTCCAACTTCCAACAGGATGAAGCTACGTATCAAACAGCGCATGCTAGGAGGGTATGGTTATCTCACATGGCGGAGACGTGAACTAACCATCGAGATCGTGCGATTTAAATAAAGGCATTCAACTTAACAGGCAACTTCTCCCTTTGGAGCTAATTTAACAGAACGATCGTCATCCATCCAGAAAATTCAGCCAAATCGATGCCACAAAATATTACTTTAAATGAAAAAAAAAATTGAATAAGGCACAATTTTGATATCAAATTCGACGTTCAAACTCATTTCCTTATCGATTTATGTTAGTAGGACGACTTGAGTTATTAAGACTTTTAAAATCACGCTCCCCTATTAAAATAAGCATAAATATACCATTTTTAAACATGATTCATCGTCCTAATTCCGTGGCGAGATAATTTCGTATTTAATTCCACATAAGTGGAACCAGTTTTCCCATTTCACTGAACAAGAGTTTGAGAAATTCCACTAAACCGGAATCCATTTGCTGCTCAATTAATTTCACAATGGAAATTTTATTTTAACAATTTATTTTTCGGTCGAAAGGAAAGTTTTATATTTGTCTAATTTTAAGAAATCCTTGCCTATGATCACGTAAGTGTCACGGCATGCAAAAGAAAAAATTTCTGATTACCAAACACCAAATCTAATTATAAATTGTTTAAGTAAATATTATAAAAAAACGGCTTACATAGAAGATATATTAGAGCTAGAAAACAGATCAAAATTTAAATATTTATCTTAAAATTGATAATAATATATGTATTGACTTAAGATTAGACGTATGACTCTTGAACTTTAACATTTTACAGAGCTGCAAATAAGGAAAAATACGGTATCAGCTCATTTAGAGAACTAGTGTCGAGTGAAATAAAGCGTTATTTTTTGTAGTGATTTTAAATTGTTTTCAACATTGCAATATTGCACAAGTTAGTTCACACCTGATTTCCACTAACCCACTCAAAGGATCATAACTTCATGATTGACATCATAAATAAAGTTAAAATCTTGTTTTATGTATAGCGTTAACTGTAATTTGTGTTTAAGTGTTAATTTGACTCTCGTCTCGAACCAATTGATTGGATAATTGAATAAACCCTAAAAGTGGTAAAATATTATTACGCACCAGTAACAATTATAATTTTAAATTGGAAGCATCGTACATAAGTAAGATAATCGTATAAATTAGGTGAATAAATGCTAATTTTTTAATTTTCAGTTTTAGTATCAAAATGAACGATAATCATGTGGCAAGGCAAGCAAATGAGGAGCGTTCAAGTATTTTTGAATGTTACAACATACCGCAAGAAAACAATTCCGAGTATCATCAAGTGCGACCAGTTAAAATTTATCCAGCTATCGACAAATACGGGTTTATACATTCTGAGACCTATATTAGTCAGACAAACGGTGGCACAGCATCAGCAGCGGAGAAGTTGTTTAATCGAACACAACTCATATGCGAACATAAATGGCAAAAAATTTTAAACCGCTGGCAATGCAACAAGGATAATGCGAAAGTATTAAAAGAATTAGTTTACAAAGGCATCCCAGACGCGTATCGCGGACGTGTATGGCAAAAATTTTTAAATGTTCAAAAAAGTATTGAAAATAATCCAGGAGTATATGAAACATATTTAGAAACGGCTCGAAAATTTAGCACAGCAACAAAGCAGATCGATTTGGATGTGAATCGGCAATTTCGGAATCACGTAATGTTTTACGAAAGATACAGCGTTAAACAAGTTAGTTTATTCAAGGTGCTCGTTACCTACAGTATGTATAACAAGGAAGTTGGTTACTTTCGTGAAATGGCGGGACTTGTTGGCGTACTATTAATGTACATGAACGAGGAAGAAGCATTCTGGAGTCTCAATCAAATTCTAACAGATCCAAAATATGCATTACAAGGTTTTTTCGGTCGGGAATATGATAAATTAGTTCAATACTCAAAGCATAATGACACCGTGCTAGAAAAATTTCTACCAAAACTAAAAAAACATTTGGACTTGATTGGCGTCGATTCCATTCTATATTGTCAACAGTGGTTTACAGTCGCGTTTGTTGAACAACTTCCGTTCAATTTATTTTTACATGTTTGGGATATCTTTCTATACGAGGGTGAAAACGTCTTGATGGCAATGTGCTATACAATTCTAAAAATACACCAACATGAACTGCTAAAGCTGAAAGATGTGACCTCTATTACAACATTCTTGCACCAAACAATACGTCACGATTTTGGTTGTGACCATCATCATGTGATTAGAGTTTTGAGAAAAAGTATTTATGAATTAAAACAATCGAAGTTAGATTTACCCTTGTCCAATAGTCGCAATCAAGTGTCTGGCTTCAAAAATAAATTTGAATTTTTTTGGAATCAAATATGGCGGATTTTCCGAAAACCAAATAGTTCCGATGATTTAAATATGGGGATTAATTAAACAAAAATATTTTAAACGATTATTAAAATTGTAACTTTATATTTAAAAATAATTTAATAATGTAATCAACTTTTAATTTGATTAATAAAGTGTCTATAACAATTCATAGCCGCGTTTATTGTTGTATTCTCTTTTGTAAAATGGAATCTGTTCAACAACATTCAACCGTACTAATTTACCTCTAGTCCAGGTCCGTTATTTCTAATCTGTTAGATAGAATTACATCTATAATGCATATAGCATGCAAACTTTTGCAAAATTTTTGGGGGTGCCTCCCTACGCAAAGTCAAAACGAAACATAGATTGAATTCACCGCGAATACAAGCACAGGGGCTAATTTACTTGCTTAAATTTAGAATGTTCTGAACGGTTGAGCCAATAGGAAAAGCAGCAATTGAAAATAATTTGCATACTCTTTTTGCGAAAATTAAAAGAGAGGCCATCTAGAATACATAGTAACGCTGCCTAAAATTAATTTTTATATTCTCATTAAAAGAAGCATCTTACCCGATGTAGAGTGAAAATCAGCGAACGTTAATGTTGAGCCCCTACAATATTAACGTTAACTGTTTTTCACTTAAGATCGAGTAAGATGCTTGTTAATATTAATCTATTTGAATAAAATGTATGTATGTACATTTTAATGTTACCTTTATGAAGCTGAGACCTCCATTTGAGAAGTTTGAATAAACAAAAGGTGGATCTAATTGGTTCAGTTGATAGCAGGAATTGGTCAGGGAGAGGAATTATTTAAAATTATTTTAAAAAATTTCAATGCCATCTAAAATTTTTAACTCGAAAACATTAGATCTCATTCGTGGAAGATGAATAGTCAGATAAGCTTCCTATATATACGACTCTGCGTTTGGAAAGAACAGAAAGAATAACTTCAATAGAACGTGTTAAACGCGTGTCCAAGAGATAGAAAACGTGCCAGTAAGCAGCCAGACAGCGGACTCACACGAATTGAATGATGAAGTCGTTTAGATGCTGAAAAAAAATAATCGAACAAAAAAAGTTAAAAATCTATTGTAAATAAAGTTTAAAACAAAGTACCATATGATAAAGATGTTGGATCACTAGATTTTTTTATAAAATTAGGTATTATGTTAAATATGAAGATAATTGAAACTCTAAGAGACCTACGATACGCCAAATGAACAACTAAATATCTAACAAAGGAATGTAAAAACTTCAGAGAAACCCCAACACAGTGTGTAAACTGGGAACGAAGTACCGCAAGCTAAAGAAGCTTTTCTTCAGTTGCCAGAGAACTTCAGAAGATGCAGACTGAGAAAGAAAGTCTAAGAATAAACTTAAAGGAGTCAACACAATAAAGGAGTCAACTGATGCAAAAAAATTAACCAGACTGGAGGAAGACTGGAGGAACAAGAACAGAAACAAGACAAAGATATTAGCTCAATTGTGCGCAGAACTCACAAAACTAGTAAACAGCATCAGGACAGCTTATACAGTAAAAGCATAAAAATGAACGACTTTAGAATATTAGTGTGGAACATCAAAAAAATTAATATTTTATCCCATATCAGAAACACACTATTGATTGACTAAACAATCCCATATAAAATGTACAGGTATCAAGTATATCATATACAGATATACAATATACCCAGCTAACAAAAAATATACTCAGAGCAGTGGGACAAAGTGCTATTATGGTTAAAATCAATATTTACCATTTTGAAAATCAAAAATATAAAACAAAAGAAAACAATAAATCAGCATGAAGACCAAAAATCATCCAATAACCACTACTGCAATTTATTACCACAGTACAAGCTAAAGAAAGATGACTGACTTTATAAAGTGTGTACTTTAAAAGTTGAGCAGAAATATTCATTGACGGACAAGACTTCTGGCGCCACAAAACCAATACTACATCAACGTCTGATCTTTAGGTTCGGGGCTTTTTTCTTGCAGCAAGCGGCTCTTTATATAAACGTATATCGTTATATAAACGGACAACGCTATGAAAATGGGAACATAGAACGTGGTAAGTATCTTAAGACCTTGAGATCTCCAGTTGAACCAGGCGGAAATTTACACATTGGACGTACTTGCACTGCAATAGATTAGATGATCTGGGAGTGGGAACTATCATACCACCAATGGTTACACTTTCCACTACAGCGGCCATCAAAATGAATAATTTGAAATCAGCTTTCTCATGCATCGGCGAGTACAGCAGTATATTACCATCGTCTTCCGTCCAATCAACATGCTAATATACGGTTAGACTCCGCACAAAGCAGCTCAATATCACGATTTCAATGTCATTTTTTGATGCACCCACCGAAGAAATCAAATCATGTAGATTTATTCATTGTTGAGCTGGAGTACATCATCTGTAACATCCCACACCATGATATCATGTCATGATCTCGGAAGGGATATTCCACCAGCATAACTGACGTTAAATCTTATAGAGGCGCCGACATGGGCGCGTATTCTTGAAATCGGTGGATATTTCTGCATGCGAATTATAATTTGCTTTATATTGTTCGAATTTTTCGCAGGCTACTTTAATCGTTTTCCCAAATTTGTTTGCTAGTTTTCTTTTATTTATTTCCCTACTAAAGCCGACATAAGACATTACCTACTCAGTTCGATTTCACGTGAAATTTCCATACGTTTTTACCAAAGTGACATTAGAAATGAAAAATTCCATTTGTTTTCATTTTGTAGTACTCATCAGTTCACCAGCGAAAAATCCAAGTGTGTTCAATACATCAAAGATGGTGCGCATAAACTCTCCAAATTATTTTCTTGTGAAAATAATGTCTCGGCACATTATTTTCACGCGAAATTTTGACATTTGCTTGTGTTTGGCAATAAACAAATTTTTTAATACCACAAATCCATAAGTATGTCTACAAATTTATACGTTAAAATTAAAAATTCTCCAAATAAAATTTCATTACTATTTCACGCGAAAATAAGTAGATTTTTGGAGAATGCCGTAAAATTTCATTTCATTTTGAACTGAGTACAAAGCTTAAGGGAACATCCGCAATGATTTACCCAGTCGGAAATTTCCACTGATATTTTTTGATAGATTTTTTTCCGATGACGTTGGTTTATACAACTACAAGGGGAACGAGAATTGTCAAACCGATTGTTATGACAGTTTAGATCCCTCTCCCAACAAACAATGTGTACGGAAAGCGGACCCTTTTCGACAGCGAAATTGCTCGGCGTACTCGGAAAAGCTAATTCCACGGAAATCCGTAATGTTGGCTGAAGAAACATGCCACTACTTAGTCCACTTATTTTAGATTGTAAATGTATTAGTGCGTACGAATTTTCCAAATGCATTCCGTACATTTTCTCCTTCATTTGCGCACAATATTCCACTTGAAAACATTACGCAGAATCATACATTATTCTTGCAAAAATGAAATATAGACAATGATAATACCGTGCATATTTTTCACTCAATTCCGTGCGAATAATTAAAGGTTCATCGTGCGGTATTTGAGACACAGTTTCCGTGCGAATAATTAACCTCCTAATGAATAGTATGATTTTCCAATCTAAATAAATAAAACATTTTAATGTTTGAATAATGTTTAATAATTCATCACATTTTGTACATTTCATAAATAAAAGTAATATTTATATATAAACAAGCTGTGCGCTGCCCCCTTTGCCGGTCGTGTGATTTTAATTGTGCCGTTATTTTTAAATATTTATTTTTGCATAGCTATCACCAGTAGCTGAAATATGTATCGAATTCATCCCTTTTCAGCCTCAATTTTACCAACAATTGCATAAAATAATTATTTGTCCGTTAGTTTTGTCCGACAGTTTTATAGCGATTATGTACAAATCGACAAAAGTAAAAGGCGAGAAAATTGAGCAACTACGGATTTAGCTGTCAAAATGTCATTTTGTGTTTAAAATTATTTGTGTCAGTTTGCAGTTTAGTGTTGTGTTTAATTTTTTTTTAGATTTTAGTGATATTCTAATAAAACAATTTGTTTGACAATTGTTTTTAATAAAAATAAAACAATATGAGAATTATCCGGTCTCATCTTTGGGATGATTTACACCCTTTTGACATCGATGGTACAGGGTAGTTAATAATTAATGTTATAAACTTTATTTATTATATTTAATTAACGTAATATTTAATCCTAAAGATTCCAGGAACAATATCGACTTGAAAGATTTATTAATTAATTTAATTAATAGTATCGAGGAATATTTTCCAACCCATACGTATCATACCGCAATACCGAAAAGAAGATATTATGTAAATGTGTTTAAAGAAGATATGTATGCAAATAATGTAAAATATAAAAATGACAAAACGGAGCATTGTGAGAATTTATGAATAAAATAAAAAAATAGAATTTTATTTTAATGGTTTGCCATACACGTTCAACTGTCATAATGTTATTTTGACGTTTGAGGAAAATGGTCTATTCAAACAAACTTTATATTTTTTGACGTTTAGTGTGAAAATGTAATTTAAAAATCTTTTCGCCTTTCTTCTCACTATGCAATATACATGGCCGGAAATAAGCGAGAGCGAGTGTCTACTCGCATAGTGCATAATCGCTTTTACTCGCATTTAGCTTTAAGCCGCTCAAAAAAGGCGACGCGCTGTGTGCAAAGTCCCAGTCCAGGAGAATTAATCCAATCGTGACCGATAAGTTTAAGGAATTGAAATAAATAGGTTAGGTTAGGTTAGAGTGGCTGCTATCGCACACTTAGGCCAATGATTGAAATAAATAACAATGAATAAATTATTAAATAATGTCAAAAAATATTTTTTTTTTATTTAATTTCCTTATCAAAAATTTATAAATAATTTTTTTTTAATAAATTTATTACAGTCAAATTTAATTAGGCCGGATTAATTAACATTTTTGTTTTATAAATTTTAGAATTTATTTACAATAATCAATCTTTCTCAATGGCACCAATAAAAAGACTAAATGCATCTGATGAATCCATTGGCACCAATATATTTGTTGTATATTCCAATTGGCATTCATTTGTAGGCGTTGTACGTAATAAATTATAATTTCCGATAGATATCTGACCGGCATTTGAATTACACTCAATTTTTTGATCGCCTGTGTTCCCCGAAAATACGCTAAGATCACCAATGGTCGATGTGTTCGAAGTTTCTGTTAAAGAACAACCTCCAACGAAAGACGCGCTTGTAAATCCTATTGTGCGTTTGCATTAAATAAAGAGGGAATTTTTAAAATATTATGGAGCACATAATTTTTTAGGGAGATGTGTAAAAATCATAAAAAAAATTATATTTGTTATAATTTGTTTTCTTTTATATAATTAATTATTTTACAGTAAAAATTAGTTCAAAGTACATTAAAAATATAAACTAGTAAATGATATTTAAACGTCGTATATGAAATATTAATATTAATTTACGACATTATAATAATTCTATTAAATAAATTCGAAATAAATGCTACGAGTCTTGATCAAAATAAATATTTTTGAAAATGGAATGGAAATTCTGGCAAGAGTTTGATCAATTTGTAAAAGATTTAATATACATACATAAGTAGAATGTATAATATTTATAAAGTATATAAAAAAAGTAAAATAATACGATTAACATAACAGAATATAGTGGTAATAATTATTTGTTGGGCGCGACCGGAGAACATAAATTTACAAAAATAAAAAATACTGATCGCTCTCTATTTAACTAAATTATTTTGTTTATAATCTAGTAATTTCATCTTCCTTGTTTACTATAGTTTCATTGTTTGTATTTCTATTATCACATTCGACTGAAATTCGACCTTCATCCAGTAATTCGTCATCAATATCAGAATCAAAACTTGTTGCAACTGATGTTGTTATACTATGAGTACTGCGATAATATTTCGTTTTATGTCTACTTTCACCTTTTAAATACGTTTTTTTTTTGTTGTAAATTTAAATAATAGTTAAAAAAAAGTTGATTAAAAAATAAAAATTCAATTACAAAATAAAGGGTTTAGGAAATTTTGATTACCTGTTGTATGACTGCTATTATCATCAATCTCATAAATGGAATTTGTTTCGTCTATTTGTAACTCAGTTTGGGTACTTTCTTGCCTGGAAATATAAAACAGAAAATTACATTAAACTGTTATCTTATTTTTTTACTGGCCGAATGTACTATATAGATTATCATACTCTTTAATCTAATGGTAAATTTAAGATTTACAATTGCTCGAATAAACATTGATTGGCATTAAATTGAATAATTTATACATTAAACATGAACCAAATCATTTCTAAACTAAATGGTGACTACAATCAAATTGTAAAATTTTAAAAACCGTGATTGTTTTTAATTTTTATAGACAAACTTATCACCCAGGAGGATTAATTTTATTTTTAAAAATCAACAGACCATTTGGAGATTTATTTCTATGAAAAAATACGTATATTACTTTATATAAATACATATAAGGTTTTTATTGGTATCTGTCTATTACTTTAGTTCAACTGAAGAGGAATATTGTAATATAAAAAAAAACAAATATCTAATTATAAAGAAAATATCAAATTATAATCTAAATTGATGTGTATAAAGTGAGATTACAAACGCGGACATTCATAAATTTAAAAGCAACCAACCCTCCAAAGCAACCTAGGAGTGTTTTGGGGAGATTTTGCACTGATGATTGTTTTTTAACTTATCACTCAAAAGTTTGATCATCAAAGTAAACACACGTGACAAATGAAACATAAATTTTATCAACAAGGTAAAGAGACGTAACAAAATAATACATGATTTAAACTAAAGAAAGATTTGGCGCAAGAAAAAAATTAAGAGATCAAAATAAGCAACGAAAGATTCCAGAAGAAAATGAACGAAAGTCGAGAAAGTACAAAACGAAGTTCAACAAAGAGTGTGATCATCGTGTGAATTAGAGTGGTGTAGTACAGTCGATGGTTCGTCTCGAAAAAGGTCTTCCCTGCTTGGAAACAAATCGCAGGGAGTCCAAGCAGTACACTCGAATAAACTCGAGCCGCCAACATTCGACGGAAGAACTTCGCTTGGGATTTTCAAATTCCAATTTGGAACGGCTACCAACAGAAATTCATTGAATAAAATGAGTCGTGTCACAGAATTAATAATAGCTCCTAATGTTGAAGATAATGAAGGCGCTGGATCGGTAATATGGAAGTGACCACAAGCGAGAGCTATATCGCATCGAAATGAAGGAATGCACCAGAAAGTCGGAGAAACTCTTCAAGAGTTCGCTGAGGCGATTCAATTCCCAATCGGAGACATTTTTCGGAATCCAATTGGATAATTGGCGTGGAAACTTATCAGGGCCCTCTTGACTTTGATTTTATATAACCCTTTTCCGAAATTCATTCCCGTGATAAATTTAAAAAAAAAATTGAAAAGTATAGAAAAATTTAAAAAAATAGGAAAATTTGTACCGGCACCCTAGATCACGGGGTCAGCCCCTTCAAAAATATCGCAAGGTTAGTTGTGAACATGCAACTTATATACATGATAAAAATTCGGTACAAACATATTTGGAAAAAAAATGTCTGGCAACACCAAGACCCAGGGGCCAAGATTGTTCGAAAACCTGAACATTTACCGATATTTACCCATTTACCCATACCGGTTGCTCATAAGAAGGGTCCCCATGATCCGAGAGATAGGCCTCGGATTCGAGCATATCCCCTAATTTCATATAACCCCTGTCCTAAACGCATTTCCGTGAAAAACTTTAAAAACATTAAAATATAAAAAGTAAAACAAATAAGAGAAATTGTGCAATATTTTTATGAGACACAATTTAAATTGATTATCCCAACCCAACAGACAGTTCCAGATTGAAAATCATGCAACTAGATGTTTGCGTTTGTGGACATAGATACGGTAACATTTAACGTGATTTAACTTTGTTTAATGAATCTACGAGCCCAATCTTCCAATAAAGCGTAACTAATTTACGCAGTCCTGTCAGACTGGTGCTAGACAAAAGGTATTAAAAATCGAGAACACACATACAGAGGATACGCGACTGGCGGTAAGAACAGGGTAAAAGAGCATACATTTCTGAGTTAAGGGCCAACTATAGATGGAATAAAAAAATAACAGGAATAACGTAAGAAACGAATGCGGTCTTACTTTGAAAAATGTACAACAATCCCATATATGTAATTCTAAATTGGAATTGGGTTAAACCAACTTTTTTGCTGGTATAGAATAATTCTATTCTACGGGTTGTAAACTAGTTACGATTTCTAATAATATTTAAAATCATTCGGCCATATTACTATTTAATTAGATATATTTAGTTGTGTTTTCACGTTTTGTTTAACTTCAAAATGTAATTGTTCCCAACTAATAAAAATAAGTAAATACAATTTTTAGTTGTTACTTTGAGCACAATATTTATTTTATTCCAGCATGGATTTAACCGGTACCAAAGTAACACCGTGGAAGACAAAAAATTATTATTCCAATTTGACTTTTCAGCTATAGATCACTTAAAATATTGACGGCTTACTTTGGTACCGGTTAAATCCATACTGGAATAAAATAAATATTGTGCTCAAAGTAACAACTAAAAATTGTATTTACTTATTTTTATTAGTTGGGAACAATTACATTTTGAAGTTAGACAAAACGTGAAAACACAACTAAATATATCTAATTAAATAGTAATATATTCCCTAAAATCTTGAGTGAAACTACAATAGTTTTGAGTATAAACGTATTATATCAACAAATATATGTGTTTAAAATTATAAAAATTATTTATATGCGGTTTAAATTACTGCAATTCGATAAATTATTTTTTTAGGTTAGATTTAGAAAAATACGATTCTACAGTGTAGTGAAAATTAGTTTTGATTTTATATTCATATTAGTATATGTGTACATGAAAATTTTATAAATAGAAAAGATAAAATACACGAATAATTCCAAATTCCCATATATAAAATAATACAGGCATATTACATGCAACGCACAAAAATTTGTTTGCGCTTTGTTGTTGTAATTGTTAAGTTTTTTATTCCACAGAAATTTTCGCTCGGCTATTCTTTTTAAGTGACAGCAAAAATAAAACGCAATTTCTGTTATTCTTTTTATTTTTGTTATTCTCAGTATGGTCGAATGTATATAAATCGTCGAATGTATATAAGAGTGCATGAAAGTAGCTGTCAAGTGAGTCAAGTTCGGAGGGTAAAAGAGAAAGCATATAAATCAACGGGTCGTATTTAGAATTTGCTCGATCGAAATTTAAAACTACACAAATTCACAATTATTTTTATTCGAATATAATACGCATTAATTGTTTTTATTTTCGGTAAAAAAATTATACTTATAATATTCCAAAATAAAAAGTAATTATGAAAAGAAAAGCACGTAGAATATGTAATTAGTAATAAGAGAAATGCGACACTGGTAATATAACATATGTTTACAAACACAAACACAAAATGAAAAACCCCACGCCGAAATCAAAATTGTTTACTTAATTTTCTCTGATTTATATCTTAAATTAAGGATAAATTTACCACAAATCACTTTCTTCTTAACACAATTTACATTTTATTTTATATAAACACTTAGTAAACTTACTGATGGTAAGATACGCCTTTTTGAAATCTTAGGCGTATTTTTACAATTTTTGACAATACACTTCATTTTAATTACAAGTTTGTAATTTTTTTGTTATCAAATGATGCACACCACGCACTACTATATAAACCAACTAAATATTTTATAATATTTTTATTATTTTAATTAAAATCACAAAATTAAGTCGTCACCATAGGTTGTCAATGCGCACATAAATAAACAGCTGATATGGGGTTTTTCGTTTTGAAATATGAGTAAGCCATATGCTTTTTTATATAACCATCCTGCTCTGACGTGCCTCAAATGAAATAGCAAATTTTATATGGGAAAAAAAAAGTTTCTACTCTGTAGTTAGTGTAACTCTATTCCTCAACCAGTGACGACTTAAGAGCTTAAGTTACACGCCGGTTGCATCACTTCGGTTAGTGCTACAATCACCAAAATTGTATAGGCTTCTCGTCACAAATAAACAACTGACCTATAAAATTTTGGTGGTAGTTCCGCTTCCCTAAGTGGTCCAAACGGAGCACAACTTAAGCTCTTAAGTTTTGACTGGTTGAGATTATTTATTTATTTATTTATTTATTTAATTATTTTATTTTATTTTTCAAATAGCTCTAAGGCCGTGTCCCAAACACCGACTTATTTGCTTATACCAACTTATTTAAATAAGTCTGCTATTGAGGTGACTTATTTTGAAAGCAAAAAACTTATTTGATCATGTAAACAAGCAATATACATTTGATCATGTAAACATGAAAAATTCAACAAATTATCAAATATTATCAATAATTTTCAAACATTAATGATATTCCACTTAATTAATAACTATTAATACAATATTGTCTTAATAAATTATATAATTAATAGATTTTAGTGATATAATAATATTTTAGAGATATAAAGGATTAATACAGGTGGGCTTGCATAAAAAAATTGTAGCTTGCGCATTCCGCGCATCTCAGCTACAATAATAAATTTTCATCGTATTTTAATAACTCAAGACACATTTTTATGTTTTTATTTATTAAATAATTCATTAAAATAAATTATTTTTTATGCATTTAAATTTTTTTATTTTATTATTAAATAACAAATTCCTAAAACATTTGTTGTTTGCTATATCTGTATCTGTCAAAATAAGTCAGCAAAATCGTTTGGGACGACTTGACCGACTTATTCAAGATGGCGTCAAATAAGTCAATAAGTTTGAAATAAGTCGGTGTTTGGGACACGGCCTAAAGCTAATCTTCCAGTTTACAATACAATATATATACATCATCTACTTAATAATTATAAAATTTGTTTTAACAGTTGTGCTCTAAAATCCTTTATGCTTCTACAATTTTTTATATTTTCCGGTAACTCATTATACATAGATATACCTTTGTCAAATATCGACTTTTTACTTCTAGATTGTCTTTTAAATTCCAAATAAAACTTATCCTTATGCCTAGTATCACGACTATGCACATCCTGTCTCCTATACAACAACTGACATAAATATTGAGGTAACAAATTTTTATCAAGCCTAAAAATAAAAGTCATTACGTTCATGTACAACGTATTTTCCACTGTTAGCAACTCTAATTCCAGCAACATATCACAGATTCTTGCATATCTATCTCTATTTAACATAATCCTCAATGCTCTATTCACGATAACTTGCATTTTATCTATATCAGACTTATTTTATGCTTATTTTTATATATTATGGGGCTCATCTACAAAATCCCTATCTCTCTCTTCCAATCCTCCACCACCATCTGAACCGCTGTCTCTGTAGAGTGCCGCTCTCTGAAACCAGATTGGTGCCCAGATAGCATATTATTCTCAGCGATGTGCCCGAGCAACTTATCCAAAATTATCGACTCCACTACCTTGTCTAAGATTGGCAAAATATTTATAGGACGATAATCCGACATCCGACAACTATTCATAACTTTAGGCACGGGAACTACACATGATACTTTCAAACTTGTAGGAACTACTGCATATTACAAAGACAAATTTACTATGCGGCTCACATATCCTCTTAACACTCCCCATAAATCCTTAAACATTTTACAGCTTAACACCCCCTCGCACCCTGCCAATTTTAACGTTTTAACAATTTTTTCTAGGTAGTCCTCCTGCACCATGCCCACATGCTCAATTATTCCTCCATCATATGCTATATCCAAGGATCTATCAATGTTTCTCTCATAATACAATCTCCTCTCACTCCTAATCACAGCAACAAATCTGTTTCTTTTCCCCACCCTTCTTTAATTGTCTCAATCCCCAATTCTCCCTCTCGCTCCTTCATCACTCTAAATTTTTTACACTCCTCATCTCTTGCCTTCCTAACCTCCTTCACTCTGTTGGGAACCATGGACAGCTTCTAACTATGTCCACTATCCTTAACTCGCCTGTTCCCCTTTTGATTGCTTCTTCCACCCATATATTTAATTTCTCACACTCCTCCTCAATGCTCCCAGTGACTTCTCGTACACCATCCTCTGTTCTTAAAAGTTCCTCTTCGACAACATTTAGATCTACCTTTCCTTTGATCACCCTTTTCCCATTTACTTCCTCTCCCTTGATCATTATAAGCGCATGGTCTGTAATTTTTGGGGTATCCACAACAATACAATTCACTTCCTTATTTGAAAATACTAAATCAATTGTCGTTCTTGATGCATCCGTTACTCTCGTATTTTCCTTCACGAACTGTTTAAGCCCAAAAGATTCTGTAATTTCTTTAAGGCGCTTAACATAATATTCTTCCGATCTCTCCCAGTCTAGATTAAAATCACCCATAATTATTATCTTCACTGCTCCCAACAACATCAATCCCTCTATAGCCACTAACTAAAGGCAGCTAAGAATTGCACTACACTAGCACTTGGTGACCTGTAACAGCATATTATCATTCCATATCATCAATCCTCTTTGCTCGTCCTACTTTTACCGCTATCATCCAGTACTCCATCGACTTACTAACTTGACTTATCAGCCTACTCCCTAGTTTCTCGGTCACATACACTAGAACTCCACCTGTGTGCCTGGAGCTAGAATCACATCTATAATGACTATACCCTTCAATTCGCAAAATGCCATCTCCATCATCTGTTAAAACATGGGTTTCTGTCGCACACAACACAGATATTTTAAAGTCTCTCACAACCTCTGCAATCTCATCCAATCTACTTAATATGCCCGCCGCATTCACAAGCATTACATGCCCACTTGCCCCCACACTCCTTATTCTCTCTACATACGCTGAACACTTATCATCCCATGCTGAGTGCTTGTAGTCTACATTCAACTTCATTTTTTCCGCTGCCTCCGCGCAGTTTACACACTTTGGCTCCCTGTTACAATTACTAGCCAAGTGATCCTCTTCTCCACACTTCCAACACAATGTCTTTCCTTTACTGGGGCATTCTCTGGCTATATGCTTTAGACTCGAACAATTATAACACCTGCTCACGAACACATAGTCCTTTACCTTGGCACAGCTCCACTTGCAGTATACCTCGCCCTTACTCAACATCCATTTGTGTGTCTCCGGATCTACTTCCAGGACCAAGTCTATGTCCCGAATTTTTTTATTCTCCACCACTTTTACTATTCTTAAGCAAAATCCACTCTTCTCCTTATCTAGCCTATTTTGCACAATTGCCTCAACAAGATCTGCCTGATTCACATCAGCTTCCTCCTTAATTTGCTGCAACTTGATCATAGGATTCCTAGCTCTCGGTATCTCCAACACGAACTTACTTTTCATGGATTCCTTCGCTGTCTCCTTTAATTTCTCTCTTTTATCTCTCGCTCTCTTACGTTATTTTCCCACTTAAATCATTATAACCTGGGGCGGTATGTTGTACCATCACTTCGAATCGAAATTCCAAAAAAGTCGAATGGCGATATGTTGTATCATTTTCGAAAAGCAAAAAAGATACAACTTCCACTTTTTCGATTCGACTTTTTTCGAATTCGACTTTTTTGATTCGATTTTTTAAATGATGAAACTTTATCATTTATCGCGATTCGAAAATGATACAACATACCGCCATTCGACTTTCGATTCGAAGTGATGGTACAACATACCGCCCTGAATTTTTAAGATTCGTGAAAAGATCTAACGAGTTTTTCAACTTCAACGGTTTACAACGACAAACGGTAACTAATTTCAAAAATACATGGAAGTCTTTTTTGCTCAGAATTTAATGTTCTTTCATACTTTCAATATAATACCATCAGTCAAGAACACCCTGTATATTATTACAAAATCTGTTAAATGTTATTTATTTTTTCGAAAACGACGTAAGCCTAAAGTCAGGGGCCTTACTATTGAATTCAACGTTAATTTTCGACGGTTATCGTTTTCCTATAGCAAGCGTAGAAACAAAAGAGAAAAGAATAGTAAAAATTGTATACATTTTACTTTTTCTTCTTTTGTTTTCCTATAAACGATAGCCTTCGAATATCAACGTCGAATTCAACAGTCCAGTTATTAATTGTTTTAATTTACACGAAATACGCTCTTATAAATTTTGGTGGCTAAGGTAAGAGCCGCTTTTTTTAAAAAATCTACCTACCTAGTCTTCAGAATGCTTCGTTGAATATAGATGGAAAATGTGAACGAATCGAGTTTCGTACGCTACGCAGTAATTCGCTAGTAGTACAACTACATGGTACTGTTTTATATATATAGACAATATTCCAATGGAACATACAACATCAGCCGTCGCGACATGATGAGAGGACTGATTTTTTTAAATCAATAATCAATCTGTTCGAAACTGATTGTTGTGATTCTTACACATTTGTCATCTATAAGTCAAAAATTCAAATAATGTTCTTTTACTTACCATTAGTGACCGGACAAGTGGTGCAGTGGTTAAACCTTCGGCACTTGGACCGGGAGGTACTGGGTTCGAATCTCATCAGAGGCTAGATTTTAGATGCAAATCGAATTTTCATCATCGAATACAATCGGTGATGTTAATAAACACAACACTAAGACCCTCTGATAGAGCCTCTGATAGAGTGCAGAATTCAGCGCCGACCCACCGTCCATGTCAATGTACAGGTTTGACATGGAGCTTGTAATGTGCAGGTGGTATACTGTAGTTGTGTGAGTGAGTAGGTGAATAGGTGAATGGAAAAATGGCCTAAGTGTCAAACCACTGAAAACACCTACACATTAGTGTGGTTTGAACCACACACGTTAAGTGTGGTTTGGACCAAACATTGAGCCAAAAAAAAATACATTTTTGGTAGAAAAAGTGGCTTTCAGATGAAAAGTGGTTTTAACATAAGAATTCAGCAGTCATTAACTCATTAACCAGTTGAGAACTGCAAACTACTTCAAAGTATAAAAAACACACTGATTTAAAGCGAGAATACTTCGGTGAAGCAAAGTAAGTTTTCCGTTACAATATATTCCCTTCTAAAGCTTTTAAATCAGTTTGATTTAAAAAGCTACGAGATAATTGATTAGATTTTTAATTTCAATTTTAACAAATAGAAACGAATCAAAATTAATAAAACGAAACATTTTCTATCTTACCTATTAATGATGAAAAGCATTTGTTCGTCGATACAATTTGATGATTCTCGGAAACATTTTCATAAAAGATTTAATAACTGATGTTAACCATTTTGATGAATGAGTTTGAATTTATCATTGTAAATTAAAGTTAGGGTATTCTGCGATACTTCATCTTATCGAATTTTCTTGACGAAACCCTTATTTTAACTTTGAAATGAAGTATCGTTGCACAAGTTTCTTTAATGAAAAATTTGATTGTACTCTGCAAAACTAATTAGAAGTAGATTAAGTATAGGTATTTCATTATTTTACGAACCAACTCTAGTAAATGCAACATCTAAAAAATGTAGGGTACCAATACACTCCTCGTCTTAAAGTATGTATGTACGTATATCATTTTACGGATTATACTAATAATTTACTATTTCGGTCCACGTCTAAAATTGCTTTACTAGAGTGATATTTACCAACAAGAAACAGAATTTTGAAGAAGTACAGAAGAAGAAGCTAAACCCTGTCTTAATCAAATAAAATGTAAATTCAAGAGATAAATACATACATACTTTAAAAATTAACGCCAAATAATAAAGTACAAGAATTTTGACTAAGTAAGCCTACGATCAATAATCCATCTGATTTTAACTACGTTACTGGAATTCATAATGTGTCATCAATATGAAAATAAATCATTCATATTCGCACAACAGTAGCTAGTTTTTTATCGGAATTAAAATTAATACAATCAAAAAATGTAATCTATCAAACCACAGCGTCGTAGATTATTATCTTAAAATTGTTGAAATTGTTGCGACCTTAAATATAGTGCATGCACACTACATAGTACATATTATGATTTATAATGGTATATAAATACGAAAATATTTTACATACCTCTCTAACACTTTCTCGGTTGCATTTTTTTCTGATTCGCTGAATATAGATTTCCTCAGGCCACTCTTTGTTTCCAAATTATGATCCATAAACATTCCTAATCGATTTTTTATGCCAGATAATTCATTATCAGGGCTAGTCGGCGGCAAATTTAATTTATAACGTTTCAATTCCTCCATACTTTGCTCTAACATCTTGATCACATAATCATTTTCATAACCAAAATCATAATATAACGTTGATTGTAGGAATGTTGTGATTGTATCCATTTCCTTGAGTTTTAACAGTTTGTTTTTATGTATTTTAAGTATTGTATAAGACATCCCCAGCAGCACCTTCTCACCTTCGTGCAAGAAAACATCCCAAATCCGAAGGCATAAATCGAATGGTATTCGTTCAACAAAAATCACAAAGAACCATTTTAATGAGTATAAAATTGAGTCAACACCATTTGAGTCCAGGTGCTTTTTTAATTTCGGCAAAAATTGTTTAACTATCGTATCGTGGTGTTTTGTGTATCGGATTAACTTTGGAAATCCTATCATGAAAAAACCGTGCATACCATACTTTTCGTTAGTCAATAATTCATTCAGACTCCAGAATGCTTCCTCTTCACCCATATACATTAGTAGAACGCCTGCGAGGCCAGCCATTCCTTGGCAATATCCAACTTCCATATTATACATACTATAAGCTACTAGCACCTTAAATAAACTAATTTGCTTAATGCTATACCGTTCGTGATAGAATATATGGTCCCGGAATTGTCGATTAACATCCGAGTCTATTTGTTTCGCTTCGGTTGCACATTTTCTAGCTAATTTTAAACATGAATCATATACCCCTAAATTTTTCGATATTATGTGTTCTATATTTAATAATTTTTGCCAAACAGATGATCGATACGCATCTGGTATACCTTTATAAATTCGTTTTCGTAGCTTTGATTCATCTAAATGCTTATCCCACTTAGCTACCATTTTTTTCCATTTCTTTTCTCGTTCCTGTTGGATTCGTATCAAAATCCGTTCTTCTTGTGTAATACTAGAATTTGATTTTTTATTTGGATCATTTTCGTTGTGTATAAATCCATATTTATCCGTATTCTGGTAGACAATGAATTGGGACTCTTCCCATTGGTCGATTTTAGCACCATTTTTTCGCCCCAAATCGTAACGCTCGAAAATACTATTCCGTTCCTCAATAGCTCGACTTATCAATTCATTTTCATTCATTGTAATTGTATTATTGATGGTCATCTCTTCCCCTTATCTAGAAAACAGAAAATAAATTTGTCTATAATATTGAATGTGGTACCCGATATCGCGCAATAGGATTGATATTGTTGTCATTTCTTAAGAGATTATTTTTATAACTGAGAATTTTGTATAATAAAATGGGAGGACAAAACGCGTTCAAAACTTGAATTTTATAAGAGTCCAATTAAAGTTCATAGATCATAAAGGTTTATCATAGAACACGGCCCTTTTAACCAAAACAGTAAAATATTATTTAGGTTTACAGTTAAAATATCGTTAAAATCCAAATTAATAAACTGATTCATGAAATCATAAGCATAATGCAACACACATTCCAAAAAAAAAACTTTTTAATTATTAAACATTGCGTTTTTGTATATTTACTTTCACATTTCCTAATTATACTGATTCTGTGTCCAATATGAAATCGATGTATTTGGATTAAACAATTTTATTAAATTTTATTTAAACAAGCAACGCATTAATTTAAAGACCGATTAGGTATTTCTTAAGATAAATTTTCCGATTATGGAAAATATGCGATTTTTAAACAATTGATATTATTTTGTCATTTTGACAGCATCTAATGTATATAAAATTTTGCTTTTTGATTGGTGGAGAAACAAAATAAAAAACGAAAAAATTTTATTCAAAGTACATTTTATTAACGTTTGGCGCTTGCATCAATTAAGAGTAATATTTGGACTGTCCGGTGACGTCAACGTATAGGCCATCGGCGACATTAATTCAACTTCAGCATCCATAAACGAATCGTCTAAACTTTCTTCTTCAAGTTTTACTTGCAATTCATTAATGGCATGCATTAACACGGTAAAATCTTTTTTTCGCACTTCAAATTTACGTTGTAACATTTTCCTGTTGTCCTCAAGTTTTTCAAGTTCATTTTTGAGCTTTTCGAGTTGTTCAGTTGTCTTTTTGCGGTCAGGCTGCTGATTAATTATTTTTGCCAGAACATCGTACTCCATTCGATTCTTGCGAATCTTTTTAGCCAATACTAAATTCTGTTTATTCAATTCAATTTGCTTTTTGGCATGTTCAATGCCAGATTCAATAGCTTTGGATATAGTCTCATAGTTCCTTAATTCTTGCTTCATCATTTTTGAAGAGGAATCAGATTTAGTCATGGCAAATTCGCATTGAGCCAACTGGGCCAACATTCGATCATGCATTGATTCATTGTTGTCTGCAGTATCTTGTGAATTACACCATTTTATGTACGATTTTAAAAGCACATTTAATCTCCGGTCGTCTCCTGTACCGTCTCCATCAATAAGTAATCGCCTTTTTATAACCTCCTCTGGAAAATTATGCATGTTTTATTATTTTTAAAATTAAAATGTATAAAACGATACCTACCATCAGACATTATAATATTTAAATCGTAGTTCGGTTTTTAATTATCAAATGAAATCCCAAGACCCAAATATTTGTTAGAAAATTTATCGATGTCAAATGTCAAAAGCAAAATATAAACATGAATGAAGTTAGCAGGAATATAATCATTTTCTGATCGACAATGCAGTTTTATACTGATATTGCAGTTTGTTGAGCCTATTTAGACGCGTCATTTAAAATTGAGGTGTTTACCATCACTATAGAAATCCCTTTATCGCGCATCCCCAATAGAATTCCTTGAATTTTCCTTATGGAAAAGTATGGAAAAAAACGAGAAATTTTTTTTTCTGGTTTTTTTTTCATACTTTTCTGTAAGAAAAAAGTGATAAGGAAGTCTATTGGGAATGCGTTGTTGGTCAGACAGGAGCTTGACATCACAACTGTGTTGGTAACAAAAAGTATCATGTCAAAAATTTATTTTTTTATGTATTTTGGACCAGCTTACACATTTGTGCATAGCACTTAAATCGTTTTCGTCCGAAAAATAACACTAACTATAATAATAATAAAATAACTAATGTTATCAGAATCAAATAATTAGTAAGTTATATAATTTACATATTATCAAATTTTAATGTTTTTTTCAAAAATAATTCCGATTTACAATATGTCATTTTTTATGTACACATTTGTGTACCGTGAACTTAAATTTAATAAAAATATTTATTGGCTGGCCGAGAAAGGGATATCCATTTCCAGCCCGCGATCTCAGTTGTGCGTGTACGAAAAAGATTATGTCAAAAATTTATTTTTGTATGTATTTTGAACCAACATACACATTTGTGCATTCCACTTAAATTGGTTTCGTTCGAAAAATAACACGATACCCCCAGAATACATATTATCCAGAAACGCCATTGGGTAGACCAAGAAAGTTTCTATAACTGTTTATATTGGAGGTTGAACCCAGGTTCAACCTGGGTTGAACCTTAAATATAAACACCAAAAGTTAACTTGGAGTTAACTCGACTCAATCCAAAAAATTTCTTTGGTCGAGTCGAAAAACAACAACAAAAATAAAACTAAAATAAAAAAAACAAAAAAAAAATATTAATTTTAATTTTTTTGTGTGAGCACTGGTATCTAAATACGAAAGCATATTTTTTCTGTTTTTTCCCTATTTTAATTTAATAAGTTTCCCCTAAAATTAATTGCATTCATCTAGATATTTTTTAAAATTTTTGGACTCGATCCAAAGATAACTCTGCCAATATAAACACTAGAAGTTAACTTCAAGGTTAACCTGAAGATAACTACAAGTTGACTCGACCCCCAATATAAACAGGGTATCTGTCTATTCTATACTATAACCATAAAAAAAGGACATCCTTTTTTTATGCTATAACTATAATAATATAATTAATATGTTATCAAAAATAAATAATTATTATGTTATACATATATGTAATTTATATTTTATCAAA
The DNA here is from genome assembly GCA_932526605.1 of Nephrotoma flavescens. Lineage (NCBI taxonomy): Eukaryota > Metazoa > Arthropoda > Insecta > Diptera > Tipulidae > Nephrotoma > Nephrotoma flavescens. The sequence goes on along the minus strand of OW052221.1, from coordinate 316,931,655 downwards.
TTATTATGTTTTTTCAATTTAACTGAGATCCGTTAAAATCCGGAAGACATTACAACCAGTCTTTTTTACACACACATTTGTGTGGGTTGGATTAAATGGAAGCAAACCAGGAAAACGATTTTAACCCACACAATTGTGATGGTTGGCCGAAAACGGGATACACGCAATGACATTACCATAAACACCCGTTATTACGTAATAAATATTCCCGTGATTTTAGCCACTCTGCAATATCAATATTCCTGCCACATTTGTCCATCATAAGAATTTTGCTTTTACCAAAAATAAAAAATTAATTAATCCTATAACTAAATTAATTTTAATATCAAAGAAATGATTCATAACAAATAATGGCATTATTTCAAAGTAGTTTGTATTTAATTAAGCATTTAAAGCAGAATTGCATGAAAATTCGATTGTTAAGTTCATTAAGTGATAAGGTAGGTGTTGAATTAACAAACATTTCGTTTGCATTTATGTTAAAAATTTATTGAATCATTATCATTTATTTAATTTTAGCGAGGATTAGTATTGGGCGTTTATTCAACAAACGGCAAAGAGAAAAATGTTATTAAATTTACACAGTTTGGCGAAAAATTTAATGCAAGCGTAAATGGACAATTGTTAGAACAAATCAACATGTAAGTAAATTACGTCAACTTTATTTGCATATTTATTAAGGATGGTGTAATAAGGTTCCCAATTTGAGGATCTCATCTAAAATCTAAAAGTATCTATTCTAAAATCTAATCGGATTTCTATCAACTTTCCAATAAATGGAGTGTGGAAGAAAAGTGAGGTTAGGTTTTCCTTAACGTCGGTCACGTCATAGAAACTTCCAAGTTACAAAACTTTCCCTTCGCTCTTGCAATCGTGAGTTTTGCTAGAAATTAGAATTTGTCATTCAACTGAAACTTAAAATTTGCCTAATTTTATATTAGTATTTTAATTATCTGTAATTTTGATGTTTGTTATAAAAATAATAAAGTTCGGCATTTTTTTCGTTTCAGATTTGAATGAATTTTGTCTTAAGCTAAAGATATCAAAATACAAATCTCCTCGAAATTCTTTTTATATTACATATATAGAATTAAGAAAATACTTTAAAATTAAAAACAGGAAACATGGGATCTCGTCGATTGTCCAACGTGTATTTAAATCAACCATCATCGTCGATGATGCGAGAAAATCAGTCCAACGAAAATGTGCCACAATCATCAACAGCAACCAACACAAATCAATCTACAACCCCATTAATATCAGCAGCAAATGCGCATTCACGTAAACGTGTCGCCCTAAATGGCATTTCAACGACCTTCGAGGAAATGAGCATTGATTTCTTATGTCCAATTTGTTTTGATCTCATCAAAGAAGCACACATCACAAAATGTGGCCATACATTTTGTTACCAATGTATCATAAAATCAATTGATACGTTACATCGATGCCCAAATTGTGGTACAATTTTGGCGACACATGACACTATATTTCCAAATTATTTGCTCAACGAATTAATTCTGAAGTACAAGAATAAATTAAAACTTAATAGTAAAAAATCAAATGATTTGGATGATTTACGAAAATTGATCTCGTCTGAAACGAGAAATCTCACATTATCAGATGTAAATTTAATGTTGGAAATACTACATCAACGTAAACAGTTATTAGAAACGGAGTCGTTTGTATCACAAAATAAAATGTTATTAGAATTTCTATTGAATTTACTAAAGAAGAAAGAAAATGATAAGCTACAAATCAATCGGGAGATCAATTTGATTAAAAATGATTTGGGTGAAGTTGAACGAATTCTGAAAGAAGTCCAAAGTAAGTGTCCTAAAGTGGAAGAAATCGAAAATAGTATTCAAACGGATCAAAATGAAAGTGTTATATCGGTAAAGAGGGAAATTATTGATTTGATCGATACAATCGAATGTAATGTCAGTAACGATGTGGATGCTCCAACGACAAATCGTGGAGCAGCTGGTGAGAATGATGACGAAGCTGGGTTCAATATATGTCCAACCGATGTTACACATGTTGTTTATCAAAATCGCAAGCGACGAATTCATGCGTATTTCGACGATTTTGTGAAATGTTATTTCGATTCACGTAATGATGATTTATATTTTAATTTGATCGATGACCAGCCAATGGATAGTAATTTGTTGAAATTGCCAAACACGGAGAAAGGACTCGATGTATTTCGGGAGAGTTTAATAAAATTTTCTAGATATACGTCACTTAGACCTCTCGCCACCTTAAATTATGCGAGCGACATTCAGAATTCATCAACAATTGTTTCATCTATAGAATTTGATAAAGATAACGAGTTCTTTGCAATAGCCGGCGTAACCAAACGCATCAAGGTATTTGATTATTCAGAAGTAATTCATGATGCGGTAGATATCCACTACCCTTGCGTTGAAATGATATCGGACAGCAAAATATCTTGTGTAATTTGGAATTCATATCACAAAAATGTGCTTGCCTCCAGTGATTATGAAGGGGCTGTAACTATTTGGGATGCCGAAACAGGAAAGAAAACAAAATTATTCCAAGAACATGATAAAAGATGTTGGAGTGTTGATTTCAATTATGTGGACACGAGATTAATTGCATCCGGTTCGGATGACACAAAAGTTAAATTATGGGCTCTAAATGTAGATAGATCTCTTGCCACGCTAGAAGTCAAAGCAAATGTTTGCTGTGTTAAATTTAATCCGAAATCGTCGTGTCATGTAGCATTCGGTTCAGCCGATCATTGTGTGCACTACTATGACCTTCGGAATACGAAAGAACCTCTTTGCCTATTCAAAGGACACAAGAAGGCAGTCTCGTATGTAAAATTTTTAAATAAAAATGAAATTATTTCAGCAAGTACTGATAGTCAACTAAAGTTGTGGGATATTGGGTCACCACCGCATTCCTTACGCTCATTTGAAGGTCATATAAACGAGAAAAATTTTGTTGGTTTAGCAACTGACGGTGACTATATAACGTGTGGCAGTGAAGATAATTCATTATATGTGTATTATAAACGTTTGCCACAACCACTCTTCAGTATAAAGTTCGACGGCCAGTACGATGTCGATCGGAACAGTAGTAATAGTGGAGATTTAAATGAATTTGTTTCGGCAGTATGCTTTCGTGAAAATTCAAATGTTATTGTTGCTGCAAATAGTCGTGGTGTCATAAAAGTTCTAGAATTATATTAAGAAAAAAAAAATCAATTTTAGTTTTATAGACAGTTATTCCATTATAAGACAAACAACAAATAAGACACAAGACGCCACTTTAATTATGTACTTTAACCTTTAGTATGTAATAACTATAATGATGTATGTTTAAATTTAGAAGGCCTATCTACATATAAAAATCTATAAATATGTAAAACTCAATATTTGCAATGTTGTAGTTCATTAAAACAATTAAATTTGAGTTACATTACAAATTAGCGTGTACAATGTTTAAAAAGTGAAATAGAATATTTTTTATTTATTTTTTCTTTTCTTAAATCATGCATTTATAGGTAGTTGAATAAAATTAATATTTTATTCACAAAATCCTATAAAAAATCTTGTTTATAAAATTAAAATTATTTTTGTTTAATATTTTGTAATTATATTAGAATTTATTTACATACAAACAACTCAAAATAAAATTTAATAAAATTAGTATTATCTGGATTATATAAATGAATCTTGTCATTTAGTTTTTTCTTTAAACCAAAACATTGTGGTTTTAAATTAAACAGAGTACTGGGCATCTTCTATGCTTGATGGACCCCGTGATATAATTTAAAAGCTTTTAGTATGATTTCGCTCTAATTTACTGCGACATACACTATAGAGCAAAAGTTTACATACACCTGCTGTTTCTAGTATATTTCGTAAACTACATTCGATTTTAAAAAAATTATTTTTTTATATTTAAATTAATGTTATAAATCGCATTCCAATTTTACAGTTACATATTCTGACAAATAAAAAAATCATCAAAAATTGAAAAGACAAAAGTCTACATACACTTAGCATTAAAACCAGTTTGTACTCGATTGCAAACGATGTTCCCGTTATGTCCATTATTTAGTTATGTTTTATTAAATAGGCAGCAGTTCGCAATTAATCGTTGACTTCTAGCTGTTAAATTAGTGCAAAATTCATTAAAATATGGTACCGCGTAAAGAAATTTGTGCCAGTATTCGAAATTTAGTATTTTCAATTAAGAAAATAAAAAAATCATTTCGGTTAGTTCAAAAACTATTCGTAGAGTACTCAAACGGTCTGGATATAATAGCAGGATCCCACGGAAAAAACTGCTAATTTCTACCAAGAACAAAGAATTGAGGTTTAACTTCGCTAGAAGACATTTCAATGAGGACATTGGATCCTGGAATAGTGTTTTACAGACGAAAGTAAATACAACATATTCGGGTCATATGGTAGGCGGAAAATATGGCGTAAAGCGAACATTGCTTTGTAAAATAAAAATATAACGCATACCACTGAACATGGAGGAGGTAGTGTTATGTTTTGGGGGGCGATGGTCGCGACGGGTTGGTAATTTAGTATTCATTGATACAACTATTGATCGATTTCAGTATTTGACCACATTGAAAGAAACTTTGAAGACATCTATTGAAAGGCTAGGGCTCGAAAAGTCTTGGATCTTTCAACATAACAATGACCCGAAACATACAGCTCACGTTGTAAAAAAATGGTTACTGTATTACCCCAGTCGCCAGATTTGAACCCAATTGAACATATTTGGGATGAAGTAGAACAAAGATTACGAAAATATATACAGCTCAATTCCCTTAGACGTATCACTTCATGCGACGTGACCATGGATCTTCCTGGTTACTAGATTTTAAAATCGAAATTTAATAAATGATTTTGTGTAAAACTCACAATGAAAATTTTTTTCATTAGTTTGAAATCTTTTTTATTTATTTGTCACGTCAAAATTTCAAGTGATAGAAATTGTCATTTGGAGTGATAGCAGTCGATAGGAAATTTTTATAAAGCAGCATACTAATTGCGAGTTCGACGGATAAAAATCTCGGATTTTTCTATCCCAGATTTTTTTTTCAATATTTTCAACTTTTTTATATGAAAAGAGGCGTGCTCGTTGTATAATTTACGTGATGTAATTGGTTAAAACGATGGGATAGTAAAATCCGAGATTTTTATCCGTCGTATGAACTCGCAGTAAGATTTAAAAAACAGCAAGAATGACTTTATTGAACAATTATTTTGTAAATTTCGATTTAATGATCTAGTAACCAGGAAAATTAGTAGTCACGTCACTTAAAGTGATGCAACTAGGGGAATAGGGGTATAAAACTGAAATGTGATTTATAACATTAATTTATTATCAAAAAGTAAATATTTATCAAAAAAAAAATTTGGAAATCGAATGTAGTTTACGAAATATACTAGAAACAGCAAGTGTATGTAGACTTTTGTCCTATAGTGTATATGGACAGTCCAGTAATAAGGTCATTTATCCCAACGGGAAGTTAAAATTCTTATCACGTTTTAATAGAAGAAAATTGGAAAATCGAAATGAAGTCCTGCACAATAACACCTTGTAACATTTCGGCTAACCTGAATAAGTAATTAATTTTCCCAGGGTGATCTCGGTGTGTAGCCAGCTAACCTCTCGTTTCCCGAGTTCTATAGTTTACATGCTCTTAAATGTCTTACGTATAGTATTTTGTTTGTCAAAATTGTTTATAGTTTCCCCTAATCAATAATAAAAGTATTTTGTAAGTGTTACCATGACAAAAATGTTTCCCGTACGATGCTGATTTCTGTTTAAGTTTTCTTTTAAATTGAACTTTCTCATCCATTGCATGGATAAAAATACTGTATGTACTTGTGGCCGTGTACCTATTTCTTATTTTAGCCACAACCTACTTCAAATCTGATTTTCTTATTGAATGTCAAGTTATCGCCGATTTCTAAAACCCTGCTTGGAGGAAAATTAGCAATATTAGAGCAGTAACAATATTACATTAGGTATGGCTGATTTATCTCCTACATCAGATAAATTCCTAATCATTGCTGCAGATTGCAAGCTAAACGTGATTAGTGATTTGGTCAAGTTTAGCTGTAATGTGTCACATTGAAGATAGTGAATCTTAAGGTAAGCGCGATTAATAATTTTAAATATCGCTCTATTTTATAATTTAATATCCTATGGTTAATATGTATAATTTCCCCGACGTTTCGACAGTATATTCAAAATATGAAAACAATTTTTATAAAAAACTGGTGGAAACTTGATGAAACATAGTTCAAATTATACAGAACAATGCCAAAACCTTCAAAAAATTTAAAATCAACCAATGATTTTGTATGTACATAACCATGTGATTGTAGTAATTCAACAAAATTTTAGAAACTTGTCGGATGTTAAATAAATTTCAAGGTGAATTTTGAGTTTGCTTTATATAAATACTTTCCAAAATTTTTCGTTTAGTAAAATGTTGCACCTTTTCCAGTAAAAAGAGCGTCCTCTACAGACATTGAGCGCCTTCTTCCTCGTAGATGATTTGTCATTGAGCTTTTTGACGAAATATACTCATGATTAGCCTCAACATTTTGTCGATACACCATCTTCTTAAAGCTCGAATCGCTGCCGGACAACGAGTTTTCCACGCCCAATCCTGACCCGTGCTGGTTTTCGGAAGCGAGAGCACCATGACCTCTAACGATTGAAGAGTGTTATCTACCTTCGAAAGGAAGGTCACTCGTTTAATCTTTGGACGAGTTAAAATCGTGAACAACGAATATCGGATTCGTATATGGTCACCTTACAAGGTCCGCACGACAATGGATGACTAATAAAATATTCCATCAACAACCAGCCAGTAGAGGAAGACCCCGACTGCGCTGGTGTGACGACGTCGAACAAGATCTACATATATTAGGATGTCGAAACTGGAGGATGAGAACGATGGACCGAGAGACCATCTTCTTTAAATTCTGTTTGGTTTGTCACTTAATTTATTTATTAAATTTAATTGCAATCCTTTTGAGTTTTGTCTGTCATTTGGTAAAAAAATTATGCCTAAATTTTCAAATGGACTAACAACGTATGCTATTATTTTGAAATAATTAATATAACTTTAATTTTTTCAAAAAGAATTTTTAGTTATGGAATCGAAAAAAATCGGTTACCGATTAAGTTTCTGCAAAATGTTATGTTTCGTGCAGATTATCTATTTGGTTTTTTTTAAGAAAAAAAAAATCTAGTGGTGATTATGTTGTGGCCAACACCTGACTTTCTTTTACCACGAATGCACATAGATATGGAATACACCACGCATCATGTCAAATAAACGTACCTTACTTTTGGTAAAAACTGTCTTGTATAATCAAAAAATTTTATTCCTTCTTAAATTTCTGAAAACCAACAAGATAACTGAAAATTTATTCTTTAAATTTATTTAAATCCTTTAATTCTTTGTCGTTTTTTTGTAAATGCTAAACTTTTCAACATCATTTCAATTTTTGAAAGAATTCCTGAAAGCTCCCACTTTCGGTACACAAATGTCCACCACATTTCGCAAGGAACTCGTAATTTATTTTTCCAAAACAACCCGAATTTCGTGTAGAAATCACGATTTCCCGAAATTTGCAGTGTCGCTTTATAGAACAACACGTGATTGTATAATATTACAACTAATCTCAGTGATTATTTAGTAATGTTGTTTTATTAGTTTATTTGATTATTTTTTTTTTTTTAAGGAAATATTAATTTTCCAGTGGATTTTAATGTCCCTTGAAGGTCAATTAATACCGCCCTTTTTCATTTGTGCACACGCCTCCCATTCACTCAATTACAGTTATACCACCTGCACATTGCAAGCTCCATGACAACTTGCACACTGACATGGACGGGTCTCTGCATTCCAACATAGGGTCGATTCCGCACTCCAATCTTAGTTGTCTTTATTAACATCACCGATCGCAATCGATGACGAAAATTCGCCTTGCATTCTGCCTCTGCTGGGATTCGAACCCAGTATCTCCCGGTCCAAGTGCCAAAGCCTTAACCACTGCACCACTTGTCCACTTTGATTTCAGCGACTCAGAGAACCACTAATTCTAATGGCTTTGTTCTTTTTAGGCGCTTCGGTCTTTTGGTGCGATCGATCCTCGTTGTCATACTGTTGCAGTCGTAGTACTTGACTCCTTGCAAATTTTTGTATTTCATTGCTGACGTATTCCATGTTTAAATCTCGGTTGAGGTTGCCATTTGTACCATGGAGCATTCACAAAGTTACGTACAACTTTGTTTTGAACAAAGCTAAACACCATACCAGTCCAGATATGTTTTAAGATTTGTTTATATCCCTTTTACGGCCATAAAAAAAAATCAATTGTCCACCCACACAATTGTGTATGTAAAAAATGAGTGGTTTTAATGTCTTCCGGATCTTAGTTAAATCGGAATTTTTTTTGAAAAAAAGCATTATAATTTGGTAATATATAAATTATATAACATCACCCACTGACCCACACAATTGTCACCCACGCAATTGTGATGGCAGGCCGGAAAAGGAATAGACATGTTCTATCGTTGAGTGTTTTTCTCGGAACCCAAATTGATGTGATTTATTAAACTTTGGAATCATTATGATTTCCGCTACCTTCCGCTGTCTCGGAACATAGCTTAGTCTAAAGATCTAAAGATATCATTAATTATGTGCTGGAGTTTCCTTAGTGCTTTTTCTGGTATCTTTACTTCTTTCTGGACGTTTTTTTTAACAATTTTCTTTATTTATTGAATCTTTCAAACATGAAAATAACAATAAGTTTTCAAATCTTAATAACTAAGGTAATTATGTAAATTTAGTGGGCTTCCATAATGAATAGTTTGTGTCCGAATGGGGAGATAATTCTTTAAGATAATTTCGCATATAATCCATCTTATTTTTTTGTAGTAGGCTTTGTAGTTTTCTTTTTGCTTGATTAAAGTTATGTTTAGCACCTGGCGATCGATTAATTTGCCAGATGCGTCTTAAGCGACGTTTCTAGTTAACATTTCTTCTATTTCAGCGGATGTTATGGTGTGTCTTGTATGTTTGCTCTTTGGTTTAGACGAGGCCGCAATAGCTGCGTTGACTAGTACATCATTAAAGTTTTCCATAGCAATTTTTATATCGTTAGCCGTCTGCAGTGTAGACGTTAGGTAGGTATGTGAACTGATGTACATCTTGAATTTCAACCAGTTAGTGAAAGTGTTCGTTAGATAGTTAATCGCAGAACACGGCTTTTGGTTGGCCCAGTAATGTAGTAAGACCAAAGACCGGAGAGTGGTCAGAAGATAATTCTAAAAGTATTTTAGCTTAGATTATTTCTCGGTTTATTTTACTTGTGACTGCAAAATCAAGGACGTTAGGGATTTTTCGACGATCAGTATGCCAATAAGTTGGATGGCCACACGACGCAACATCGTAGTGGTTTTCTTGAATAACATTCATTAATTGACGTCCCCTTTGAGTAGTCAATCTTGAACCCTAGTAAGTATATTTTGCATTAAAGTCGCCGGCGACGATAAAACGTTGACCCAGGGCTGCAAAAAATCTTTTGTAGATATCTGCCGAAACGTTATTATCTCGAGGGCAATATATTGAAGCGAGATGACTAACCTTCCTTTGTCGAGGTACCACACATACAGAGATTGCTTGAATTTTCTCAGTGCTATATTCATTTAGAACATAATGGCAAATCCGCTTTTTTATAATACTAACTGTTCCTCCTCGACTTCTGCCTAAGAGATGTTTTGTATCATAAACTTCGTAACCATTAATTCTGAAATTGTGTTTATTGGTTAAGTGGGTTTCGGAAACTAACATAAGATCAATTTCGTGTTTAGCTAGGAAATGTTCTAATTCGAGTTTGTGTTGGCTTATACCGTTTGCGTTCCAGTGGCATATCTTCAAATAATTTATCGGAGACATTCTAGTTTCTGGATCATAGTAGTTTGATTTTGTAGCATTGCTTGTAGCATATTTTGCATTGTTGTCATTAACTGCATCATCAGTTGCATGCAGTTACTCAGGGTAGATTCAACATTTGAGGATTTGCCTTGAAGAACGCTTGCGTATATTGGTTTGCTGGTTGGTGTTCTGGGCGAATGAGAGTCATTTGGCGTATGCGGAGGTATATTATTCTGTGCATCTTCTGTAGTTTTACAGACGTACTTTATTAAGTTATCTTAAGCCACAACCTTACATTAATACCAAATCAATCAAAGAAAATACTTTTCTCTGCATCCATATGCGTGAATTCCATAGTTAAACAATTTTTTCAGTAAAATTAACACGATAAAAGAGATTAGATAAAAATATAAATCCTTTACTTGTTAGAGAGAAACAAAAAAAATTTCAGTAAAATTTACTGGCAGTAAGCGGGAAATGTTGCCATAAAAAGTCTGAAACTCAATAATTTTTATGGCAACATTTGTTTGTCTTTATCACTCGAACGTAATTTTAATATGTACACTCTCCTCTTTTCGGTTTCCCATTACTATACACCAGACACCCAGCGACAATTAATTGGAGTGAAAACAATTGATTTTTCCAGATTGCCTAAGTAAAAAAGGAAATGAAAATCCACCGACCAATTGGCACAGTGGTTAAAGCTTTGGCGTTTGAATCTGGAGGTACCGGGTTCGAATCCCGATAGGAGCAGGATGCAGAAGGGATTTTTCATCATCTGATTACGATCGGTGATGGAAATAAACACAACTATGACCCCCTGTCGGAGCGCACAACTCATGGGCCCGACCCATCTTCCATACCAGTACGTATAGGCTGACCTGGAGCGAATGTGCAGATGGTTCTACGTAAATCAGACCTATTATAAGCCGTACGTCCTCGATTTGGCATGCAATGCGTAAGCTTCCTAGGACGTCTGAACTACGAGAGAGTTGGGCGTGCTTTAGTTAGGGGCCCCAGAACAGATTGCAATAGAATAAAACAAAACAAAAAAAAATGAAAATCCGAAGGATAAGCGGAAAATAAATATTCCAAACAATCCACGTCGTTAAAATCAAATATTAACTCTCAAACAAACTTCAAATCAAAAACGAATTTAAACACAATCTGGTCCACTTGTCTAGTCCCAACCAAATAAAATGAAAGAAATTAGAATAATAGTTATCAGAAAGCCTAATAAATCAAGTAAACTTGGTCATTCTTACATTTCAAAATTTGTATGAAAAACGGGGCGGACCAACCCGAAACGAAACTTATGTGCCCCGGGCTTTAAGCTGAAAATAAAATAAAAAAAATTATATACGCAAACCTCATTAAATCATAAATTAGGTACTATAGTAAATCGAATTATCTAAAGTGTAAAGTTTCTGTCTCCTAATACCGATCCAACAGTTGCAAGATAAATTAGGCCAGTTATCGGTTCGAACGCTCAGGACACATCAAAAATTCTCTTTTTTATTTACAAAGCGAGCATTACCAACATTTTTCAAAGCTGTTTTTCAAATTATTAAAACCGCTAAACTGACAAAAAATTATTACAAAGCTCAATTATTTTTTTCTTACATTCTAGAGCTGGTCCAATAAAGGAGGGCAAAACCCGTTTATTTTGGGGCCTTGGTGAATATGCAGCGGTCGCGGTGTCTGGTTTGGGTGATCCAGCATCATGGGATCTCAACGACGAGATTAATGGATGCAATGAAAACATTCGAATTGCATCAGCGGCGGCCACAAAATCATTGATTCAAAATAATATTCTATCGATTAATGTCGAAGATTTCGGGCGTGCCCAAAGTGCTGCCGAGGGATCAATTTTAGGTGCATACAAATATCAAGAGCTAAAGTGTAAAGAAAAACGTACGCCTACAGCAACAATAGCTTTAGCTTCAGGATGTGAAACAAAATCAGAATGTTGGAAACAAGGTGAAGTTTTTGCGAACGCGCAAAATTGGGCACGCATCTTAATGGAAACACCCTCAAATTTATTAACACCGAGTTTATTCTATGAAAATGTTAAAACAACATTAGCTAATTCTAAGAACGTAACCATTATTGCACACGATCGTAAATGGGCCGAAGAACAGAAAATGGGTTCATTTCTATCAGTAACGAATGGAAGTGCTGAACCTCCAGTGTTTCTAGAAATCACATACAACGGTAGCAATCAAAACGATCAACCTTTCTGTTTGGTGGGTAAAGGCGTGACTTTCGATTCGGGCGGCATCAGTATTAAGCCAAGCGGTAAAATGGATCAAATGCGAGGTGATATGGGTGGTGCTGCAAATGTGGTTGGAACGATATACGCGCTAGCCGAGTTAGGCATTCATTGCAATGTAAAAGGTTTAATACCGCTCTGCGAAAATATGCCAAGTGGCACAGCGACAAAGCCGGGTGATGTTGTGATCGCGATGAATGGAAAAACAATTTGTGTCGATAATACCGATGCGGAGGGTCGTTTAATATTGGCAGATGCATTGTGCTATTCAGCTACGTTTAACCCTAAATTCATTGTCGATATTGCAACGTTAACTGGAGCCATTAAAGTGGCATTAGGTGATTGCCTATCGGGTGTATTCACAAATAACAACTCCCTATGGAATTCAATACACGAGGCTGGTTCTGAAACTGGTGATCGGGTTTGGCGAATGCCACTTTTCAAGCATTACACTTCGCAAATGTGTGACCATGAGGGTTATGACTTAAACAACGTTGGTAAAGGAAAAGGAGGTGGATCGTGTACTGCAGCTGCATTTTTACGAGAATTTGTCCCTAAAGAAACGCCATGGATGCATATTGATATTGCTGGTGTAATGTGCGAGACATCCGACCAACCATATATAAGCCCAAAGATGAGTGGCCGTCCGTTGCGTACCTTAACGCAATTCATAATAAATGAAGCTAAGAAATAAAACTGTAAACATTGCTATAGAGGTCTCAATAGAAATAAGAAAAATAAATCGTCGAGTTCGAGTACAATTGAAATTCTTTTTAAATACTAGAATACGCAATCGGAGCAGTTTTGCCACCCGTGAAATTTTTAATTCGTATTGTTACATTAAGATAATCTTCTTCTATAAACTGGACCCTAGATAATATTTAAAGTTAACAATGATTGCAGTCTTTTAGTGCTCTTAGATATATGTTGATATCACCTAGGTATAAAAACAAGAAAATTGTTAATAAAATTGTTTTATTTAATCAAATATAAATATTAGTTTTATTCGGGAGTATCACGATTATTATAGGGGATATGATTTCTACAATTCTTTTTATCTGTACAAATGTAACTGTGCGTGAAACTCTTCCTCTTTCATTTGTGACAAGTTGTATTCTTGCTCCTGTTTCTTTAGTAGTTCGAATATATTCGCTAGTTGCTGCCGCTCAATTCTTAAATGCAGAAATACTTTAATAATATTGTTCAATATAATTAAATTACCAAGTGATTTACTCTCGCTCAGTCTGAATCTGATCATCACTTAGTGTTTTTTCAATCGCCTTAAATTTGGCCGCCTTGATGTGGCTCAAAATTTCAGACATATTCGTATTATCGAGAACCCGTTGCTCATCAAAGTATTCATTCTCATCATCATCATCGTCGTCTTCGAGACTTTCACCTCTCAAGGAATTTAATTTATTTTCGGCTGGTTTCCAGATATTAAACAATATCGGTATCTAAAAGTAAAATGAATAAATTAGAGTCTGAAATTTAGGTTGCTTGCCTTCCATCCCATGATACCGTGGTCATATTGTACTTTGTTATAAAATATAATGAAACAATTACAACCATTATTGATATAAGTACACCAATTATTAAATCATTGTAAATTAAGAAACTTTTATAAAAACTTTCTATGAATTTATCTAAATTCATAATTTATAGAAAATATTTTTTAAAAATACAAAAATATTAAATGTTACATGTCAAAATTATATTTGTTTTATAGAACTGTCAAACATTTATATCGTGATAGTGAGTTTTCTATCAAGTATAGGTAACCCTGGATTAGGTTGGTTAGACAAATTTAAAACACCAAGTTTTTGATAAAATGTTTTATTTTTTATTTTTCTTATCCTTTTTATGTTTCTTTTTCTTATGTTTCTCTTTTTGTTTATCCTTATTTTTCTTTTTGTGCTTAATTTTATCCTTCTCGACCCATTCCTCTAGTACCGGCTGAGATGGTACGGGGATTTTCTGTACGGGATGCGACACAAGCACGTCAAGGTTTGAATATTTGGATGCAGAAGGGGCTTGTGATTTCACTGCTAAATGATCCGGTAGTTTTGGCCCGAACATATCTATTTCAGTGTTTAGCGGTTCTTCTTCTGCTTGCCGTTCTTCACGAGAACGAAATTTTATTTTCGTAGGCTCAGCAGATTTTGTCGGTGTAATAATGGCAGGTGGCGTTGGAATTTCTATCGGAACTGGATTTTTTTTAGGAATATCTGTTTCGATTGGTTTTGCAACATCTTTGTTGTGATTAAATAAATTAGCAAAAATTCCTCGAGGTGGTGAATTATTTCTCAACTTATTTAATTCGTTTGCCGAAGTTTGCATGATGTCTGTAATGTTCAGTTTTGGAACTAAGGGATTCACCTTTGAACCGTTCTCTATTTCATTGCTATCTTCTTCATCACTGCTCTCGAAGATACATTTAAATAAATCCTTTTTATTGCTTGGGTGTACATTAGCCATTTCCTTTACACGCGTTATCAAAGTGTTAATTTTTGTGTCTACACTTTTCGGAATCGATCGTGATGTAGAAGGTAAATTTGATTTGATCCTTGAGGGTGGTATTCGCTTATTTGCATTGTCAGTGTTTACTTCGGATTGTTCGCTATTTGGAATAATTTTAGGTGGTAACTCTGATGTTGCTTTGACGGTTGAATCAACTATGTCGGATTCAACTTCCCTTTTTGGTATTATAATGGGGGCTGCAAAATCTTTCTTGTCGTTCAAATTCGCTTCGATATAATTAAAAATGGAAAATTTGGTTTTCTTTTTGGGATCCTCCTTCTCCACGTACTCCCCAAACGGATTATTTATATTAAATCGTTTACAAAGTAACATACATGGTTTCCAAATAGATTTCGTCCTTTTCACACAAATATCCTTTCCATGATCTTCTAATTTTACGATATGTTCAATTTCATTCTGTTTCACCGCTTCGGCCTCAGATATAAACCGATCCAACATTAAACCTTTTAGCGGTTTATATAATTTTTTCGCGTGGATAAATTCTTTTCTTTCCATTTCACGATCCCAATTGTTAAAGGTTGTGGGCTGAATGGATTTTAAAAAATCATCTAGTAGAAAATCCGATGTTTCTTTAAACTCCAAAAATCTTTCATACCTGCTTTGTTTAATGGGATCCAACTGAAACGGTTGAAACACTCCCGTCGACGGTAGATGTTCTGTAATTTTTAACGCCTTCTTTTGAATTTCCACTATTTCCTGTGCTTGATCCGTATTTAGTATGTCAGATTTCATGAATTGTAAGGTTTCAATCTTCTGATTATCGTTGAGTATTTCACCTCGATCTGCCGGCTTCAAATCATGTCGTCCTAGGTTTTTAGTTCTCTGTATGGTATTTGTTTGAATTGATTGGGCTACCGTAGGGTCTAATGGTTCAAATCGTGATTTTCGACAAGACCAGTTTCTCGGTTTAAAACCAATCGGGATTTCTATTTTAAATATTTCTTTCGTTTGAAATTTCGATTTTGTAGCTGCTGTGAAGTCCCCCAGAATACCCTTTTCAGGGGCTTGTATTGCTTTAGTAGTTGATGCTTTTTTATTTTCTAAAGTAAAATCATACCTGGTTAGATCGTCTTTAGCGTAAATATCCTCATCTTCTTCTTCTAGTGCGCCGACACCAAACGCTTGTCCAGAAATCGATAATTTTTTATTATTTCGGCCGACGACTTGAAACTGATCAAATAAAGTAAATTGGTTTCCTAAAACACCTTCTCGACTTAATCCAGAATAGCCTAGTCCGAAATAATTATCTTTCATGTTTTTAATAACTACGTCATAATCGTCGGGAGCAAAAAGAATTTCAGAATCGGAAAATTCATCATCACTGGGTTCATCAGATTTTGAAACGTTTTGTTCAATTTCGCAACCATATTTTTCCATTAGATACAACTCTTTATTATTGTGCTTTCTAACAAATTCTTTCTCCTTACGTGTGATGCGAGCGCCAACTCCTTGGCCCTCTTTCCAACCCATTTGCTTTAATAGTTTTATTGCAATGGTTTCTTTAGCCGGTTGTAATAATTGCTTTAGCACTGGAACCCCCGGAATCGGCCCGTCATTATATTTTTCATATTTACGTTTTCCAGATTTGTCGCTCGTAAAGTTTTCCGTAGTCTGTATCGCCTGTGGAGCTATGCCGAATTCTCCCAAATCTTCATCGTCCATGAAATCTTCAGGACGTTGCATTTTCTTTTCAGCCTTCTCTGCTCGGGAACTTTTAAATTCTTGTGGTTTCCAGCCCTCTAGCGAGCCCACAGTATTCCAAAACCCTGCCGAAAATCCCCCAGTAAATGCACCATGGAAACGACGTTTCCCATTGGCATCGGTAACAATTTGATCATCAATGTTGATTGGTTTCTTTGATGGGATTTCATCTGTAAAAAATGATAATGTATTTGTAAATGTTAGTAAACTTCAACATCATTAATAATTTGGTACCTTCATCTAGCTCTTTTAAAGCCGTTCCAAAACGTCTTAGACCGTCTTCTTCCTCCATTGCACAAAGTGCTCAAATCACAATTTTTTTTGACAATTATCTTCATTTGACAGTTCTAGAGGCCAGTTTTACAAAGCTCAAAATTATATGAAATAATTTCTATCATGATAGTTGTATGAAATTCATTTTGACTATGTACGACTTAGTGAGAACATAAGCAAAATAGAGCAGAAGCAAAAATAAACTTGAACTTAATCAAACCATTGCAAAACTGACTTAATTAATTGGGCTAAACTAAAGCTTTTATTATGTTAAATCAACCTCATTTATATTTTTAATCATTTTTTTGGTATATGCAATTCATTTCAAACGGAACGGAATCTATCGTTTACACAAAAAGGTTAACTAATTAAAAACACGATAAAGGAATAAAATAATCTTTTTTCCTAATTCTCTTCCGGATCCTTGTTTGATTATTGTTTATTCGTCAAAAGTAAAATCTCGTAAAATCAAATCAGCTCAGCTTAGATGTCAATCTTTACTGAACGAATAGCAAGAAGACATACTCTAATTCAAGACCTTTATAATAAATAAAGAGACCTTTAAACTGCAGTAATTAGACATTTTCGTCTCTGGGAATTATTCGGGCACCTTGATGCATGTTAATGAGTATAAAAATTTCGTAACCATTACATCTTTTCGTTAGCGAATGCTATAAGTTGGTCCAAATTAAATCAAGCAACTGACTGTGGAAACACTGTTTTAGGTCATATTTTTTGACCATCATTTTCTACATCAAAACATCGGCGTCAATTTCGAATTTTGAACTACCTTAAATGTTTATAAGATTTTTAAAATGTTAATTAACTCAGTTTAACAAATATATTCTAATTTTGCTTTAAAGATACGTTTTTATTTATTTACGGCACTTTGGATTGGCGTAGTTGCGATTAAATACAACAAAATTTTCCACATTTGTAGAACATTTATTTCGAGAGATACCAAATGGGATCTTTGGAGAGACAGTTTGAGATTGTCCCTTTTATCGATAAAAAACACGTTGTTTTAAACTAATAACTTCCATAAAAATCAACGTATGTAAGGCGAAATAAATAAATTTAAATACCTCGTTCAGAAAATGCTGGAAAGTTGGTAGGAAACCACCAACTTTCCAGCATTTTGGCGTCAGGCAAAATTTTTAACATTCTGACTGACATCAAACCGCCTAATGGGTCAGAAAGCTTAAAAGGTTTTAAATAACTTAGAACAAAATACGGGGAGATGAATTCGCTACTTTTTGACATCAGCAATTGGTCATTTAAATGGAGAGGAAGTCTAACAAATAGAACGAATTGTAAACTACCTTTGCTCGATACAGAATGCCTAATATCCAGCAGCAAAATAATTCAATGAACCAATCAAGCATTATTCCGAAATCATAATAGACTATTGTGACTCGTTTGAGACGGCCAAATTCCTTCAATGGATAAAGTGCTTGAGGAAGTAAAATAAAATTGACGAAGATGCTCTGGATCAAGCATAAACTAAGATCTTAGATTGGATCATAGATAAGAATATAAACATGTTTCATTAAAAACATATTTTCTGCCCAACGTAAAAATCGAGAAACCCTAGTGAAAAATGTTCGCTAAACAACCGTAGAAGTCGCAACATATTTGTAGGCGCTAAAACAAATTAATTGAATTCGATTAAACGAAAGCCAATCGGTAGAATATGAATTTTTGTAGGTTTTTGGTAGAAGTGATGGAGGGTTTCAGGATTTTCCTTCAAAAAATTGTTCCCAATGAATGATCTGTGTATTTGTGAGTGGGTGGATTGTTTTGCTACCAAAAACTAAAATAATTACTTATATTTTCTAAATTTATTTAAAAATCTTAATTAAGTTTTGGCCGATGTTTTTTGATAAATTTGATTTTTTGCTATAAGCTAATTGAAGATTTGAAGTGTGGTTTCTTGCCAACAAATTGTTTTTGTTGTTATTACATTATGTATACTTGCTATATAGCTAAGCTGTACTTGGCAGTACATTTTCAATTTTTCATTTAAAGTGTTATACTTGTTTAGTTTTCATTATTTGTGTGCATAAAAATAAAAAAAATTCAAACGCTTTCTCACCAAAATTCGCATATAGTACAAAACATTTTATTCAAATTAAAAGAACTATCATAATTAATTAGTTATTTTCCACAAAGTTAATGCTTTATTTCGTTCATATTCAAAATACTGTGTAAATTCTAATGGAACAGATTCTAATTTCAAATTCTTATCGTCTCGAATAAATTCCAATTTTTTCAAAAAATACTCATAGCATGGCGCACACGTATCCATATCAGCTATTGTAAACACGTAACGTTTTTCCAGTGCTATATAAATTTCAATTTTACGCTCCTCGACCAATGCAAATAATTTCTTAACCGATGCAATAAATGCATCCGTGAGTTCATCGTCATAGATAACATCGGCGGCTATAAATATATTTGTACTTTGTATGGCATGTACCAATGCACTAGGCCAATTTGCACTTTTACAAAAATCCAACTCTAGTATATCGACATTTTCGGTTTTAATTAAATGTTTGTTTCGCTGCACGTTTGACCTGATCAACTCTAAAATGCCACCAACATCAATATCAGTGAATACAATCGATTTGGCATAAAATCCAGCTACGATTCCAGTTAACCCGACTCCGGATGCTAGCTCTAATACATTTATATTTTGAAATTTTTCTTTTTGGCTTATTATAAAATCGGCAAGCAAAAATGCGCCACGCCATATTTGTAAACCGACAAATTTTAAAACGGTTGAGCGAGAGTGTTCTATAAATAAAAATTTATGTATTTTTAAGACAAAAAAAATTATTTTAAAAGAAAAATTATCCATTGAGAGACAGAAATTATTGGAATCTTACCGATTTCTAAAGCACTTTGTTGTATCCTAGGAACAATTAAATCACCTTCAGTATCAGTATTTACCCCATCTTGCTCTGGAATGTATTTAAAATTGAACCTGGAAATATTTTCTAAAACAAACACCTGTTAATTGAAAACAACTTAAATTTTAATACAGCACACGTACTTCCGTTTTGTGAGTCTACCGTGTCAAAATTTGTTTCGGAATATATTTCCGAGGTGATCTCAAACGTTGATCTTGACATTTATGAATAAACAACCAATATAAATTATTAACAAACGATATTCACGCCACAACTTTATTCAATGAATTTTTACAAATTAAATTCTGCTAGATTTCTGAGATGCTCTTTATTAGTTTTTACGCCAAAAAAATTAAAAATACAGTTGGTGTTACATGGTTAATTATTGGAGTTCAAAAAAGGGAAATCACACAAAATGTACAATTGCATTAGCAATCTATAAAAAATTTATTACCCACCCGGTTAAATTCAAACTTTGCTATAAATGACGTTACTATGCACAAAGGCGATCAGTAGTTTGTACTGTATCACAACCAAAAAAAATTAACAAAACTTTTTAACGTACACATTTTGTATTGTATTTTTTGGCAGCTGTTTGAAAGCATCACGTTTTTATCTAGATATTATGTGTTACTGACACATAGACATAATTTCTATTTTAAACATTTTTTGGCACAAAATCTACTCGTGTATGAAAAATTATTATAAATTTTATTGAAATATTTGCGAATACAAAAGAAATATGTTTGCTATTTTTATTTTGTTATACGTACGAAAATATTTTTATTGTTTTAACTTTAACTTTAACCATTAACTGTGGTTGAGACAAAAATGTGGCGTGCGTCTGTTTATAAAAATTTGAGTTTCGAGGATTTTGTAAAAAAAAATTAAAACAGGCGAGAGATTACTAGGTAGGTATAGTTGTTTTACAAATAGGAAAACCATAATTGATTAAAATTGACACATGAAACGTCAAATTTTGGCGATACTTTTATACTTTAAGTTATAGTTGCAGCTATAAAGCCATATATCGTTATAGTTTTAAGGCTACATCGTTATATCTATGCTGAAAACAAAATAAAATAAAAACAACATATCTTGAAATATCGGCAATCAGCATAACTATGAATACTGTTATAAAGCAAAATATACATAAAAGGACTCATGTAGAGATTCCGAGGTTAATCTATTTTACTTTTGGCAATCTATATAAGCCTAACAAGAACATGAACTATAAAATAACTATGCCGATATGTTTATAACATACGTATATATGGATTAAATATAGGAAAAAATTAAATTTGTGTATACCAATATATTAAAACTATAAAATAAGATTAACCTCGGAAAAATTGGTTTATAAAATTTACACTACTTGATTTCTCTTATATGTTTATTGCTCGATGATACTGTGTAATGGAAATTGGTACGAGGATACATACATATTTTCCAAAGAATTTTTATACGCCTTTTCCTTCAATTATGTCCGAATTATAAGATTTCCTGTAAACGTTGCCGTAAAAAAAAAAATCATGCTAGCAAAATGTAGATGCAAAAATATTTATGTTTTAACTAATGTATTTTAATTTTATTAAAATAATTATTTTTTAAATTTCAATTAATTGTTAAATTATTCACACTGGGTGGGTGATGAATTACTGCATCGGGTATCTAATGCGGGTGTGCAACGAAAACACGGTTTTCGAAATCCCGGTATGTCAAAATCCCGTTTTTTTCTAAATCCTGGTTTTCAAAATCCCGGTTTTGTATAAAAAACCCCGATTTCTAGGAAATCCTGATTTGGATTTTTAAAATTTGGCATATGGGAAAATCGGACTCAAATGATTTTTTGAAAAAATGCAAAAATGAGTTTGCGATAAAGTTCTAGAAAATGGCTAATAGGGATGGAATTTGGATAGAGGGCTAAGCGCCCGTGAGAGTTATCGAAGCCGTCAGCCTCTACAGCAATAACAAAATATTGCTTCTTTTTTTATTAATCTTGCAACTATAAAATCTTGCAATTACAAAACTTTATTAATTATTTTGTGCAATTAGAACTGGATGAAAAGAAAACCGGGATTTTGAAAACCAGAATTTCGTAGTACACCCATCCAATGTAGCGACACCGGAAATCGAGCGTGATTTCAGGCTTGTATTATCGATTTTTTTCATGACACTGTGCACATTTGGCTGAGTCAAGCACTATTTGCACAATTGGAATAACAGAAGGCTTAAGGTGGGTTTTGATAATTTGTGACTTCAGAGAAACCGCCTCTAATGACCTGAGTGCCGCTTGACTGTCCACATAAATCGCGATATCCCTAACAGATACCACGTTATGCTTCAACCATGTCACGACTTCCCCTATCGCCACCACTTCAGCCTGGTACACGCTGCAGTAGTCAGGGAGACGAACAGAAATATTAACATTGAGCTTCTCACAGAAGACTCCGGCTCCTACTTTGCCGTCTAGCTTAGAGCCGTCCGTGAAAAATTTCAGTGCCTCGTTTTCCAGTATTGATCCATTCCTCCAGGATTCCCTAGAAGGACAGATGATCCGGAAACCTATATCGAAGCACAATGTTGGTTTAATATAATCTAGATTCACCAGTTCCTCCCCTAGTGATCTAACTATCGTCGAGTGTCCCGCCTGAAGACACTTCCACTGAGAGACAGCCGAGATCCTTGTAGCCACATTGGCTGCCATCTGCTTACCAAAAAATTCGATTGGAATAAGATGGAACATAACCTCTAAAGCGCGTGTATAGGTGTTGTCCTAAGCACCCCGCTTATAAGCATACAGGCCGTTCTTTGCACCTTCTCCAACATCCTTATGTAGGTTACCTTTTCCAGAGCTGGCCACCACACGCCCACCCCGTACATCAGCACAGGCCTTACCACTGCGGTATAAAGCCAGTGTACCAGCTCTGGTTTCAAACGCCATTTCTTCCCTATGGCGTTTCTACACGAGTAAATGGCTACATTAGCCTTATTTACCCTTTCTACAATGTTAGGCTTCCAGCTGAGCTTACCGTCCAAGATTATGCCCAAAAATCTCGCTCTGTCAGCAAAAGCCAGTCTAATGCCGTTCACGGTAGGAGGGCTAGCTATCGGAATTTTATATTTCTTAGTAAATAGTACCAGCACTATCTTGGACGGGTTGATCCCTAATCCACATTTGCTGGCCCATTTCGTAACGATCAGGAGTGCATTCTGCATAACATCCCTAATCGTATCCAGATATTTGCCTGAGACAGCTATCGCTACATCATCCGCATACGCTACAACCCCTATCCCCTCTTTCTCCAGTTCCAACAGCAATCCATTCACCACTGCACTCCAGAGAAAGGGGGACATTACTCCTCCCTGCGGAGTTCCTCTAACCACCCACCTTCTAATGGTGGACTCCCCCAGTTTCGAGATAATAATCCTGCTTACCAGCATCTGATTTATCAACCTACTTATAGGATAATCCACCTTCAAAAATGACAATCCTTCCATGATCGCCTCCGTTTTTGCATTATTAAAGGCACCCTCAATGTCGAGAAATGCTACCATACAATACTCTTGCGAGTAAATTGACTTCTCAATCATGCGTACTAGATCGTGCAGAGCTGTGTCCACCGACTTTCCATTACAGTACGCATGCTGCGACATTGCCCAATTCCTTGGCTCAACTTTTGTTCGAATAAGTACGTCTATCAATCTTTTAAAATTTTCAACAGAAATGATGATAGAGTTATAGGTCTCAGGTCCTTTGGATAAGCCTGTGAGCTTTTCCCCCATTTCGGGATAAAAACCACTCTGACCTCCGTCCATTTCCTGGGAATATAGACCAATTGCAGACATCCCCTGAAGATAACCTTCAGCCAGGGGAGGATAACTGCAGAGTTCCTTTGGATCTCTGCTGGTATAATCCGATCTGGGCCCGCCGATTTATAAGGCTTAAAACCGTTCAGCGCCCACAGGATTTGTTTCCTATCCACGATGCCATCCACATCTGTTAAAGGTGTTCCTCGATGAGCTTCAGGCTCCATCGAGTCATCAATGCTTCCAGGAAAATGGGTCTCAATGAGGAGCTCCAATGATTCCGCACTTGAAGCTGTCCATAACCCGTCCGGCCTAATTAAGTAACTAGGACTGGTTGGGTTAGTAGATAGAATTTTCCTAAGGCGAGAAGTCTCAGAGACTTCCTCCATTCTACAACAGAAGAGTCTCCAAGACCCCCTTTGTGCCTTCCTCAACTCTTTTTTGTATTCTCTCAGGTCTTCCTTATAGAAATCCCAATCCTGATTTTCTCTGGTGTTCTTAGCCTTATTAAAGGCTGTCCTACACGCTCTTCGATAGGTTCCCAACTCCGTGGTCCACCATGTCGGTTTCTGCCTGCCCCTAGGTTTTATCAGGGGACACGCAGCATTAAATGACAGATTGCATGCTTTTGTGACAATATCAACCATGCCATCTAATTCCTCTATTGTCGCCGGAAGTCCAGGAGCCTCCAGCGGCAATAGTTCCTTCAACACCTCCCCATATTTGTTCCAGTTTGTCCTTCTGGGATTTCTAAAGGCTTTCCGGGCAACAGGTCTGATGTTGAGGTTATATGTAATATATCGGTGATCAGAGAATGAGTGCTCCTTCGCCACTCTCCACCCACTGATCATATCAAAAATTGTATCTGACGCACAGGTTACATCTAGAACCTCCTGTCGATTTCTAACAATGAATGTTGGTTCACACCCAATATTGCAAACTACAAGGTTAGTATTTAATAAGTAATCAAAAAATAACTCACCTCTTTCGTTAATGTCTGTGCTTCCCCAGATTGTGTGATGCGCGTTTGCATCACATCCAAGTATCACACCTACCTTTTTCTGACCTGTATCCCGGATCAGTTCCCCCAGATTATCCGGTGGAACCTCCTTCTCACGATCCATATAGGCTGAGGCTAGCCATAGTTTTTCACAGCCTACCTCAGCGCTCACCGCTGTAACGTCCCCGCTACTAAATTGTGGAAGAAGAAAAATATTCAAATTATTTTTCGCTAAGATACACGATCTGATCTTTTCAGAATTGCTTGAGTATAATAATTTATACCCTTTCATTCTGAGGCCACAGATCCTGTTATTGTTAATCCAAGGTTCTTGGATTAACACCAAGTCCTCATCTGACTTAGTCAGTCTGAGCACGAGAGCTGCCGAGGCAGCCTTCGTGTGATGTAGGTTTATTTGTACAATGCTAACCATTGTAATCTACCTTACCCACCACTTCATGCACTCCCTGCATCAGGATAGTGTCATCTGGCTCGTTGGTTTGGTCGCCAACCCCCTCTCGTCGTGTGTTCGACGGGTTGCCCCCATCGGACTTCAGAGAGAGGAGGCTGCCTCCCATCACCAACTTCTCTTTATCCGAAATATCGGAACGGCTACCCTGGTCGTCCTCAGCCCCGCTTGGCCGTTTCCTGCCGGGTCCGTTCGCCGTCGCCCCCAGGCTGGTCTTCCGCGCCCTTATCAACCTCGTCTTTCTTATAAACTTTAAGAGTGATCGACCCGAAACCGAAGTTGATCACTCCCTTAGATCTAGCAAGGGAAGCCAAGGATTCCTTATTGATCAGCATGATTGCCAATCTAAAGCCCGCCCTGGCCTCCTCCTGCTTCACAATCCTCCATCCTTCCGTTGGAAGATCGGGATTACTGGCCCGGATAACCTAAATGATCTCCTCTGGCTTATCCGGCTCCGGTAACCAGACGCGTGCCCTCGGCCTGCTCGGGATTTCCCCTCTGCTGACTGCTTCAAGCCTCGCGCCCGGCCACACCTTGCCTACCTCGGCCACTGCCCTTTTATAGAGATCAACCAATCTCTGGTCCGAGCACGCAGTTAGCTTAACGCGCCCTTGGTTCCATCCCGCATCTCTGCAGGACGGGGGGATCCCGGATTTTCTCTCAGGATCCTCAAGAAAATGGAGTTTAGTGCATTATACACTACCCTCCACTTTTCCGATGTGATGCTCCCACCTTCCTGACCTTTGTCAATGACGGCTAGCACCAGCACGTGCTCCTTCAGGATTTCACTGAATAATTTCAGTTTCTGCTCCTTAGGAGCACCCGACGTCATGTCTGCTTGCACTTTGGCCCGCTTACTGCCTTCTGCTTCAAGCTCATCCTGGGACCTCTGTCTTTTAGACACAAGGACCCTCTCCGAGCTATTGCAGCCGACAGTTTTCTTAGCCCATGCTACAGATTCCTTCTGCGCAACTGTAAGCTGCCCCTCAGGGGTCGCAGCCAGTTTCTCCAGAATTCAAAACGCCGACCGTCTCTCTCTGTACCGTCGCTTTGCTGGGAGGATCTCTTTCGGTCCCCCGCTCTTCTGTTTGGAGGTTCCGCTTTCACCTGGCTTCGATGCCATGGTACCGGTCCCCTTGTTTTTATTATTATTTTTTAAAACTTTCATTTATTCCCATGAGTATCGGAGAAATACGTCCACCTGCGCAGAGATCCGTATACGCAAGTAAGGCTAAATACAACTGGAGGTCGCCAGGTATCCAGAGGGCTCCGTTCACGACTGGGCTTTGTTAAATGGGCCCCCAGTCTCATCAGCACGGGTCGCGTAACACCTTAATCCAGCCCATTGGCTCACCGAGTACCCCACCCCCCACCCCGTCCAACATCCAGCCACTCATTCACCCATCTATATGGATATCCCAAACAAATGGGACCCATTTCATTCAGGGGATTACCGTTTATAGGGTTCCCTACTCACTACCTGGAGGCTCGAGAGCGCAGGGAGACGTGACGCTCAGTTCACCGTGGTTGTGTTTGCCTTTCCCTACTATGTATCATAGGCACTCAGAATTTAGTGAACAAGAGGTTAACCACTCCCCCGTTCTCTGAGACTCTCCTTCCAGCAGAGCTGCGGTTGGGGACGGCTTATTTAATTCACCGCTAACCTGCCTATCGATAGGCCGTTCACAATCCACCACCTGTGACCCCCCGATAGCTGCAGCTCGCCACGGGAATGTGTAGATAAATAACTACAGTTTCTAATGGTGTTTTTCATGTAAATTTCATTTAATTTGAAGTTCAACATACACAATTGTATCTTTTACTTTACTGTTATGGCGCTGATGTTTTAGAATATAAATATGTAGTTGCTCTCTTCTTCTTTAAACGATATTTTTTTAGAATTTAATTTGAATTATAGATGGAAGATTTGCAAGAATCGCAACAATCAGTTTCGAACTTAAAGAGATTTTTGATTTGAAAAAATCAGTCATCTCATCAGGCCGCGGCGACTGACGTTGATATTTTTTTACATAGGAATATTGTCTATATATAGACCAATACCATGTATATGTAGCACTAGCGAATTACTGCCTAGTCTACGGAATTTGATTCTTTCATATTCTCCATCTATATTTCATTTTTACCAATTAACTTTTCGTTGTGTACGAATTACTTTTATCTTTTAACGTTGTTGTTGTTGTTTTATTGTAATGGTTTTTGTTGTGATTGTTCCGTACATTGGTCTATTTCACTATATCTCGAATTAAATACACAATCGTAGGAAATTCTTCCATTTGGCGTCAAAGCTGTGTGACAACGACTATGATAATTCATACTTACTTAGACACGTTGCGATTCTTGCAAATCTTCCATCTATAATTCAAATTAAATTCTAATTTATCCGCGATCCAGCGTTAAAGGAAAGAAAAAGTATGGGGTGGTTGGGAATTAGTTGATTGTGTCTAAGTAAGTATGAATTATCATAGTCGTTGTCACACAGCTTTGACGCCAAATGGAAGAATTTCCTACGATTGTGTATTTAATTCGAGATATAGTGAAATAGACCAATGTACGGAACAATCACAACAAAAACCATTACAATAAAACAACAACAACGTTAAAAGAATATTTTTTTGCCCAAAACTTATGGGTTTTAGTTAAATCGGAATCCTTTTTGAAAAACTTATAACACTGTAAAACCTCGATATAACGGACTAATTCGAACGAGGGGAATTCGTTATAGCTGATTGTCTGTTATATAAAAATAATACTTTTTAAAAACTGTTTTCGTCGATGGATGCATTGTCCAGAAACAATAAACATTTTATTGCTTCTGGTGGTATTCCAAGCTCCATTTCTTGAAACGTTCGGACTACAGGAACAAATTTTTGTAGGAACCAATCTTGGAAAATTGCTCCTGTGAACCATCCTTTCTTAGAATTATAATATAATCCGGGCTGGCGGTGCATTATTCCTTTTAAAACTCTAGGATTGTGTGCTCTACCAACAATGACAGCTGGTGTCAATCGATGCCTATCAGCGTTAGCACAAAGTAGCCCCGAGATTCTCTCCTTACTGATTTCCCTTCCGCGTCTTGTGTCTTCGTATCTTGATGCTTGCGTGTTTTGAGGCGCCAGTACAAACGCCATGAAACCGAAAGCCAATTTGTGACTGTAACAGCATTTCGTTTTTAATCGACACCCTTGACTCCAACTTTCCTATAACGGTTAATTTTTGTTGTAGAGTATCGGGGTCCGTTATATCGAGGTTTTCCAATTGATAACATATAAATTAGCTGAACCTTACGGCATCTCAATATCAATCTACACAATTGTGCCGCTTGAACTATAGTTATAGTGTTTTTTTTCGGACAAGTTTAAGGTATGCACAAGGTTGCTCCAAAAAACATACAAAAATCAATTTGTAATATAATTCTCTTTCGTATAACGAATTTTACAACGGGCCTGCAGCTCGATTCTGGTTTTTCATATAGGAAAAGGAATTAGGAAAAATATTTTCATAGTATTTTGGTAACAAAATTTTTTTTTCTGGCATACCATGGTAAACAGTGTAAAATTTTTCAAAAACAAAATTAAATTGGGAATATTTTTCCTGTCCAATTTCGATGCGGAAAAAATATTTCCAAAATTATAGATTAAATATGAATTCTCAGTAGGCCAGAAAATGACATTTTTCACAAAAATACTATGAAAATATTTTTATTAATTCCTTTTCCTATAGGAAAAACCAGAATCGAGCTGCTGGTCGGAAAAGGGTTGTGCTACTTTTCTTCTAAGTACGGTTTTAAGAATAAAACAGTAATGAAGGGGAACAGTTCCATAATCGACGTGAGTATTGAGAGTGGCCACAAAACAATCAATTTTACAAAAATTCCAGTAATTAAAAATTTCTACCGCATTTTATTTATCATTTATTTGTTTTTCATTTTTTTGTGTTTGTTTTTCAATTTTATTTTAAATATTATCATAATAATTAATAATTATAATACCAATTATACTTATATCCAAAAAACAATTGATTACAGTCAACAAATTCATTTTTTTTATTTTTTTATTTTATTTTAAATTTGAATTTATATAATTATATTTAATTTATTAATATATATACTTTTTATTTATTTATAGTAATATTTATTTATGTAAATTTATATATATATATATTAATTTATATATAATACATTATATAAATAAATATATATATAAATTCTAAAATAATTTAATAATAATTAAACTTAGTAGTAGTATTTGTGTATAATATATAAATGTAAATAAAAACGAAATTTAATTAATTTTGACTAAAAAACAATTTTTTTTATTCGATTTAATATTTTAAAAAATATTATTATTATTTTTTTATTAGGTTCTATATGTAAATATAAAATTGGAAAATAATAATATAAGATTATAATATTTATATATAATGTAGAATTACCAAGACTAGAATTAATTCCTTATCAAATTTGTGTTTTATTAGTAATAATAAAATAATTTGGAAAAGAAAATTGTTTTTAATTTTTTGTTTGTGTGTTTGATGTTAAAAATATTATGTAGGTAGTTTAAAAGCGATTACATATTTAGGTTGTAAACAGTATTTTATAATAGAAGACAGTTTGTGAAATTTTAAGTTTTGTATATCGGGTATCTATAAAATAAGTTTGAGTGTTAAACTACTTATCAACATTAGGTTCGAAGTATTTTTAAATAATAATTCAACTAAAGTAAACATTTCATTTAATGCTGATGAATTTTGAACTCGGGGAAAAATTTTATATTCCTCTCCGCTAAAACCGTGATTCATCTCCATTTATAAAATAATTTTGTTTCTAAAAATTATTAGAATCCCCTATTAGAATTTAATCATCTTATAATTAATGTTTTGTTTAATAAAAAAGATATTGTGCGGCAGGCTAATAAATATTATTAATATTTTTTTTAATATTCTATTCTAACATTACAAAATCAAAATAAGGAAATAATAAATGATGAATTTTTAATTAATTAATTAATTGTTTTGTGTGAATTCTTCTACTACAAATATATTATGTATATGTATTGTTGTATTTAACGTTAGTTCGTAAAAAAAATATTAAATTAATATTAACTGCTTGTGGATATATAATTTAAAGAGTGGGTTCCTCGCATGTGATGATGTGGTGGTGTTGTTGTTGTCATGGATCTATGAATCTTCACCGTGTTTTAAAATTACATATTGTAAGCCACATAAATGGGATCTAATTGATCGGCTAAAAATCCGTCACGTAAGTGCATCCGTTGCTTTTCACCACGGCTATTTATTGGTACTACTCCGGGATCGACAACAACTACAACGCCTACAATTAATTGATGTTCTTCTAAAACCTGTATTAAAAAATAGTTGTATAGTTTACGGATCGAAATTGTTTTGGGTTCTATAGCTTACGGTATTTGTGACCAAGGGCACCAAATCCAGCGCTTCACTTTCATTTCCATCCAATTCTACCACTACAACTAGTAAATTTGTCCATGTAAATACAGCACTAAAAATAAAAATCATTTAGTAAAACTTGACTTTATTACAATCAATAAACTTATCAAACTGACCACTCAGCAATTTTCTTATGGCATCGCAATACTGAATTTTCAATATCAATCGGATGATAATTCATACCACGCAACGTACTAACTTCATCTAAAGCCCCCACTACATACACAGCATCATGCAATTCTTGCTCTGCAGACGGTATATTGGTTATCGGCCCTTGGGAATGTAATGACTCGGTATCACTATCACGACTAGCGATACTTGGAGTTGTTTCATCTAGTATTGAACCGGATTGTGAACATTCGGTTCGTCTTAAAAATCCTAAATAACCGGTACGTGCCCACACCTCATTTGTGGCACCAGTTACTAATTTGGCATTAAAATGATCATTGTAATCAGTCTCGTCCCCGTATATAGTAAAGTATCCATTAGCGTTGTGCGGTGATTGAACCTGTGAATGATATAAACCAATATAAAATGTAGGTAACTTATACAATCAGCACACTAACCCAAATCTCGCCTAAATGCGAATCACTACAATGTCCTTTTGTTTCCGGATTTGCAATAATTACTTTAACACCGGGCAGTAACTTGCCCGATTCAATCAAACATAATGAATTAGGAGCACCACGTTCCACGAGTGCCACACGATTATTACGCAACGCTCTTAAATCAACGTATACTTGTGCGCTTTCGGCTGAGCTGGCCCCTTGAACACAAATTGCAGGATTAACTCGGCAACCAAACGATGTTGATACACATCGCGTATTTAATCCTAGTGCTTGGAATAATTTACAAAATTGTTGGGTAAGTTGAACGCGAGGCCTTTCCTCTGCAACCACAACACACGTTCGCACGCATGCTAAATTAATGTTACGTTGTTTTAGGGCTTGTATCGAATTGCTCAATGCTTTTGTGCACAATTCTATTACGCCATAAGAGCAGAATGTATCACGTACACGATATTGAGACAATGTACTTAACCAAAGACTAGGGTTCGTTTCAACTTCATACGGTGCTATTAATATTGAATGATGGCCACTGTATACGCTTATTAGAGTCCACATGGCAAAACCGAGTCCACAATATGGATCTAAACATAGCGCAACGTGACGGCTTGGATATAATTCACATGCTAATTTTAAACTAGCACAAAGACTAGATAAAGATCTGAAATTTTACGTAAACATTTAGTTAAACTAATACGACAGTGTCTACTTTTTAACATGGTACTCACCTGTGCGTTATAATTACCCCGCTTAATCTACCACATGTTGATACACTAAAATCTAAATACGCTGTGGAATCTAAAGTGCTATTTGCAACGGCCGCTAATTTACGTTTTGGATTATCGTCAATGTCTAATATAATAGGCCAACTTTTAGGATCAATTGACGCCGCGGCTTCACGCGTCTTTAACAATTTTATGATACTTTGGATTGAGAGAACAATCCCACTTTTTGATACGTCTACAATCATGCGAACTGTTGGCAACGTTGTTATTAAGTTTTGTGGGTGGGGCGGCCTTATTGTTACGGGCACCGCACCGAGGTAAAGGCAACCGTAAAATGCGCATATTAGATCTACTCCAGGTGGAAAAATAAGAGCTGAAATTTTTTGTAATATAAATTAAATGCATTTTGATAATATTCCATTATTATAGAACGAACCGACATGATCACCAGGATTAACTTTTCCCTTCTCTTGAAGTAGTGCCGCAATTTTTTCAGCTCGTTTATGTAATTCCGAACATGTTAACGTCTTTGAAACAGCTCCCTTAGAGTTCAGCATCGTATAAAGAACGTGATCTGGTGAAGTGTTTGCTCGCCACCGTAAAACTCCAGTGATTAGTTGATGCTAAAAAAAAAATTCATCATTAATCAAATTACAAGATAACTTCGGCAGTGCTTTCGACTTACTTTCTTTTCGTTGTCATCCGATAGACCAATATCACGTCCTTGTGCAATTGCTAAACGATTCCCTTGTACCAGATTCCCAACCATGACGGACGCCGGGCCAACCGACGTTTCTGTAATTGATCCAGATGAAGTTCCCGATACTTGCGGTTGTTGTTGAAGAACGCCTAATTTTTTTTTTAGTTGTTATGTTTTTTTTTAAACCAAAAAATAATAGCGGATGTTATGATGAAGTGATAGTTTTTTTTAGTATTTATTAGTTGTGTTAAAACGAAAAATAAAAGATGACAGGCATGTGCGTGTAAGTGAAATGTGTGTTGTGAATCAGAAAAGTGATTACATATGAAAATATGTATTGTGTATGTTATTTGTGCATGCGTAATTATTAGTAGATTAAACACGTACGACGAAAGCTACAAGTCTATGATGATGTGTCGCGATACTTAAAGAAAAAAACACTAATTAAGCAAGTGACTATTTTTACTTTCTGCTCTTTTGGCACTACCAGCCAGATTTTACAATATTACACTTAAGTTAAGCTTCTTATTACCAAAAAAATTGTCTGGACATGCAAATTGCATTAACTTAAATTAACTCAACTATTTAGAAATGATTGAATGTCACTCGAGACAATCCCGTTAAACGTCCTAATTAAACATCGTAAACGTCCTAATTAAACATCGCCTGTCTAAGATGAATCATCCGCCGGTGATCATAAGACCGGCGCTCATAAACGTAATTAAAATGCGAAAATTCAGAAATTCCCCTGGGGGAACCATTCTCGTTGCATGGGCCAGGCAAATTGGGAACCTAGACAGGAATCCTGTCTCAGGATAAGATAAAGTAAAATGTGGGCGCGCCAGGAGGCAGGTGAAATTTATGTTGAGAATCCTTAAAGCGAACCTATTTAACAACGTCGTGAAGGAACATGTTTTAATGCTCCAGGAAGACTGGAGCAACACAACGAAGAATTGGAAATTGGTATAGAATGAACTGTATCAAACTCATGGTTCCGAAAGAAAACCCAGGACCAAATAAAATCTTAAAAACCCCTTTGTGAACAAATGGAGGGATATCCTTGACTTCTCACGCCTAAGAAAGATTCTATCATAAAATCTAATCACAACCACTCTTAGATTGAATAAACAGGCAGGTTCACGCACAACTTTAAAAGGGGATTCCTTAGAACTTATAATCGAAATCCACTTTCCAGGAAGCATGGCTGACTCGATTGAGCCTAGCTCACCTCCTAATTTACAAATGTTCCCTAAAGCGGGAAAGAGCTTACTTACTACACAAAGGATCAAAGGCCCATCACTCTATAATTTTTCCTTCTGTAAACTATAGAAAAGTTGTTAAACGTTTACATTGGACCTAGAGCAGATCATGGTGAAATCTCAACATGTTTAGTATAAGGAAGAAGTGTGTAGACATAGCTTTGCGTAACTAGCAAGATAGCGATATTTCTGTACTTACAAGAACATTCCTAGTAGCAATTGTGATGACGGAGACAATCTAGGAAGGATTGACTGATTTGAGGGTGGGCTATTCGCACATTAATTAACTTATTCCAGTAGCTTGATAAAGGTGACCTAAAGGACCACCAGACCTATATTAGAGGATAATCAAAGGGACATTACAATGAGCGATCATATCTTTCTTTCTATGGGACATGGTAATAAACAGATTACGCGATATTCACACCAAACGAGAATTGCGAACGCGAGTAACTAATGGACGAATAAATGTTTATCTACCGTTCATAATAAGAATTCTCGCAAAATTATTTTTGGAATAGAACATTCTTCAAATTCACATTTTTATAAATTAATTCGCAAGTTCAAACGCAATTTTTGGAAATTATTCGGATCGTGCGATTGACCCTAAATACGTAAAGTAAATAATAATGCTGATCGCTTAAGAGGATAGCAATGCCCCCGGAAAATACATGGGCACGATTAAATAGGAAGTGGAGTTTAAAATCGCTAGACCTTTTTCATATATTCATATCCTGTTTGGGTTTAGGGGCGATCGTGGTAAAGGTGTTTTTATCGGTAAGGATGCAAGAATATGCCGCTCCGGTGGCAAAGTGGTTAGCATGCTTGTTCCAGCGACTAGAGGGCCCGGGTTCGATTCCCGGTGGTGACAAGGAAAAAAATTTCACGGCTGGTTTAGGATCAATGAATTAATCACTCATTATCCGAAATGAAAATATGATTATGAAACCTCAATTGAGGCGGCCAAATCCTTTGATGGGATATAAATAATGCCAGAGAGAGAGAGAGAGAGAGAGAGAGAGAGAGAGAGAGAGAGAGAGAGAGAGAGAGAGAGAGAGAGAGAGAGAGAGAGAGAGAGAGAGAGAGAGAGAGAGAGAGAGAGAGAGAGAGAGAGAGAGAGAGAGAGAGAGAGAGAGAGAGAGAGAGACAGACAGAGAGAGAGAGAGAGATGCAACAATACTAAAACTTTCTGGCCTATAAGTCTGTTCTTGTTTTTACTTGAATGTTTGGAACGCCTATGATGATTGCTATTCTAATCTTTCTGGAGACGAAGCAAATTTACTGGAAATGTAGAAATAAATTTCGTAAGTCGGGGTGCTTGAAAACAAAATACGTAAGTCGTGCGCTCATTCTTATAATTTCCTTTGCTACCTTTGCTTGGTGCCCAAGAGTTGAAACTAGGACTGGCACAGAACGGTTTGCTTGTGATTTGTGCGGCTGTGCATACCATACCGACTGCTGCATTCGAGATTGTCTTGGATCTCCCACCCGTGATCTGTGGATTAGGTGTACATCATTCACAGGTACTCGCCTGTAACTTCTGGGCAGCCAATCAGAGATAGTGCTATTGGCCTTCATTCCGGATAAATCAGGAGGGAAGTAAGTAAACGTCCAACGGCTTCTCATGCGCTATTTAATTAGAGTAGTACTATTGAATTACCGAAAGATGTGAGTGGAAACCTGATTATCATAGTGTTCTCATAGGGACTTGATCTTGTTTAGTGATGGATCAAACTTTTAGACAGAAATTATTACAATCCTTAAAGCAGCTGTCTATGAGATTGCAACCGATTGAAGAGGTTGCTTAGTTTGTATTGCATCAGACAGTGAAGCTGCCTTAAGGATCATTAATTTCAACACTTCTTCGAAACTTGCTGGGGGTGAGTATTCTGAACCAACTCTCTCGGCTTGATGATGTTATGCAATAAAAGAGACACAATCAAGAACTTCACTTGCCATTTAACTAAAATTTTTCTTGGATTTAATAATAGGGAACGCACTCATGTGCAAGCTATAATAAAAACACCTTGAGAACTTTACTGACTCTTCTCACTGGACACGTACTCTAAACAAAAAATTGATTAGAATGCAGATCCGTGAGACTGCAAATTACGAGCAATGTTGTGGAGTAGAGGGCGAGACGATTGAACGCGTTTTATGTTCCCGTGCTTTCTATTCCCTTAGATCATATTGTTTCGGCTCACGTTAACGACACAAAAGAGATCGATAATTTTGAATCCTAAACAAAAAAACGTGTTTACAAAATAATCCAAATAATAAGGCCATCTAGCAAAAATTCGATATATTTTTTTAATACGGTACGAGTATATCATTGTAAAGGTGCGGAAAAATGTCACATATTTAACTGTAGCACCTTAAATGCCGCTATTGCGCTGGGGATATAGTAGGATTTTGGCGTTTCGGAATAAGCGAAAATTGTACATATTATCAGTAATTTAGTTCGCAAAACCACCGTGTCGGCCACTAGTATCAAATTATTCGTGCATTATAGAAATTATATGTACAAGATACGTACACCTTATTATTGCTAATGTTTTGTTAAAAATGCGAATACTGCATCTTCCATCACCCTGTAGATTCAATGACAGTCTCACTTCAAGACACTATATTATCCAAAAATCTTCTCCGAACGAAAGACTTGAGATTTAACAAATTTGTTGTGTGACTACATTCGATGACCATTTTCACCGTTTTTATTTTCAGTACTCTCGAATTAAATAGACCAATATACGGAACAATCACAATACACCATTACAATTGAAAAACCAAAGTAAAAATATAAATATTCGTAAATCCGAAAAGTTACTAGTTAAAATAGAATATAGATGGAAAATGTGAAAGAATTGAATTTCGTACGCTACGCAATAATTCGCTAGTACTACAACTACATGGTATTGTTCTATATATATAGACAATATTCCAATGTAAATATACAACATCAGTCGTATCAATAACTTCAGCTGTTTGAAATTGATTGTTGTGATTCTTACACATTGTCATCTATAAATCAAAAACTCAAATCATTTTCATCGATTGTCTCTTGCGGTTGGTGGTTCGTAAAACCCATTTATTTGATGAATTCAGTTCAATTCGTTTGTTATAGGTCTCAGATACGAATTTAAAAATTAACAGGAGATGAAGTGGAGAAGCGAATTGTTGTACTACACTAAAATATGTGTTTTTCAATTATTACAAATTATTGCAAACACAAGTAATCAGATCGTATCCAAATAATGACTGTGAATGAGATGAAACAGCTGAACATTTAATTAACTATCATGTGGAATATTCGAGCATATTTAACTATCAAAAGCTTCACAGAAAACACTAATTAAGCGCAACATACAATAAAAACCAACCCAACAAAATAAATTAAAATTGATGCTATAGGTCGTGTTACATAAATAAAAATGTTGTGTACATAGATAGAATGAGATAAAATTGTTAGTGATGAAATATAGAAAACTAAAAACTAAAAAAATCAAATCACTCAATCACAACAAATCAAATCAAAATAATAGTTTGAATAAACTAAAATCAAAGAATTGAAAACAAACTAATAAAAAACTAAACAAAAAGCATGGAAAACGGTAAACATAAACTAAAAACATAATAAATAGCCAATTTCTTCAGATAAAAAATCTTGCATTTTTTATCATTTTAAGTGTTAAAATTATATTCTAATTAAAAATGTCGGCTTCAACAACTTAAAATTATATATTTATAGTTTTTATATAATTCTGAAATATCTTTATAGCGATTAAGTCGATTGATATTTTAAAAGTTGTTCTTACCTTGATGAATTTCTCTTGGTTTCGGTAGATTGGTAACACAAGTATGCGGACACATTAGAACATTTGCTGGATGTAATGAACCTTCTAAAAATCGTCGTCTTGCTTCGCATAAATTTATTCCTCCTAAATACAGGTATGATTAAATTTTACGAACGATACCCTAATCTCTCGCGCATACTTACCCAACGGGGTTTTAGGAAGATGATTCGGTGGGACGAGCGCCAAACAATATATTCCAACCTGGTGAATTGAATCCACAGCTTGAAGTACACGCGACATCCATTGAAATGATTCTTCTTCAGAACAATCTGGCCGCTGTTCAGCTATTACACAAACGCGTTCGTCGCGTAGCACTTTAATACTAAAGACAGCGATTCGACCACGATATATAAAACGCATAGGTTCAACTGCGAGAACCGTTGCAATTATATCGTCAGCATTATGCTTACGTCCAGTCACGGTCATTAAACCTTCCCGCGAACCACACACAAAAACTAGACCACCTGGCCCTAAAAATCCTAGAAGACCGCTCTTAACATAATTTTGATCGTTGATTGGTTTCGGTACCTGGCCATCTTTTGGTTCATCCTCATACGGTTGCACTTTAAATGTAGTATTACTCAGACCGTCGAGTCCGTAGTAATTATTGCCAGTTGAACCGACTGTAACACAAATTTCACCAACTTGATCAGTTTTACACAAAATTGGTGCTCCTTCAGACCGCACAACAATCATGGTCGTGGCGGGCATTACTTGACCACAATCCTGAAGTGTTAACGACGTTAGAGAATCTTCACTATCCACTCGAACTACACCATGTGAAAGTGCAGCCATTGATAATACACCACGACCTGTAGCTGCCTGGCTATATCCAATTGTACTTCGTCCTGGTCGCCGTAACGATACAGTAAAAGCTTCGGAACTATTTGCACATGGGCATATTGCATCGGGCCGTAAACCTTTCGATTGAAATACACTTAAAAATTGATCACAGCTAGAAAGGGACCATGGATTTGCACCGTCTGCAACCAACAACATGCGTAGCGATGCCATTGAAATATCCTTATGATCTTTAGTTGCCAGTAAACCCCAATGTAAATCACGACTCTTGACCAAACAGCAAGATGCTCGATATTTTGTAATTAGCTGCATCCACGATGAAGGTCGTAGCTTCATAAGCGCATACGGAATAAATAAAACATGCATTCCATTTAACACCGACGTTAATACTGAATGCCATAGTCCAACTTCTCGTTTAAAATCTAGTACACATACGATTATCTCACCTTCTGTGTAGTGACAAGCCATTGTAAGTGCACGACAATGATTCATCATTGCTTGTCGTGTAACCGTTACGCCCATTACACTCCCCTCTTTATCACTGGTATATTCGATATATGCTAATCCATCTTCTTGTACGCGATGGTTGTGCAGCGTAAAATCTTTCGGTGGTTTTGGTAAATGTTCCGTTACAAACCAATGAAGTCGTGGCCAACCTTTCAATTTGGCGATTTCACCAGTAGACGATTTAGGCAAACCTTTTAAACAAGCTTCCGATGTGAGGGCCACTTGAATTCCACATGAGCTTAGTAAAAATCCAATTTGTTGGGGTGGTGAATCCGAGCTGGATAGTGGTAGTTCAATAGGAAGTGGTACTAGGCCCCGAAACATGCAGGCATACCATGCGGTTATAAAATTAAGTGGATCACTATTTGGATAGACGAGCGCGACTTTGTCGCCTGGTTTAAGCGATACCTGTTCCGGGCCCTTGCTAAATAATTTGGTAGATAAAGCGTATGCAATTTTTGTGGCACGTGAGAGAAGTTTTGCATATGTTAGAGTTGTTGTCATTTTACCATTTGGATCTAGTACCGTTGCCATTGGAAGTTTAAGTGAGCTGCTGCCATATTTTTGTACAGAAGCTTCTAGAGAGCGTGACAGTCCAGATGATAGTTTTAATTGTTCGCCAATTACGGGGGTCATTGTATTTCCTTCCGGTTTTGGGGCATTTGGATCTTTTGGATTGGCAGCTATTTCTAATTCTATGTCATTGTCTTCGTAAAATTCTGGCAGCGGTCGTCGCTTAGGTCGTTTCAATGTATTTAAAAGCTGTTGAATTTTTGCCGAAACTTTCCATCGACCTGCTGTGCCCGTATCACCAGGCTCCGAAGCGGCTAAATTTACATATCGTGTAACACGATCGGCACCTCGTCGTGTATTTTGACTAAATTGGGTCACATCGGGAGCTACATATGGGCGGGTATTTTGTATATCGGTAATATCCGTTAAATCATAACTATTTTTCATAATTCTATGAACAGCAGGTGGCGATGAACCAGCACTCGACGTGTCGGATAGTGGTTGGGATGGAAAATTTTGTGGCCTACGATCGACAATATTTTTTTGAAGTACATTTGAATGATCGCGTCCATAGAACTTGTTTTGTTCACGCGATGAAATATGATCTCGCGCTAAATTGTATTGATCACGATCCGGTGTTGCTATTCGATCTTCGGGAATTGATCCATCATCAGAACT
Source organism: Nephrotoma flavescens (assembly GCA_932526605.1). Classification (NCBI taxonomy): domain Eukaryota; kingdom Metazoa; phylum Arthropoda; class Insecta; order Diptera; family Tipulidae; genus Nephrotoma; species Nephrotoma flavescens. The sequence goes on along the minus strand of OW052221.1, from coordinate 316,891,635 downwards.
TGAATCTAAAATGACAGTAAAATAATCGGTTAGTGATAAAATTTATGTTTACTGTAACCAGATTCTCGATAAATTGAGATTCGAATGATCAATAGTATGGTGCGGTAATTTGAAGAAAAATTGAAAATTCGCTCTGTTGATTTAAAAGGTGCAAAATTAAATACATATTAATTTTCGATATAGCTGCCGGGTTTTAGAACTCAACGCAGATTATAAGCAAGTTCTATATAGTGAAGCATTAAACATTTAACTGATTTAAAAAGTAGAAAACCTAGACATAAATCTAATCGTAGATCATTTCACTTACCAGTTACTTATTGGATTAGCATCACAAACAACACAAAAGCAAATATTTAGCCGAATAACAAGTGCTACATAAGAATACTTACGTCGAAAAATCTAAGCTTAAGATAATTAACTAACATGAATGGAAGTGTAATAGAATAATTTAATGATATGATGGATTTGTATTTTATATTTTTTCGTTTGTACAGCGAATGAAGATTGTCCTGAGGGCCTTATATTTTATTGTGAGTACGTAGCAAATTTTCTTTTGTTGATCGTTTTTTTTTTGCGAGAAAAAGATTCAAAAAATACCCCAAAAAATTTAAGTTACATCAATAAGAAGGATTTGTGTTTACCTGAATCTTCTCTATCGCGATCCGGGCTTCGATTCAATACCGAACTACGTTTCGATGGCATTGGTAAACTTGGCTTTGGTCGATTTTTTAATGCGGCTAAAGCTTGTTGTACAGCTTCTTGACGTACTTCTGTTAAAAATTTAATGCAAAAAACAATTGGTTGTATGATAAATGACAGAAAAAAAATATGAAAAAAGGATTTATGATTTTTTATGTTAATTGAAAAAAGATTATATGATCTGAAATTTAAAAGACCACTAAACTACAAAAATATGCCCAAAAGATGCAAAAGCATAATAGGAAGCTAAATAAAAGTTACAAATTGCAAGTTTGGTTCACTGACACGCACAGTGTTAAAACAAAACTTACAATCTGGAACAATTAGGTTAAATTTTACGATTACTAATTATTTTTTTACACACATAATAATAATAACAATGTAAATGAAAAACTACAGAAAATCAAAAACTACAGAATTACACTACAAAATACTTGTACAAAAAAAAAATTTAATTATTATAAAACAAAACTGAAATAAAATTATTAAATAATTAAAAAAAAAGATCAGCAGAAATTACAACAAAAAATAGTGAAAACTATTTTTATTTTGTATGCAGACCACTGACTAGGAAAAAATTAGAAACTTACTATTATAATTATTATTTTTTAAATTTATTTATTCATTTGCCTTGTATGTGTGCCCACAAAATATATAATTTGCATGAAAGTTTTTCCTAAGCCAGCAAGAAAAATAAAAACCTTCGTTTTCTAAAATTTATAACGACATAGTACAAATCGTATGCGCAAAAAATTTAGGCGACGAAATGCTTTCGTGTTTTGTAATGTTAAATGAACAAAATCTTTTTGTTCCTGCCGTCAATTGAAATAGCTGTTATTTAGCTAAACAATTAAATTGAAACGACGAGTAAACTTTTCACCATAACGTGACACGGCTATCAGATGATTCAAATTAAATCCCACGTGTTACTCACTTCTACATTGTTGAACCACCAAAAATTTAGATTAAATTTTAAATTACAAGAATAATTAAAGGAATTAAATTTAATTTGAATAGACATTTAGTTAATATTGATACAATTCAGCCCTAGATACCCAATTATTAACTCTAATATTTATTCTAACGTTAGCCTTAACTGGCTGCAACGGAAAAATTGAGAACTGAACTTTTGAGTGAATGAAAAACAAACAACTGAACGTCGATATTATGAAGTGTATGCCAGCAGATAACACAAAAATAGTTAATGATAAAACTGAATCACCAATGCTGAATCGTACTAAAACCAATGGGTATCTTTGAATGTTCAGTTTCTGACAATATGGACTACTGCAGGAGGCTAATTGAACCAGCTGATTTCTCGGTGTTCAAATGAGGAGTTCAAAATGATTTGAATAACTGTTTACAGCAGTTTCTGTTTTATAGTGGCAGCGTAAAAGGAAAAGGAAGAATTAACTGGTTAATTTATAAGTGGACCAGTTTTCAAATTTTCTCATAAATTATTGAATGAGGTCATGATCTGGATAAAAGTTCATATCACTGTGTATTTTGATTGGCCAGGGCAGTAAATGCGTTTCTCGCAAATCAAAATCAGTGTGCTTAAAGGGAAAACAACAATCGAGAAAAATGTATCACAACATTTTTTAGTCGAAACTCAACAATTGTTTTTAATTATAAATTAATATATTAAAATTGGAGATAATAAATTAATAAATAAGTTTAACCAGTCACTAAATTTAGTTTCATATTCGCCGTACTATCGCAAAAGAGAAATCTGGTATTTGGTAAAAAGCGGTAAATTCAATTCCATTACAGCGAAACAAAATCCAAAAAATTTCCCATAAAATGCCAAATTGGTGGCACCTCCGAGATCTCGATACTCGCTCGAATTTCGCAAATCTAAAGTACAACAAGGTATTTTTTGAACCAATTATGACGGTTTAGTGAAATTTATGAAATTTAGCTATGCTGGATCGAACACTGCTACGCCTAGTTGGTACAAATGATGTTAAACATTTGTTGGTTGGTACGATTGCATTGGGACGGCCATAAATTTCAGAGGACGACTAGAGACAAGAAAAAATTAGAAATAGTTTCATAATTTTTTTATCTTTTTCTGTCTCCAATCTTCCTCTAAAATATAAATTAAAATCCCAAGTACAAATGATTCACGTTTAACTTTTCTCGTTAAAGGGGGTTTAAATCAAATTTTGTGCAAACATACGCGAAATTCATTATGAACTGTACAAATCAATATAAATTTCACATTACAGAAAAATAACGTGGGAAATTCCCGCGTTATATGGCGAAAACACGCGTTATCGAGGGACATGAAATCGCGTAATATGAAAACGCGTTATAAGAGTATCATGTTATAGGGGGGTTATCTGTATATTGGTTATTAGTTAAAGACCGCAAATCACTTTTATGGATTGCTGCGTCAGAAAACTCAGATGAAGATTATTTCGTCATAGAAGCAGCATTGCCCCAAGGGAAGATTCTAGTTAGGTGTCGACATATCCAAGCATGCTTGGATAAAATCAGTTGCTACAACAACTATAGAAATTTACATATATACAACAAAATTAATTATCCTTCAGTGGTATGTATGTATTGGAATGTATTATGGAATCTTTTCGAGTCACGTTTAGGAAAAGTGAAAGATGTTCCAATTTTAATGGTTTCAACTCTGACCAATTTCACCCCCTCCCATCAGCGACCTGGTTTATCTCAAGATAGGGTTGACACGTCTCTCAGTTCTAAGCAACATAAGTCTTTATTCGCATAAAATTTAGGCTTCCTTACTAAAATACTTCTACAGCTACCAGATATTTCAGGATTTGCGAGAAGTTCTGATGATGATGAGGTTACTATTGGATTTCAGCAAAACATTCGTCAGCCATGACGATCAGCCACGACGATTCGTCAGCCATGATCGTCTTCTTTAGAACTGAGCCTTGTAAACGGTATTTATTCTGTGTGCCTGACGCCGATTTATTTGTCTAAATTTCCGACTAACTAAATTAATCGTTAGTTCACCCAGGTATTGTTAGATGTCTCTAATATTTGTAAACCAAAATCTACAAGATATTTAGTTCTAAACTGAAAATTTAGTTCGGATTTATCAATTACCGATTCGAAATGTTTTGTAGAATGTTAAATTTAAGTTTATATAGCAGATTTTAATTAAATATCAGATGCGGTTTGTTTTGTGCCATCTTTGAACGATTAGTATGAACTAACCATCAATTTAGTTAGTTGGAAATTTAGACAAAAAAATCGACGTGAGGCACACAGCATGGATACGTGTATTAGGCGCAATGTTTAAATTACCTACTGCACCAGTATACAAAATTTACGACATCGTATTTCCACAATGAACGCCGATCTTGATCTATAATTTGATATCTCAACAAGCAATAATACCACTCACCACTTAGATGTACTGAGCCTTTACCATTAAATGAAACTCCGATTTCATAAGTAACTAAAGTAAATCACTTTGAGATAACAATAATTGAAACAGTATTCTGGAATGACTAAGTAACTAGCGCAGTAAGGTGTAGCGGCTAGATAAAATAAATAAAGAAAATGACAATATTATATAAACTTTTCTTGTATTTTTCTTACTCAAAATCCAGTTGCTTACCCCTGTGCTTTTTCCGTCATATTTAGAGAAATGTCATTGTCATTCATGTAGATGTCAAAATTATATTGAGCAAATTTGAGTGTGTTTGATGGCAGAGGAAAAAGAAAAGTTGAAGGGATACCAACATTAGGATAGTTAAGTTTTATATTTTTTTAATAATCTAGAAACCTGTAAATAACAAAATTTTCTCTATAAAAGAAAATTTTATTTGTTTTGAAAAAACAGTTCTATTCAATATTTTAAAAGAATCGCAAGACGTGGGAAAAATAGTATCTAGCCCAAAATAGATATACATGGTGTATTAAAAAATAAAAATAGTATAAATAAAAAACTAATATGTAATTACTCGTTTTTATATAAATTAAAATAAATTATAATAAATATAAAAATAACCGTTTTGGTAAAAATTATTGCAAGATGTATATTTTCTCCGGTGTATTGAAATTATATTAAAAGTGTCAAGTTCCTGTGAATAAAAATAAATACTTGGGGTGTGTGACAGATGAGTGGATAATTATAACTCCGATACATTACCCCATAAAGTGGTGACCCCGACGTGATAAAACAGGCATCATCAGATCATCGGAAACATATATGTAATATGTACAGATTACACAAAATAAAATAAAATATCATCAAAATAAAATTCATCAAAATAACAACGGTTATGTAAAATAAATATCTGCGGGCATCCTGAGAGGAATTATCAACAAGATAATATTACGAACCAGTGGATACACCAACCAGATCATCAAAAGGAATACAGCAACATACAGCATATTCAACCCAGTCGATCCATTTGTGATAGCAGTCCATAGAAGCCTATTCTGGAGTATATATATAGGGTTTAGTATATACAAAAAACTGTAAGTATTCCAACAATTTTTCTTTCCTTTTTTTTAAATGCCAAATAAATAAATAATTATTAAATAAAAATTTAATTTGAATTTTATTAATTATTATTATTTAAAAAAAAAAAACACACAATTATTTTTTGCTCAAATATAATTTTTTCATTTTTCACACGGGGCAAAATATTTCTTTTCGTTTTTCTTTTATCAATTTTTTCACTTGGGTAAATAATTTGATTTTTTGTTGTTCCTCTGTAATTTTTATCGTCAAGTATATAGTAAAATGTTTACTATGGCGTGTATTGCGTTCGTTTTCGCTTGTTGTTTTCTATTTATTTGCTATCTAGCACGAAAATGTCGTGTTGTAGAGGCAGCCCCAGTTTTAGAACAAGAAACTGAGGGAATTATTAGTGACGATATTGCTCATACCGAAAATAATATGGAGCAAAATATCGTCGTGACAAACACACAACTGCAAGCACTAGTAGAAACGCGTATTAGAGAATTATTAGCAGGTGGTACATCAAGTTCATATATACCATTTGTCCGAAATGGTGATGAACGAGATGTCACTGCAAGTAATCCTCTTAATCAGGTGGCACATGTGGTTTTTAAAGCACCACAGCCATTATACAAACAAAATCCTGAAACCTGGTTCGCGATATTAGAACAACAATTCGCGGTGTCAGGTATCAAAACAGAAAAGACTATGTATGCACACGCAGTCGGTGCGTTAGATGCACACTTACATAATCAATTTGCGCATTTAATAACTAGAGATAAAGGGAACAAACCATATTCGGTTTTCAAACAGGAGGTGATTCGTGTTTTAGGTGAATCAGAGAAGTCGAAACTAAACAAAATACTTCACGGTTTAACCCTAGGTGACAAAAAACCCTCACAATTACTCGAGGAATTTCAGGCGAATGCTTCCGGTTTTTCGGCCATTTCCATCAAACAATTATGGATGCAACGATTACCCTCACAAATTCAATTAATTTTAACACCATTTGAACACGATTTAGATATTAAAACATTAGCAGAACGAGCTGACGATTTAGTGGAAACACTCACGGGATCATTTAATCAAATAGCAGGTGTCACTCACAAATCCGGTATGGAAGATGCAATCCGAGAAAGATCGAAAGAAGTGGATATTCAACAAATAATGCAGTCTTTCAAGAAGGATATCTTAGCAGAAGTGGCAGAGATCGTACAACGACAAAACCCATCAGACCACAATAGTCGAAATTTTAATCGTCAGAGTTCAAACCGTCGTCGTTCTAAATCTAGAGATCAATCAAAAAAAAGAGATCTATGCTATTACCATTTTAAGTTCGGTGATAAAGCCCAAAAATGTGTATCAGGGTGTAAAATGCATAACACATTTTTGGAGAAATCAAATTTTTAAATTTTCATCAACATCCAACGGCGTGTCTTGATGAAATTCACTCATCTAGCCGTTTATTAATTTTGGAAAAACATTTAAACATTAAATTTTTGGTAGATACTGGAGCTGACGTGTCAGTATTACCAAAAAAATTTCGTAATAAAAATCAGTTAATTCCGTCATCTAAATTATATGCAGCGAATGGGACCACCATATCAGCATACGGACAAAAACAATTAACATTAAACATAGGTCTTAGAAGAGAATTTAAGTGGGACTTTATAATTGCTGATGTCAATATACCAATTCTGGGAGCAGATTTTTTAAATGCAACAGGACTATTAGTAGATATCAAACAGGGAAAAATCGTAGATCCACTAACTACGGTAGCATCAGTAGGACAAATCACACGAATGAATATTCCTACGTTATCTTCCGTAGACAAAACTAATACATTAGATCCAGATATTCAGAAAATATTTTACAAATTTAAAGACATTACACATGATACAGGTCATATTAACACTATCAAACATAAAGTGACGCATTTTATTGAGACAAAAGGTCCACCGATTGCATGTAGAGCTAGACGTTTGGCTCCGGATCGGCTTAAAATCGCAAAAGACCATTTCGATGAGATGGTTAGTCAGGGAATTTGCAGGCCAAGCAATAGTCCTTGGGCCAGCCCACTGCACATGGTACCCAAGAAAAATGGAGAATGGCGTCCGTGTGGTGATTACAGGGCATTAAATAACGTTACTATTCCCGATGCATACCCTATACCTCATTTACAGGATTTTTCATTTCAATTAGAAGGGTGCACAATTTTTTCAACGATAGACCTAGTTAAAGCGTATCATCAAATTCCAGTCGAGCCCAACGACATTCCTAAAACAGCAATTATTACTCCATTCGGACTATTCGAATTTGTACGTATGACATTCGGTTTCCGAAATGCAGCCCAAACTTTCCAACGATTAATGCATCAAGTCCTACATGGTTTATCATTTTGTTTCGTATATCTGGATGATATTTTAATCGCATCCAAATCTAAAGATGAACATTTACATCATATCGAACAAGTTTTCGAACGTTTAAGAAATTTTAGACTAATTATAAATCAAGATAAATGTATTTTAGCGCAGTCAGAGGTGTTATTTCTGGGTCATCTTGTTACTAACAAAGGAATTTTACCAAATCCAGAACGGGTAAAAATCATCAATGAATATCCGTTACCTACAAATGTTCAGCAGCTGAAACGATTCCTAGGAATGTTAAATTTTTACCGTAGGTTCGTACCAAAGGCAGCTCACGAACAAATTCTGTTAAACAATTTTCTAAAAGGTTATAAAAAAAACAGCAAGACATTAATCAAATGGACAGACGAATCAATGCAAGCTTTCGAGATGTGCAAAGCAAAGTTGAGCAATGTATCCATTTTGACACACCCAATTATTTCAGCACCACTAGCAATTATGGTAGACGCCTCCGATTTTGCAGCAGGTGCAGTGTTACAGCAATTCGTGGACGACATTTGGCAACCACTTGGTTTTTATTCAGTCCGTTTCACCGATACACAAATTAAATATAGCACATACGATCGCGAATTACTTGCAATATATTTAGGAATTAAACATTTTAGAATTTTTATTGAAGGTCGAAATTTCATCATATTAACAGATCATAAACCATTAATGTTTGCCTTCCGGCAAAAGTTGGATAAAGCTTCTCCAAGGCAGAGAAGACAATTAGATTTTATTGCACAATTTTCGACAGATATCAGACACATTTCGGGTGCTAATAACATTGTAGCAGATGCATTGTCGCGCATTGAATCCATTGAGATTTTAGAAAGTATTGATTACCAGCAAATTGCAGAAACTCAGAATTCAGATGAAGAATTAACAAAATTAATCAATACTCCAGATTCAAAATTAGTGTTTGAACAGATTCCAGTAACATTCGGCTCAAATATAACAATTTATTGCGACACGTCAACAGGCAGAAATAGACCATTCATTCCAGGTAAATGGAGAAAAAATGTTTTTAATAATTTCCACAATTTATCACATCCTGGCATTAAGGCATCCGTGAAACTATTAGCAAATCACGTTATTTGGCCTTCCATTAAAAAAGATGTCAGGAAAATGGCACAAAATTGTATAGAATGCCAAAAATCAAAAATCAATAAACATACCAAGGCGGAAATCGGTACATATCCCAACACAGAGGAAAGATTTTCAGAAGTTCATCTTGATATCGTAGGACCACTACCAATATCAAATGGACAACAATATTTGGTAACATTAATTGACAGGTACACACGATGGGCAGAAGCAATACCAACAGAGGATATTACAGCATCTACAGTGGCGTTTGCAGTATACACAAGTTGGATAGCCCGATTTGGTGTCCCGAAATTCATTGTGACAGACCAGGGAAGACAATTCGAGTCACAATTATTCAGTGAATTATCTCATTTATTAGGCTTTCAGAGGAAAAGGACCACTAGTTATCATCCACAGTCAAATGGCATGATCGAGAGATGGCATCGATCACTTAAAACAGCTATAATGTGTCATGACAGATCTGACTGGACAGAAATTCTACCTACAGTACTACTAGGTTTGAGATCAACAATTAAAGAAGATTTAGGATTTTCACCGGCAGAATTAGTATACGGAACAAATGTTCGCATTCCAGGAGAATTTTTGGAAACGGGAAAAGGTAATATTCCACAAACAGATTTCGTTTTAAAATTAAGGGATCATTTCGCAGAATTAAAGCCAGAACCTGCATCGAGACATGGTATTGGTAAGATTTTTGTAAGTGCTGAACTAAAAAATTGTAAATATGTTTTTGTAAGGACAGACGCACTACGAAAAGCACTTCAACCTCCATATACAGGACCATATTTGGTGGTAGATAGAAACGACAAACAATTCGAAATTATGATAAATAACAAGGCAACAAAAGTTTCTATCGACCGTATTAAACCATGCTACAGTGAAAATATAGAAGATAATTTACAGAATTTACCTACTTCAACGAACAATGAACAAACTAAAAACACTACAGTACTAAACACAAACAACGAAAACAATTCAACAACAAGTAAACTTTCAAAAAATTCAAAAACTGTCCGTTTTAATTTACCACAGACAGACAAAAATATTCAATCACAAAACACAAAAACAACACAAAACATACAACCACAAATCACCAGAACTGGAAGAATTACAAAAACACCGCTCAAATATTTACAACATTTAGTTTCCATATGAGCATAAAAATTAAATATTATCGTGAAATTTTTGTAGCAATTTCACTGGAAAGGGAGTATGTGTAGCGGCTAGATAAAATAAATAAAGAAAATGACAATATTATATAAACTTTTCTTGTATTTTTCTTACTCAAAATCCAGTTGCTTACCCCTGTGCTTTTTCCGTCATATTTAGAGAAATGTCATTGTCATTCATGTAGATGTCAAAATTATATTGAGCAAATTTGAGTGTGTTTGATGGCAGAGGAAAAAGAAAAGTTGAAGGGATACCAACATTAGGATAGTTAAGTTTTATATTTTTTTAATAATCTAGAAACCTGTAAATAACAAAATTTTCTCTATAAAAGAAAATTTTATTTGTTTTGAAAAAACAGTTCTATTCAATATTTTAAAAGAATCGCAAGACGTGGGAAAAATAGTATCTAGCCCAAAATAGATATACATGGTGTATTAAAAAATAAAAATAGTATAAATAAAAAACTAATATGTAATTACTCGTTTTTATATAAATTAAAATAAATTATAATAAATATAAAAATAACCGTTTTGGTAAAAATTATTGCAAGATGTATATTTTCTCCGGTGTATTGAAATTATATTAAAAGTGTCAAGTTCCTGTGAATAAAAATAAATACTTGGGGTGTGTGACAGATGAGTGGATAATTATAACTCCGATACATTACCCCATAAAGGTATTATTTTTCGAGGGTTGACACAGTGAATCTGTGACATTTGCTCACTAATCTAAAAGCTTATTGGTGTTATCTTTTTTTCTATATGGTTGCGAGATTTAGTGATTGTAAACCTTCTCGGTCATGAATGTGACAGCATTTTAAGAACGTCCACTTTAATTATTCGTACTACATATTTGATAATTAATTCATACATGGACATGGATTTCATACCATTGCTATGGGACAATGATTTTGGTTAGAGGCACGAACCTGTGAAGTCTTTTACATGGTGAATTTAAATCAGTAATGCCTTTATCTCAAATTAAGAGAAAATGTGTCACTTTGTTTATCCATAATTAATTTCAAATGTTGCTTTTGCTAATATTGAGGTGTTATGCATCGAGGAGTGTCATTACAAGCGGTGTGCTTCGGAAATAAACTTTTGATTATGTCGCTGTAGAATTTAGAATATTCATGTGACATCGATTATTCAAACCGCGGCGGGTAAACTGAAAGAACGAATTTGATGATAAACGCTGCCTGAAATAATCAATCAAACATGAATGATTCATAGATTGATTCAAATATCACTAAATTCAGAAATGCTGAACGTTGCACATACAAATTCCGATGGACCGATACTTTCGAAAATTGCTGTTTTGAAAATAACCAATAACTTTAGTACTAAACGGATTAGACTAAAATTAAATACGCATATCACAAGTAAACATCCCTAACTAGGTAGGTTGAAAAATTTGATGGGTATCCAATTACAGGATGCGATTTAATAATGTTGTAAATTCATTTTAGTATTCAAACTACAAGGATTTCATTAGAAAATAAAAACGAAAAGAGATCCAACGATTTTTTACGAACTTGTATTATGACACTAGGACTAGGTGACAAGAACAGAAACAACAAAAAAGTAAATGACAACTCAATTTTTCAAATGTCATGAAAATTTTGTTGGTAAACAAAACTTTTGTATACCAATAAAAATGTTAAAAATTATTTGAAACTATTGTCAAATCACTTTGACGAATTAGCGTAAAAATATTTGTTTTGCCTGTTTTGATATAAAGAGTTGTATGTGAAAAAAAAATATTTCAACATGATTCTAAACTGCTTTAATTGCTCGATGGGTTGCTCAATTTTTGTTCAAAATTTCTGGTATATTGTATGCACTCGTCATCGTTTACTTCTTTTCATGCACGTGTTCAAGCCAGTGTAATAATACCATTAGCTGGAATAAAACCAGCTAACTTTCTTACTAAAAAGAGAAATGGACTAATTTTGAAGGAAATGGAATTAAAATGATCCGTGACATATGATTATGAAGTGAAAAATATTTTGAATATCTAACTAACTTTATTGGATAGATAATTTTATGCCATTAATGCTTGAATATGATTTCGAAAATGTGGCCGCCGAGACTGGCGCGTAAATGGTACAATCTGGATGTTGAATTTTCACACACTTTTCGCAGCAATTGCGGTTGTATCTCGCTAATAACTCGCCGAATATTGTGTTTCAAGTGTTCAATCGTCTCTGGTTTATCGGCGTAGACAAGTGACTTAACATATCCCCAAAGAAAATAATCTAATGGAGTTAGATCATACGATCTCGGTGGCCAATTAACACGACCATTACGTGAAATTAGTCTATCAAATGTTTCTTTGAGTAAATTAATTGTATTGTGCGCATGTGGCACCGAACTTGCGGAACCACATATCAGCGAGATTTATGCCAGCCAATTGGGGTTACAAAAAGTTAGAAATCATGTCTCTACACCGTTCACCGTTGACTGTGTATTCTGCTCATCATCGTTTTTGAAAGCATGTAGACCAATAATTCCGCCGGCCCATAAACCGCACCAAACAGTGATTTTCTCTGAATGTAATGGTCTTTCGGCAAAGGCTTGTGGATTATCTTCTGTTTATTAATGTACTCATTCACCACAAGTGAGCTGCATCACTGAACAAAATCTTGTTTAAGTTTTCATTTAAATTTTGATAAAAAATTTCAACAAGTCGCAAGCATTGCTCTGGCGTGAGTCTATTCATTATGAAATGGCAAATCAAACTAATAACAAAGCAAATATGTCAGTTGTCACCCTTTATAACTTCAAGGAATTTGTTGAATAATATTACTGGAAACTTTCAGATCAGGTATACATCATACCAAAAATGGTGATTGCAAAATGATATATTTGGTTTTATTAAAATTAAGTACTATTTTACTCAAATTAAATTATTCCATTAAGATGTTAGTAACATTTTTTGTATATAACATTGTTTGATTGCAATTTTTAATTTTACAGAAATTTTCGGTGTCACCACACACACATTCTTATTTGACCAACGAGGGTTTTTTTTTAAAAGAAAGTATTAATTGTCCAGTAGATTTAATGTCCCTTGAAGATCAATTAAATACCCTCTTTTCATTCACAAACACACCACCCATTCGCACAATTACAGTATACCATCTGCACATTGCAAGCTCCATGTCAACCTGTACATTGACATGGACGGTGGATCGGCGCAGAATTCTGGACTCCAACAGAGGGTCTTAGTTGTGTTTATTAACATCACCGATCGTAATCGATGACGAAAAATCACTTTGCATCCTGCCTCTCGTGGGATTCGAACCCAGTACCTCCCGGTCCAAGTGCCGCAACTTTAACCACTGCACCACTTGTACGATAAAAGGTTAATTCGGCTATGTCGTTAACAAATATAATAGTGGTCTAAGAACACTACCCGGTGGTACAACACTACCCGGTGGTACACCGCAGGTAATGTTTAACATATTACTTCTTTTACCCTTGATTGCAACAAATTGTGTCCGCTTTCGCAGATAGCTTTGTAGCAGGTTGAGCGAAACATCCCGAAATCTATGAGTACTCGCTCTTATCCAACAGTACATTTTATATAGAATTATTTTGTGATTAATGGAATCAAAGACCTTGAATAAATCTAGACCTCATACATCTGGTCAACTGGCCATACATAATACGTGCACCATTCGTCCACACACCAACAAAAGTGGATGGAACATTTGTAAGAATCACAACAATCAGTTTCGAACGAATGAGATTATTGATTTGAAAAAATCAGTCTTCTCATCAGGCCGCGACGACTGATGTTGTATTATTACATTGGAATATTGTCTATATATATAGAACAATACCATGTAGTTGTAGTACTAGCGAATTATTGCTTAGCCTACGAAATTTGATTCTTTCACATTTTTCATCTATATTTCATTCTCACAGCTAACTTTTCGTGTTTTCGAATTTTTATATTTTACTCTGTTTTTTTTATTATAATGGTTTTTATTGTGATTGTTCCTTACATTGGTCTATTTTCAGTACTCTCGATCGTAGAAAAATTCTTCCAATTAGCGTCAATCTGCGTGACCACGACTATGATAATCGACACTTACTTCCTAACCACCCCATACTTTTTCTTTCTATTAACGCTGGATCGCCGATAAATTTGAATTTTTGACTTATAGATGGAAAGTTTGTAAGAATCACGATTCGATTTCGTAAAAACGAAAGAATCGAATTTTGTAGGCTAAGCAATAATTCGCTAGTACTACAACTACATGGTCAACGCAACCTGATGACAATTCTGATTTTTTTTAAATCAATAACCTCATCCGTTCGAAACTGATTGTTGTGATTCTTACAAATTTTCCATCTATAAGTCAAAAGTTCAAATTTATCCGCAATCCAGCGTTAATGGAAAGGAAAAGTATGGGGTGGTTGGGAAGTTGATCGTGTATAAGTAAGTGTCGATTATCATAGTTGTTGTCACGCAGGTTGATGCTACTAAATGGAAGAATTTTGCTACGATTGTGTATTTAATTCGAGAGTACTGAAAATAGGCCAATGTACGAAACAATCACAATAAAAATCATTATAATACAAAAATAAAAAAAAAACAAAGAAAAATGTAATAAAAAATTACTAACTAATTTTTATTATTCGATATCTAGTGTTTTTTACGTATAGATAATGAAACATTTTATTTTAAATAAACTTTTTATTTTGAAAAATCAGTTGTTTATATTTGCATATTTCAGTATCTAAAACATTTGTGGTGTTTGACAATTTGCTGTATGTGACATTTTTTACTCGTTGTGTGTTTATGTTCATTATGTTGTCCGCTTGTAGGTCTTGTAAATAACTCGATATAATCATACCACGACCTAAGGGAGTAGAATTAATTGCTCATAGTCATTAGAATCTAAATTTAGAAAAGGAAAAGGAAACAATTTGCACATAATTTTGAATCCGATGAATTTCTTGCGATAAACTCGTCAACTGCGAATTGTTTTCTCTTAAAGGATGACGTCATATATGTAGCTCAACTATCAACACAAACTATATACATATATTATTAGCACTTCATCAGTTTTCGATTATACCAAAAATAATATTTACATTAGTAGTTATAAGCCTTCTATTTGAATAAACAACTCGGCAGAAATATTACTACGAGGTGCTTAAGATAATATTTGCTTGTAATATCAAAATTTTAAATTGATCTAGTAAATTAATAAATTATAGACCAATAAATGTAACTCGTGGGCATTAAGCTGATTAGAAAAATATATTATTTGGCCATAGGGTAGTACGTGGGCAATGAGTGGGTGTTATTCAGTGCTACTTCAACACAAATTGACCATGAAGTGGTCATATCTACTTCTGAATAGTTCATTCTCTGAATCGCTCGTGCTTAGGGAAAGGTCAATATTTTTTTCTATTTCCATTAATAACAACACAAAAAAAATTCAAAAAGCGTTAAACCTAATTTTATTTATTGTATATTTCTTCTAAATTATGTGTATTACAAAAATAAACATAAAATAAAAAAAATACTACATAAATAATAAATTACCTTATTATTATGTATACATATATTATGTATGATTATTATGCTTATTATTATTAGAAATGAACTTGAATTGTACTCGAGACTTGACGTACTACATAAATATTATGTTTCTTGTGTGGCTGCATACTCAACATTTTTATTTTTTTCAGAGCGTTTGTTTTTATTTATGTATGCATACGAGTATAACCCTTCTACAGCTGGAATATTGAACTTAATCAAATTATGTATGTATTGTATAAAGAAAATACATCTTTGGTTGCAATGAGACTGGTTTAATTGGAAAATTGTATTCTTTTAATTAAAGAAAATGATTAAGCAACTTGCGTGGTCTATCGATACAAATAACCAAAAACATATTTCGTGACCAAATGACGTTTGTAATCGTAAACGAGGTCTAATAACTTTGATAATATATATGAAAATACTAACATAATCACGCTTCATTATTGATGATCATATTTATGTATGTACACGTAATATTAAATCGCATTGCATGTCGGTACAGAGTAGAGATAATGAATTCCGAAGAATTACAGAATGTTTACAATATTTATGTTATGGTTTCTGCTTCGAGCAAAAATTTTCTTAATGTGAATAAGGTAGTATGGAGCAGATGGCATCTTAGAGTTCACACAACCACGTCCATCAATCAAAATAAATAACGTAAGAGTGTAGAAGTAAATTTAGATCAAATATAAAATCTCCGTTTGCTTAATATTGAACTTAGTTACTATTTGCTAACCCAGCGTTAAAAATATAGGCTTAATAAAAAAGGTATGTTGACCGACTAATTTTGTCTAGAGACTTTAATTTAAATCAGTTTGCCTGTCGCTGTATTGGTGAAACTAGGTTTTCTGGACTTGCCGACAAGAAATAGTAATTTACATTAAACGAGACAATCGATTTCTGCAAAAATCATAAAATGTCGAGTTACGTGTTTCTCTACTGAAAGATAGCGATAAATATTTACAATATACATATGCACATATGTAGCATTGCTTACCTCCTTGTCTGCAATAGATGTGTTCTCTTTTTCTTCTCTGTGCAGGCAACAACTTTTACGACTAGTTTTTATTAGTTTTATAATAAACAGTGGTTTTAGATGAATGGTTTAATCTTACGAGAATCTTTACTAAATTATGTATTCTTAAATTATTCATTTCAATGAATATTGTAACAAATTATTTTCTGCCGACTTACCATTAGAAAGTGCTAGGGGCAGGAAATTTGTAAACTAACGGGCTGATAACATAATTTTTCTTGGGTGATATGCGACACATATAAGTATATTATATAATAAAGGAATAATTAGGTACCAGCGCAAAAACGGTGAATTTGTGAACCAACGTGCAACAAAATTGTTGCCTTTCCAAACTAATAACCACATGATTATATCGGAATAGAGGAATATCTATTTGTTTCCAGCGCCAGGACGGTAGTTTTGGGTGCTAAGGTAATTCAGTTAAAATTGTGACATCCTTCAAAACCTTTTCAATGATATGTATTACATCGTTATATGTATATTCTAAAATAAACGAATAATGTATCACTAGCGACAAAATGGATGAGTTATGAACTACTGATTGCATGGGAATGATAAAATTGCTCGCCGTAGCGGTACTATGGTAGTTGAACTAACTTTGTGATACAGGTTGTAGTGTTCTGTGGCAGGTATCCGCCCCTTTGAATTGAAAATAGAAGATTCACGGAAAAAAAATCGCAGAAGACGGACAACGTTTTTGTTTTTTATTGGGATGAGATACCTTCAAAACTTCAAGCTAAGCTGTTTTCAACCTAGGTGATTTTTTGTCAGAATTTAAATGCTAACAAACTGAAGTTAACAACCCAAACCCCATATGGAAATCAATAACGCGAATCTCGTTCAAGGTAGGGGATCAAAATGAAGAAATTTACGTACACTGCTTCATTTCTATTTATGGGAATATTGTGGTATGGAGACCGTACCTAATTGGCATACTCGAGCAGATGTTGAACTAAGCCTATGTGGTGCACTGACGTTATCAAGGAATACCTTAGACCAGAACTTAACAAAATCAAAGAGACCAAGTTATGGATTGACGTTTGAGTATCAAATTGCAAAGTGTAAGATCGGGGTTTAAAAGATAAAGATCACCGACAGTTGAAATATTTTTATAAACTTTATATTCGTCGGTGTATACATAGACAATCATGTTTAAGGGGCTAATAAAAGGAACTAATTTAAATGATCTAAACTTTGCTTGATATCGATGATTTTTTATATAAAGCTCCATCGAAAGCGGTTATTCTAGTGACAAGCTAATGCCCTGAACTTTAAGCAAAGTTATGGCGTGGGAAACCTTTTCTTCATCCATGCCGCTCTAAAAGAGTGATTTAAACTCAACTAAATTGATAGATGCGGATCAACCAGCAATAAATGATATACTCCTCAGTAAACCGTCCAGGATGAACAAAAAATCGTCAGATTGTTTCACGCCCACAAAATTACAAAATAAAATGTTAATATTGTAATTATTATATCACTTTATCCTTGCAACAATTTTTACACAAATTTTCCGCCAAAATGTATACCGGGCAGACGGTTACTGAGTTATACGATCAACAAAAATTCTTATTTTATTGTATGGAAATTGGCCTTTATTACGGTTTTAGTTTTAAAATTTTATCATTTTCTAGTAAATGATGATTTTTTCTCGTATAATTCAGTAACCGGTTGCCACGTTATGGTTCTACTACCATGCAAATGATATATCATTCCCTTGCCACGACAAACATAAGTTTCCTCCTCTGGAGATGAAAGGGCCAATCTACGCCTATGATTTTAATGCCAAAAATTGTCCACTTCCAAATTAAGTTAAGGATTTTTTCCACTAAATTAAATATTTTGGAAGCTATTCAAGATGTTTCGTTTTAAAAGGAGCGGTCCGTATTTGCACACATTTATTGCTTTTGGTATTTTGCAGGAATGTAACTTTGGTTAATTAGTTAATAAAACTAGTTTGGTTGACTAGTTAATAAAATAATAATTACAATAATAAAACTATGGCACAGAAGTGACCCCAAAAATTATCTTGTCAAGGACGTATTGAAGGGAGTATCCGAATCTAGTATAATTAATACGAAAGACCTCTGTGTTTTGCTTCATGTTTGTAACCTTCGATTTGTTGGTGAATAAATTTGGGTACATCAAATAGATATTAGTTAAATTAACACTGGGATCCTCTGATAAAACGAGAATCGTTTTGATTTTGTTAACTTCCTCACAAAACTATTTGGAAGTTTCCTCGCCATTGCGCATCTTTATATGAAGATACCACAAGTCAGGTAGCAACCCAACAAATGCACTTTAAGAGTGCCGTTACCCTCGGAAATCAGAATATAAACAGCAAGTGTATCTTTGGAATAAGTTATTTGTCAATTTTATCAAATGAACTTATGTAGAGACATTATATTCCGTCTCAAAATCGGTTCTCTTAAAGAATTTTCCGAATTAACCGTTTTTCTATCAGGATCATGGTACTGCAGTTCCAAATATAATGTCTTTGCTTCTTAGCATGTCCTTGCCTCTTGGCAGGCATGCAAAGAAATTTGTTCATATTAAGGTACATGTGTGGAGCAACTCTATAGCCCAGTTCGGTAGAGGAGTTTGTGCATCACATGATTTTATATGGAATGGCATTCGTCTAGATTTATCGCCTGTTTCTGGCGACATTCGCTTTGAGTTGGCTCTAACAGCTAACAGCAGGCGTTCTTAATTGTTAATTTAGATGAACGGAAAGCGGCTTCAGTTTCCACACCTCCAATAAAGGTTGCACATTAAGAAAGAAATTTTTTTGTATCACCTACTACGGTTACATTCTTCTAAACATCGAATCGATATAGTATTATAGAGACTGTCGAAGAACTTGAAGAAAACCTTTCTGTGGATAATTTATTTAAGCTAAAAAATAAATCCGAGAAAATTGCGAAAAATGCTGTTTTGCTTCAGAGAGGACATTGACCTCGATCTAAAAACGTAACCAAAATACGTTATCTATATTTAATGCAATATTACAAATGTGTTCGGTAATATTAATAATTTGAAAAAAAAATTCTTGAGTTAACACATACAAATTTGCATTTAAACTTCACAGGCGGCTTTAACTTTTGTATTATACATTTTGTGCACACAACTGTAAATAAATTAATAATAGTTAATCGTTAGTGCAAAAGAAGCTAAGCTATTTAAATAAATTAAATTTAAGAAGATGAGAGAATAATAAATAAAAAAAAAAAAGTAGTAGAATTTTATGATTAGATAGAGATTAGAAAAATCAAATGTAATAAAAGATTTTGTTTGGTAAACATTCAATTTACCGCTTGTATAACGACTCTCGTGTCTTCCAATACGTCGATTATTTCTCGATGATTGATTATTTTTCGGATTATTACTATTACTATTATTGCTATTACTGTTATTTGATGTTGAGACGGTGGTCGTTGGTGTCGATGTTGTTACGACGAGAGGTGGTGCTGGTTGCGGTTGATTCATAACTCTAATATTATCACTATTACTATTTATTAAGCTGGTGTTATTATTATTGGCGATAGCGTTGGTTTGTGATGGCACAAATGTTGCTGGGACACGATTACTTGGTTGCTGATGGCGATGATCCAACGGTAATTTCGTTGCAATACGATCCTGAATTAGTGCACTAATACCTTGAATCGATGTCGGCGGTTGCGGTGGGAATTGTGGCGTCGTCTGTGGTTGTCTATCACCAAAACTTATTTGTATTCCACCTTAAGGTTTTTGGAGCATTTTCAAAATTAATAATGTGTTTTTTTTTTCATAATATCTTTATAAATAGTTTTTTCTAATAATAAATAAATTCAAATTATTTTATTGTACACAGAATAACTCTAATGAATTCAATATATTTATAAATCACCTTTATTTAACTTATAAATATTTATTTATTGATAACATTCGCGTTTAAATATACGCGATAGATAAGGGGTGTGATCTTATATGACGAATATCAAAAGTCGTAAAGCACGTTAGTTTCATAGCGGTGGTTTTGGTTCCATTTTCTAAATTATTTGCCGCCGCAATTATTAAGTAAAATAGTTATATGTAATATCAATACAGACCATAATCATATTAAGTTTCCGTTTAATCGACATTTAAAGGTCAAACCCAGGGATCAAAATTCGAAAATGACTTTGATATCGTAATCAAAATTCAAAATAACTATTTTTTTTTGAATGTTGAAAAATCCATTTTTTCTGTTACTGTTTGTGATTGTGAACGAGAAAATTTAACTGACATAACATGAAATCGGTCATTATTTGCTAAAACAAACCAGTTCAAAACTATAGACGAATTAACTCTATATACTCGCATTCGGTTCTCTTATATATGTATGTGGAAATATTTAAACAACTGTTATATATTTATAACCTAATTTGAATATTAGCCTTAATCTAATCAATAATGTGGATAAACAAACTAAGTATAATAAAAATATCGTTTTATCCATTCTAAATTTAGAAGATAAATATCTAACTATATAGTTTCGCTATACATAATCTAGTAGATCAATTATAACGGTGGTATAATTATATTATATTACATACTCACATACAAACTATGTACGATTGCAATGAAGCAATTAATTCTATTTGGCTATGATTATCATTGATAACAACTCATTGCGTTAATTAATTAATGAACAGTGGTTCTAGTGATACCAAAAAACATCACAAATTTAGCAGCGAAGAACGAGTCAAGTGCTCTCGGCCTTATGAATAATTATTAATACGAGAGTGAATTATAAAGGTTAAATGTCAATAATGTATATAATATAAGTGGATACAAAGTTCTATTATATGATGTATCTCTATATAACTTAATTTTGGTTATTAAATTACCGATATGGTTTAAATGTCGAGCGCGTTAATGTACGACCGCAATCAATCACCCTTAATGTGTATTTAGTAGAAATTAAGATACATGTTGGGTCATATAAAAGTGAAACAAATTTAAAATCTTTCTCTGCGTCTTTTATCTGACATTTATGCATTATTTAAATTTGATATGCAGACAATTTTCGAAATCTGATGTGCTTGATGTTACGATAGGAATTAAGTTGATGTGTATTCAATCTTAGTTTCAAAATCGAAATAGTTGCATTTGATTTGCCCCTTTACAATTTTAACAGCCATTCATTTTCGTTAAAATATGGTGCCCCGCCGTTAGAAAAAATAAGGATTAACATTCAAAGCGCGGTTTAAAATAATATTTACGAATTCTATTCTACACAAGCATATCACTTGTGGTACGGTGTAGTCGTTAAGATGTATACACCACCAACTGGTATCAACTCAAAGCTCGCGAGTAGCAGACTATAATTTTATTAAGCGATTATTATGCTTAACATCATCGATGCTGTCGGATCAATACTGGTGGAAGTTGGATTTTAGAATGGCATTCCAAGTGGAGGGGAATATTAAGATAACGAAAGCAATTGCAAACGGCGGCGATAATCACCACCGAAAATAGTAGAACTAACAACGGGCATTAACCATCAAGACAGGGGAGCTGATGATGTGCGATATTCGCAAACACAACTACATGAAAGAAATCTACAATTGCACGCACACATTATTAAAGTGATAAATTAGCAATGCGAAGAGTAGTGAATAGTAAATGTGAATTAGTGAGCAGGGAATTAGTGAAATTTGTGAATTGCTGCAGAAATTAAAGATGTTAGAAAATAAAGATTGTAAATTCAACTGCTAAGTGTTTTATTTGTATAATCGTGTACGAATCCGTATCGAACGCCCGAAATTCGTAACATTTGGTGTTAGAAGTGGGATTTTGCATATACCCCAGCAATGGTTAAAAACTTTAACACCTCCATAAATCAAGCTGTTGAGAGAAAACTGCAGAGAATCGAGTTTTCAACCGAATGCAATAAGAACGAGCCTGCTTTCGAGAGACTGCAAAGCGCCATGGAAACGTGGAAGCTGAAACGGGAGGGCGAAGATCGCAAGCGAGCTTGCAGAATGAAAAACACGGCGAAATCTAGCGTACCCAAGATCTTTAAATTAGAGAGCTAAGAGGGGATGTATCTAGAAGAGAAAGTCGGCGGTCCCAAGGAATTAGAACGGCAAAACAGGCAGGAGTTTGAAAATAAAATTAAGCAATTGGAGGCCTGTCTCGAAGCACATACCTCGCAAACAACCTGGAGATAGCCAGCTAGATAAAACTTTCCCAACACAAACAAACGCTGGAAGCTCATGGGAAATTTTAAAACCTCCAACATTCGATGGCGAGATCTCATTTTAGAATTTTGAAGTGCAGTTTCAAGCTGCAGTCCCGCACAATTGTTGGGGAGCAGAGAAGCAGCCCATCACACTAATTTTCGCTCTTCGTGGGAAACCTGCAGATGTCCTGCAAGCTGTATCCGCAACAAAAAGAAGCTATGAACGAGTCAAGATGCGGGCAATCACACGTCAGAGAATTATGAAAAATTCAACTCCAAAGCAACAACTACGTGGGCAATACGCATTGGTCAATCCGCTTGTGGCACTATTCTAGTAATTCCCGGGGAATAGAAATTTTAAATTTTGTAGCAGTTTTATTCCCTTTTTCCCAAAGTGTATGTTATTCTGGCGTTTTTGTGAAAAACGTTTCTTGGGTAAAAATTAATTCCAATTATAGCAGTTTTGATCTTTATTATTCCATGCCTATTTTACGATTTCCCAGTTAATGGGAATAGATTTTAGCAATATTATTGTATTTATTTATAGCTATATTTTGGCTGAAAATTTATAGTGAAAATATCAACAAAATTCAATTAACAATCATCAGTCAATTATTTTTAGACGTTTGTTTTGTTTTATTCCGATCGCGCGTCGACCGGGAATAATTAAAACCTTTTTCCGTAAATTTATTCCCCAATTGACAGAATTAACTTTTGGGAAACGAGGACTAGGGGAAAATGACGGGGATGGCTGTTACAAAAAAAATCCCTATTGTTTCGGAAATACCAGAATAGTGCCACTGGCCTTAAGAGATGTCGAATTTTGGTGAAATAAAGTTGCTTATCAAGTTTGTTTCATTCTGAACTAATTTTGTTTGAAGTGTAATTTACAATCATTTTGTTTTTAATCGTTTGTGCATAAACGGTATAAAGTATGTATTTCAAGAAAGTAACGGGAATTGGTCATTTAAAAAGCCCGCTTAAAGGGATTGCAAATTTTTATTGTCACTAAGTTGGCACAACTGCGATATGTCATTTAGTTTGTTCAGTTAATTTTCAACCCAATAAATCTTTCGAAGCACAAAAGTTAAAGGTTTGTGAAACATCAAAGGATAGAAACGACTACGACATAAAATATTTATTATTAATCATACAAAACTACAACCACGTAGATAAATTTTTAATTAGGTAGTTTTATAGAATGTTGACAAACAATAAAATTTTCGGATATTCGGATTTTTCCTACGGATGAATTGATCTGTTTTGATTATTATGATATTACGAGTACATAGTTTAAAACTATTTTCTAACTTAGCAATTTGACATAACTTAGTTAGGTGACCTATATAATTTCCGTCCTAATTATGTGTACAATAAAATAAATTGAAGATAAATATTTTTAAATAATCTTAAATTAAATGTTTGAAAATCATTAGTTTTTGAAAAACCATGAATAGACTTTTGTTAGTAAATGTATCGATATATTAGTTAATAATAAATAATTGTTAGATAACATGAAATTTCTATTATTAAATCATCATAAATTTACCGCTACGGAAAATTGAATGTTATTTCTTGTTTATTTTCCCAACACACTTATATCTAAGCATATATTATTATATTTAGTAATAAAGAAAGCTAATAACTAATTCTAAATATCACTTGGATAATAATGATTACATGCCACTAACCATTTATAAAATTAAAGCAAGTACAACGTAATATAAATCGCATGCTTGAAGCAAGTGCAAGTTAACCAAAAGAAAATAATATTTCAAAAAGGAAAACAAATAAAATAAAGAAGAAAGGTTCCAACACAAGAAGAGTAACACTAAACAAAGTAATAATGCGTTTTTCCATTTTCTCTAACCTGAATGATACCGTTTTTCATTATGTGTTACACGACGCTGTGTACGCCGCGTACGATTTTGATGTGGTGGCATTTGATAATGTTTTGAGCTCGATGATGATTTAGTGGCTTGTGAATGTGAGCTCTGAAATGATGGTACATCGGAGACATAACTATAGCCGTCACTTCCGATTATCGCACCACCGCCACCACTACTTCCACTCGGTAGTCCAACAATACCACTCGTTTGACTCTGTGCATTATAGTAACCATCACCTTTATGTGTTTAGTTTTCGACATTTTTTATACAAATCCAGAGATATTTTCACCATAAGTATTACATATAGAGAGGCAGGCAGGCAGTATGGTAAGACATAAATTATATAGCTAATTAGTTAATTTATTTACATACGTTATTTTAATTATATTTCACTATATACTAAAAATAATTTCATTCAACCATCTTAATCACTTAAGTTTAGAAAATTTGTTAGTTCGGTAATAACTTAATTTGCTAATAATTTTAAACACGTTTTTTGCTTACCTTGTGTCGATTTCGCCAGAAATGGTTGTAACAGTCGAGCCCTCTTTTTCTCGAAACCTTTTTGTGTTATATCGCCTGTAAAGAAAGTAAACATATGAACGTGTTAATATAATTTTTAATATAATTTAATATTTAATTAGATGTCACGGATATACGAAAAGACGATACGCGGAGATTGAAAAAAAAAATGAATTCTTGCTTAATAAACGATATGTGTATAAAATTATATTATATTTGTATATTATATATAAAAAATTCTCGAACCGACAGGAAGAAAGTTCTTATTAATCATTTAACAAGAAATTTTGAATAGGAAATATTTACATAAAACGAAGCAATAACAAAAATTTCCAAATAATTTAGCTTACCGACCGATTGAATATTATTTTAAACTAGATAGCGACCCGTGCGACCCAAGGTCAGGGTCGGAATTTATGATTTGATTAGAAATAAAAGACGAATTAAAATAAAATCAAAAAAATAAATATGCGAAATAAAGAAATAATTTACCTCTAAACATTGTAATAAGTAGTATTTTAATGTTGCAAAATTTAAAAATATCAATTTTTGAATCCCATGTATTTTCAATGACAAGTTTCTGAAACTTTAATCCGCCACAGCTCAGCCGAGGAAGAACCTATCGGCGTAATTCCAACGGTTATGAACTTTTCTCACCGAACCTTAAAAGCATGCCAAATATCAACTTTCTACATATTACCCTTCTCAGACATTTGTACATTATTAATAAGATTTGTTTTAGAGTAAAAGCACCACCAACAATTGCGTGGCTCGCTTCTGTCCTAAAATTAAGGAATTTTTTGTGAATGCATTGTAGATCAACTTATGTACTATGGTATTACCCTTATGGTAACAGGGTAAAAACCTTGTTAGACCCATTAGAAAAGGAACACCATGTTAGACCCATTACAAAATAGAAAGTACTACCAGAAAGTACTTAAAAAGTTATTGGATTGCAATTCTGGGAAATTTAAATATTATTCATGCGCAAACTTTACACACTCCTGAATGATTACTTTGCTGCGATGCTCTACCAATAAGTTTGTTGTTGTTGTGTTTTGGATACATTTGGATTAATTTTATTAGAACGGTTCCCTCATGAATTCAACACTTCTACGAATCGAAGATTTATTATCATCACCAATCGTAATCATAATATGAAAATTGTTTTTTTACTTCACATCTTTAAAGTAACTCGAAACCGGAATCGCACTCGATACAAACGCCACAAGTGCAAATGTCCCATGACAAATTTGGAAAAAAGGTGTTTAGTTTAATAAAATTTGGAAAGCCTAAATGCTGACTGATTATTTGCTTTGCAAAAACCCGTACCGAGTTCACTCGAAAGTTTATACATTTTTTTTTCACCATGGTGCAACCACATAAAAATAGCCATATTAGTGGGACCACCTACTTTTGAGCCGCAAATTAGATTATTGCCAAATTTGGTGTAATAGTTATGATTGATATTGGTAAATACTAAATTAGATAAACTCTCGCAATATTCTTTTTTTTAAGTATAATGAAACCAATCATGTAAAGCATCAACCGGCAGGCAATATACCTTTGGACTCAATTTAATATAAGTTTGCAGAACCTTGGTAATTTACAAATACCTTTAATATTTTTGTTTAGCATTATTTGAACTTTTAGAACCACGAACAGTTCCATAAGCAATAATACCAAAAATCCAGGGAATGTATAAATGCAACAATATGATGCCGATGATCGTATTAGTTCTACCAAAGGTGGCAAATTATTACATATTATTTTAATGTTTTCGTCCCAAGACATAAGAGAATTAAAAGTCAATTCCACGTGTTTAAAACCTTCAACTCGTTCAATTGTAATGTCACCTATATTAGAAGGTGTCAAATTCACAAAAGGCTTAAAAATAGAATAAAGAAAGAAATCTAGTAGAATTTTGATGTCTTGTTCCATATTAATAGGTCTCACATGGAGATATTTTTGTTTTTTAGGAAATGGCAAAGTCATCAGCAATAATCCGTATATGGCCATTTAGAGGCAAATATGAAATATCATTAATAAAAATTAAAAAAGAGCGAAATAATATTGAGCATTTTTGTATGGTGGTGAAACGTTCAAAAATGTTCAGCTTTTCAACTTAGGATGAACTAATTTTGTCTATTCAAGGAAACCGTATTTCCAGTGGAAAGTGGTTACGATCGAGTTATGAGCTCATGATCATAATACCTAGAAAGAGCAGTAACCAAAATGATACGTCAATACAAGGCCGATGGTTCATGATTTATTTAATAATTGTTTTATTTGCAACTAAGTCTAAGGAATAATAGGAGGTGAAAACGTTATACTCTGAAATATCAAGCAACTGGAGTAAACCAATGTAATTTTAGGATGTCCATAATTATTGTATTTTATTTACAAATCGGTTGCTACACTACCGATGTTGAATTAAGAGTCTGTGTTTGGGCGCCGGTAATTAATCGGAAATGCACAATTACAGAATCCATTCATATTCCAGCTTAGCTAAAATAAGTTATTTTAAGATCAGTTTCTTCCGCTGCTTATAGTTTAAAAAGTGCAGTAGAAAATGAAATGAATGTAGAACGCTTATTCGAGCACCGGCTAATTCTCTAGAAGTTCAAATCGTCAATACCAGATATTAGTAATTTAATCATATAGATTACCTCCGGAATATGAGTTCTCTAAATCTTCTTCTCTTATACGTAGAAGCGAATTGTGGTTGTCTTATCATTGCAAGACTGAAAGGAACAAATCTCGTGTCTTCTATTCAGGTGGCTGGAGCTTTCAATGCAGAGTTCTTCGGAATCATCCGTTCTCCACTAAACCTTAGGCCGCCGGGATGCACCACTACATTTCAAGTTGAACATTATAGACTGAAATGTTATCATGTGTGATGATTCTAAGGCCGTGATTAATTCACTGCGTCATGGACTAGTCGATTCGTCACTTGTCAAGAAGAATAAACATTTTATCTAACTTGTCTTTCAGAGGAATAATGTCCCGGTTTCACGGTTATGTGAGTACTAGGTCATCCTTCACATCGAAGATAATGTGACCGCAGTATTTCCGGCTAAACCTAGATTACAACTAAATATTATTAGCCCTAAATTCGGCGCATCATATAACTGGGGTAAGGTGCCATTAAAAAATCGTTCCGGTTTTGCTAAATCAGGGGTGACATGCCACTCATATTTATCGTCCTGTGATGCGTTTCTCATTAAACCAAAATAAATACACGATTGCTTTAAGGAAACATCTTTATACTGTATGGCACTGCCTATGATGGCTTTATGCAAATACTGCATGGAAGAGATTTATGATGGTATTCATCATGCCCATAATTATCCTGTGCTTGTCAAGATAAACCGCCCTTATTTAATTCTTGCTAAATAATGCAGATGTAAGACAATTCAATCCCTTCATAAAAGCTCACGACAACATTTACTCTAAGTGCCATTTGAGGCATTTTCAATTGTGAAATTACATCAAAAATTACAAAGAAGAAACAGGGTCAAAGCGCTCGAAACTATCTGACAAACGAGATGAGAGACGCACAGATTTACGACAATTAAGAGAACTCGGAGATGAGAGAGAGCCTGAAACTTCTTCCAAAGTTAGTACAAGAGAGAAAAAGCCACAATAGGACTGATCTAATCACGGAATTTGGGAAGGACTGCACCAGTTTAGTATTAAATGGCCTATTAACATTGCAATACACAATTGCCCTAGAACTTGATAAAAGCAGCGGGCAAAACTGTGGCAGCTAAACAAGATGCGTTCCCCAACTTTTGTAAGAATTTATCGTACCAGTATAAGTCACCAACTTAGATTTTGTGACTGAAGAACAAATGCCTCTGGATTTAAAAACCAGATACTAAACTGCCAAATACATTATAAAATTCGCTTGTAGAATAAAATGCATTTCGAATCTTTATCGATGATGGGGTATATGATCGTGGGGTAACAAGATAGGATTTGTAGAGCAAATGACGGGTTATTATATGAAAATAGATGGCAACATTTTTGGGAAGGAAACGGAAGCAGAGCATTAGCTCACTGCATAACCAGATTCCAGACGAACAGTTATGTTGTATTAGAAGGATTATTCGATGTATTTGATTTTAATACAGAGAAATTAAGAAGAACTAATATTGTGTAACATCGAACCGACACAAGAAACGCCACTATGATTGATGCAGACACAAAGACTACTATATAAATCGCAAAGCAGCAAGAATTAAATAAATAAAGGAAACGGGCCGCCATGGAGTGGAAGAGCAAGCTAGCAGTCCATGAAGTTCAACATAGGTTTTTCATAGGCCTCGACAAGATTTTATGTTGACTACCGTAAGTTTAGTTATCCGTTAGGAAAGGGAACTTGATACATTTTAGTAGGCTTCGGGTTGAGCCAGATTTAAGATCCTCAGTTGGAAAACATGGTTTGCATATTTTTGCCGGAATCATCCCATTTGCTGAACAGATCCTTCAAATTATCCAAACTGCCGGATTATAAAGTTTGTTTTTAAAAATGCTATAAAATGAGTAAGTACATCTTTATTTTATGGAAGCTTTTATTTTATTGTGTAGGTTGGTTTTCGATTTAAGAATGAAAACAATTTCGTTCATGTGGCTCACATTGCTAGCCTTACAGTTAGCCATTCTAAGTCTCCAATAGTAAACCTTTCTCACAAAATTTCTTCACCAATTACACTACAGCGGTTCCGCTTGTTGCTCTTTCACGACCCATATTTATTTTCAAAATTCCACGATTTCGGCTACACAACACTGACTTTGAAAATAAGTTTTTAATATTTCGAAACGCTCTTTAAGCGAGAACATGATTGTTTCATGACGCGGAATATCAGACTGACAAGCTGTCAATTCTTAAGTGTTGCCATAGCCTATGATTTAAAAACAAACCAATAGATGGCCCACCTTTAGCAATGTACACTTTAATGTAGTCTATTTAACAACGGAGTTAACTATTTAGCTCCTATTATTTTAAGCAATGGAGAGCGAAATGACCCAAAAAGTTAGCAGCTGTAACAAACTAGCCAGCACCAAAGAATATATATGCAACTTCTCAGAATATGTTGTCTACTATAGAGGATTTGAGCCAAATTCTAAAAATGATGTGCAAGGAAACGTCTAACCGGAAAGAGATAATCATTTGAGTGCAAGATAGACAATCAACAAAAGAATTGAAGAAGAAAACATGCAGTTCTCTAGTTTTGCCATTTCCGCAGACAGGAACGATATTCATCTTGGATACAGATGTTAACAACAACACATGGGATACAGGTGCAATATTATAGCATAATCAAGATGACAACGAGCGGGTTATGGCTTATTACAGTCGATCTCTGTCCAAAGCAGAGAAAGTCTCTTTTGTAACCCGTAGAGAACTGCTGACAGTGTCAGATATTTCCATAAGTGTTAATACAGTGCGAGGTCTTTGCACACAACAATGCAAGACAAGAACGAAAAACTGATCAGCTATAGATAGATTACGAACTAAAGAGACAATCGGGTCATTAACTGTTTCGAGTCGGCGAGGATAAATATATGGGTTGCTAACAAGAACCTAAGCGAGTTTCTGAAGGAAATGTACAATGAAACGTATGGAACTCATTTGGCCTTCAATAAGACATTTGATAAGATAAAACACCGATTTTAGTCGGTTAACAGAAAAAAGAGGATTTTAATTGGTATTTATAGAGTGTAAGCTATTAGGTGCAGCAATTCAAGGTTAGTGTGCCGTTTCAGCGAATAGCAATGAACACTGGCCTGTTTCCATAAAACTCTAGACAATTGCTAATCGATATATCCCTTTTGTGATTTACTAACACAATTGTGCGAGTACGGTAAAAGTACGGCAAAAGTGTTTTGAACCAACTTACACATTTGCGCATTCCTTTCAAACTTATTTCGTCCAAATAAAAACACTATAACTATACATACAATTGTGTTGGTTGTATTTCAAATCAAGCGAAATTTTTTATCAAAAACGCCATTACATACTATGATTTTTTACTCACACATTTGTGTGGTTTGGACTTTAATTAAGCCATTTTTTTATTTTTTTCTGGTTGAAAAGGGATATACTGGGCGTGTGTGACTACACCTGTAAAGGATTATGAGCTTATCCGTTAGTTAGAACACTAGGGTGTGCAGATTCCGCTATAATACACTCTAGACTTGACAAAATCTGTGTAAAGTTTTTTTTTTTTAAAAAGGACAAATGAACCACACCGTTATACTAACAGTTGAATATAGTATATGGTGTAGAGAGGTTTAACAGGACATTGAAAGAACATCTAAGAAAAAAAGATTCAGGATAATGCTACAAATACTTGGCAATGATCTTGTTTAAAAGATAGTGCCAGAATAGCGACGAATTTGTACAGGAAGGTTTGGTTTCACTACTACTCGTATTATGAAGTTAGTTTACTTAAAATATTCTTAGAACTGTAAAATCACTTCTTTCTCTACTAAGAGGATTTTTTTTTACGAAAGTGTGATAATAACCGTCAATGCAGACAGAATAATAAATCGCTATACCAAGTCTGTTGACATCGCGGTTTACACAAACGCTAAGGAAATACATTTACTATTGAACTTAATTACCTAATCGTACAGCGAAAATTAATGTCGGTAATATTTAACACTTCAACGGTATGAACTGATTTAAGCAACTAATATTAAATACATAATGCTGTTCCAAAAATACTTATCATGTGGATAAATCAGTATTGTGTTAAGTATTTTCCTAAACATGAAATTATTTCAAGCAAAATTTGATGCATCCTTTAAAACGATTCGAATCTGCATAGTCTTAGTCTAGTTTAACTTAAATGGCACCGTGGTTAAAGCTTTGGCGTTTGGATCAGGAGGTACCGGGTTCGAAAATCGTTTTTGACCCGAGAAGGGGCATGCAAAAACGATATTCTTCCATCATCAGATTTATAATCCGTTGATGAAAATGAACACAACTATGTTATGACCTTTTCATTTACTTGGGTTCAAATAATGAAATTAAAATGTCATCAAAATTCGCAATACTAAAAAATTAAAGAAAGTTTAAATTTAATTATTAATTAGACATTTAATAAGTGAAGCGCTTTCTTTGAATGCAAAATTTGTTACCGTTAAAACCGAAACTACTAACAATACTGGTAAGTGTTCGCTCATTCGTAAAAACATGTCATTAAGTCAATAAATAATAATTGAATTTCATTTTCTATTCATATTTTCAATAAACAATAACAAAACAAATGTCACTAATAATTCAAAACTTAATCTGTGAATCTTCTATACCTTTTTATCACTTAAACAAAAACTTTTAAAGTTATATAGATTTAACAAAAACTTTTCTTTCGAATTTTCAAAACACACAAGAATTGTGTTCCATGAAAGTTTTAAGTGAAACTCTTTTTTTTACGATTATTATGCTTTTAGTATTAAGCATAGAATTTAATTCTATTGAAAATTATTATTAAAAATTAACCAGACGTAATCAAAACTATAATTTTATAAAACTAATAATAATAATAATGTAAAGTGCAATACTGTTGTTTATGGAAAGTTGGTTGTTGGATTACGCGAGTACATTATTTAGATTACACTACGGGTGTTGAAATTAAATTTTGCGAACGGTAGTTGAGAAAGAAAAGTACGGTTTTCAGGTTTTCACCCTTTGTACCACTCATCGATGAGGTTATAGTTTTACAATACGCTGCTTATTTTTCACTATAAAATAAACCGTGCACATGGATTTTATGCGTCGGAAGTCTCATCCAAACATACAACAATTTTTCAGTCACAAAACTCCGGCATAAAAGATATATAATTCTTACATTCACTTAAACTTGATTGTTGAAAACAAACAAATCAATGTCGCGTGATATAAGAAACGAGAAAATTTAATGGATAGATAGATAGATAGTTCCTATTCGAAAACGTAGACCAAAAACTTTTGGGTTTCGAGTTGATTTACCACAAAAATTTTGAAAATAAATTATAATCAGTATTCAGGCACAGATTAAACCAAAAAAATGTTTAGAAAAATTTTCACTTACAAACGAAGCATTAATTTACTAGTTTAATCGAGATAATTCAATTTAAATTTAATTATCTTTGGTGAAAAGCGAATACTTAAACTAACGCACGTGTTGATTATATCTTCTCTCAAGTGTAAATAAATTACGCGCTTCAAGATTTTATAGACAATCGAAGAAAAAATGCGAAATTCAGATGAATCTAAATAAGAATAATAAAATCTATGTGAAATTGCTATCTCCACAAAATTCCAATCCACAAAACAAAATAAAAATCGAAAGTGGGTACAAAAGCGTCGTAATAAGTATCAGAAGTAATTAAGACGTTCATAAGTATATGAGAATTAAGATTGAAAAATTAAATTATAATTTGTATAATTAAGTAAATAAATCAATTTATCACGTAGTGTTTCTCTATTTCTCTGCGGGTGCATATGAACTGAAAGTGAATCCAAAGACAGATGTGTTTAGACCGTCGAATATCAAAATACATATTCGGTTTTAAATATACGTTTTTAGATGGACTAAATTTTAAATCACCGCTGGAAATGAAAGTGAATTTGGAATAGTCCCATATGGTATGATTTACTAATCGTGTTATAATATTTTGTTAATAACTAAGAAAACTTATATTTAAAAGAAACAACGATTTAAAAAAAGCAGTGTGTAATTAATGAAATCTACAATTAAGAATTTAAGACACGTAGGATGTAAGTCTACGTACATATTTCAATAACATCTATTGAGCTTAAAAAGTGACTGCTTACAAGTAGTGAAATATTAAAGTTATTAACATTTTCAGATTTGCTTGAGGCATTCGTTGGACGTGACAATTTTTCATGTTGATTGATTAAGCTTAGAAGTGCTATAGATATCTATAAAATAATCACCTGTCTTGAATAGGATATCCTGGAGTCGTATAGAAACATGAAACATGCAGTACATTTTGTACTATACAGATACTAATGGTTAAACTCGTCTACACAACTTCGGCAATCGGAATCATTGGAATATTGGCTATCTCATTTAATGGTGGCTGACATAGCA
The DNA here is from genome assembly GCA_932526605.1 of Nephrotoma flavescens. Lineage (NCBI taxonomy): Eukaryota > Metazoa > Arthropoda > Insecta > Diptera > Tipulidae > Nephrotoma > Nephrotoma flavescens. The sequence continues at coordinate 316,857,456 of OW052221.1, read as the reverse complement.
AATGACTGAGTTACGCAATAAGAATATGTGGCGATGTGCGGTTAGACCACTGAAGAGTTTTACATAGAGAACTATTAGGGCATACACAAAAAAAAACACAGTCGATTGATATAGAAAATCATATTAAAAGTAAATATGACGATAGGTAAAGCGAGTATTGTGCAGTAAATATACTGAAACTGGATTTTGATACAAAAGTATGATTTACCACTCTTCAATTCGTCTCTCCGAAAAATACGAAATTAATGTTGTTAGAATTTAAAGCGGATTCAGTGTTGCGTTCTTTCGTTCCTTCCTTCATTCTGTATTTTTTTAAAACCAATTTCATTGGTTAAAAATGACGTTTTTTTCTTGTAAATTTTTTTCAGCAACTTTGATTGATTTAAAAAAAAATTACAGAACCAAGGAAGGAACGAACGAGCGCAACATTGAATCCGCCTTTAGAACACTATTCCCTTTTGTTTCTATAGTTTCTTGTGTTACTTTTCTATTTTCGAAAATAATATTCATAAATCGACAAAAGCGGGCTTTATACGGTCAGTAATAATGATTGACATACCTAAACCATCATTATTTCAAAAGTTGACTTTTTACTAAAGTTTTTTTACTTTTGAATCTGGCACCTAAAACATCTTTAGATTACCTAAAAATAGGATATTTTTAGGTAATGATGTTTTGAATACTTAATTACTGATCTCGCCAAGTTAGGTTATAATTATAGTTTTTGATTAAGATCCGCTACAAGAAATTTAATATCACCATTGTTAACGACCATGTTCGGTGAGCCGAGTAACATCGAACACAAATCAGACACAAATGTGAAAGATATTTTCTTTGCCAAATTAAAAGACATCAATCCCATGATATCCAAAACAACGCAATCAGCTTTACTGTAAAAATCAGATTAGCAACAACAAAATCGAAGCAGAACAATAGTATCGAGGACGTTCTTTTAACATAATAAAATTCACAATGTTAGGCGGCGATTGAGTATTGGAAGAAAGGAAAACTAAATTAAACATGTCATTGTGATATGCATGTGACACTCCATAAATATATCTGAGGGTCGATTTTGTTTAAAATTCAACATTTGACGAAAAAATGACCGCAAGTATATGGTGGTATGTTACCGTTTTTGTTAGTGCGCATGTGCGCCATTCAATTTTTTTGGAGATGACATTTCAGATAACATTTCCATTTATAATTAAAATTTGTAAATGCATGTAACTATAGTTTTAAAATAATTTCTAATACTGTATTTCTGCGAAAACAAAACATATTTTATTCGACATCGCATTGAAAAAAAAAATTAAATATGTGTGGTTAAAATTTTTTTTTCTTAACACATTCACGCACACTTTCTAAATGTGTGTGCTACTCAGGAACACATTTGATAACTTTTGTAATTGTATTGATATTTCGTCGCGGAAAGGGATGTATTTTTGAGAACTGACAAATATGACGAGTTATGCCTTAAAAAATGAAAGTTGTTTGCGCGAACGTATTAAAAAACGAAAAAGTTGTATGACTGCTATAGCAGTCATTTGCGCGAACGTGCTAACTCGCAACTGAAATACTTGGTGAGACGTCAAAAAAGTGAGACGACGAAAAGACATAAGCACCAAAAAACTGAACCGATTTGTACCGATTCATAATTTTTGATGCTTACATTCGCAGAAAACAAACAAATATACACACAGAAAAATATGCGGTGTGAATCAGGTTTTTATCCGTAGACGTATTTTCTTTTATTCAATCGGGTCTCTTAAAAAAGATTCACTCTGCATCAACGGATAAATAGTTTGAAACATCCGAAAGGATACAAGTGCCTAAAAATTTTTATTTTCGGTGTTGTTTTCTAATCAGTACAATTCTTGTTCGATTTTTTGTGGAGAAACATCCGATTTTTGTCGTTTGCATTTCGTACGTCGTTCGGTTTTGTAAAAGAAGCAGCAAAACTACCAGCGTCTGCAAATTAGTTTGAAATTATCTATAGGTAAGTGATGTAGATTTTTGGTTATATTTGACATATCATGTAACTTTTAATTATATAAATTAATTATTATTTTTTTACCAATATGTATAGCTAATGTGAACAACGGGATTAGGATGGACAAAAATAAAATATTATGAAAGAAGCTAATTTGGAAGTGTATGATATATCAGTTAACAATGTAATAAAAAATATTATTTTTTAATTTAATTCCAGATTTATCGAGATCGAAACGAGTAATTCAACAATTCCCGTCGTTAGGTCAAAACGTAAAATTTTTGTTAAAATTTATAAAACACTTAAATACTTACATCCTCTTTTATATTTACAGAAATCAATCGACAAACTAGAAGCAAATGATCAATCAATGATCACCTTGCCGAAACGCCATGTTCCAGCCATGTCGAACCAAAATTAAATTCCGGATATGATTAATAAAGAAAATAAATAATTTTATTCATTTAATCAATGTCCTTTCTGGTTTTTATTTAATACCGAAAGTATATTTGTCGTGTAATATTTTTATCCACAATGAAGTTTTCAAAACTCTGAACGATCCTATTTAATTAATCCGGTGACTGGTAAAAATGTACGTCATCCGATGAAAATTATTGTATCCAAAAGTATTTTGATGACGACGTAAAAAGTTCAAACGGAGTTAATTCCTGAATATTCGATCGGTAGGATGCTATGTAACTCCGAAATCGGTGCTGTGGCAACATTTTATATTTCTGTGTGTAACCACAGTAAAATTACACACACTATATAAAATTTTATACGATACTTCTTATACGTATACGAAAACATCATGTTTCATCTATCTGATTTTAACCAAAATCGAACCCTTGCCGTGAAAGCAAAGTCGATATTTACTAAAATCCTGAGGAAATGCAGGGAAATAATTTACTTCTAAACGAAAAATCTTCTAATCTTCCACACGAGATACGAGAGCAAATGTGAATGACATTTTCTTGTGTGTCAGTACGTAACAGCAATTTCAATCCAAACGTAGATTCTAAGCTAACCCAACAGATTAAGCTAATCAAAAAGTAATAAGAATCTATTATATAGAATGAAATCAAAAATCTATTTCATTTTAATTAAATGTTTATTGTTCCGCCAGGTGTTGGGTAATGGTGGCGAGGTTGTCTCATATCCGACAACAGAGAGACATGCAGCTAGTAGTAGAGGAAAGGCATCAGTTTTTGACAGAATTCCCTAAGAATTGTTTGTTTATATTTAGTCTTTGCAATCTTTTTTTTTTTTTGGGCCGAGTCACTCTCAACTATTTCGCGGATCGCTTTTCACGTACTTCCATACGACGAAGCCAATCGGGAACCGCTACAGGCCATATTTACCTAGACTAGAAGCGTATTGCAGAGCTCTATGCCATGTTATCATAACCAGAAGATGAAAAATCCCTTTTGCATCCTGTTCTGATCGAGATTAAATGTGAAGAAATTTCCGTGATACAGCGACTTAAACTCTGTCTAATCTAAAATGATTCGCAGCATATTATTGTTTACAGATAGTGACAAAGAACTTGAATTTAAATGATATTATATACACTTTTCAAACTTATCGTTGTTATTTAATTTTAGATTTAAAATTAATCTCTGAAAATTTCACCAGAGAAGTTGTCTGTATGAGCAATTTGTTCAATCGTAAAACATCGTCAGACATGTTAAAACCGAACGAATGTGCAATATGATTGTTTCATGCTAGGGCAATCACACAATTGCCTAAGCATGATTTGCTTATGAGCGCATATAGTACCACTATAAGTGGTGAAAAACTTCAAGTTTAGCAAAAATTGGCCAAAAATGCCAATGTTGAATTAACTATAAAAATTGTATTGTATTTATTTTATTCTTTTTATTCGCCACCGTATGTTATTCTTTTTATTCGCCACCGAGCAGCGTTACTCCGAGTATAGAACAGCGAGCGAAAGATCTTCTTTTAGGATTAATTCTTTTTTTTCTAAATAAATTTGAAAAATATAAAAAATGTTTTTTGTTCTCTTTGGCCGCCTTTTTATTTTTTTATTTTTTTGAATGGCCTTTTAGTCAATTTTGCCTTTTCATTCACCACCCATAGCCATATTGACTTACTTACACAGTTATAGTATACCACGTGTACATTGGAGCTTGCTCCATGTCACCTGTACACTAACATGAACGGTGGGTCGGCGCTAAATTCTGCTATTCTATTTATAAACATCACCGTATCCTGGTGGGACTCGAACCCAGAACCTCTTGGACCAAGGGCCGAATCTTTAACCATCACACCACTTGTTTTGCAAGAATAACATGTAAACTTTATTAGAATTTTAAATGGGTTGATATTGGCAGAAAAAGACATTCCGACATATTTTGCCAAACGATGAAAATCTTAAGATATAAATTAGAAGATTAAGATAAATTAAAAAAGAAAAGTTTCTGAATTTCGAGCGGGTTGATATCGGCCTAATAGACGTGTCAGACTAAAAGTAAATTGCTTGTTTTAGAATTGTTATACCCCGCAATGGTATGCCGTCATTTAATTAGATTATCAACAAATCAAATTCATAAATAAACAAAATTCAATAATAAATTCGCAGAAATGCATGCATTTGAAATTGCAAGATATTGTTGAACTAGGATAAATTTGTCGCCCTCATTAGCTTAGTAAGTAGAGTGCTTGCTGTTATTCGGGGATCCAGGGTTCGATTCCTGGTGGTGACTAGTAAAAAAAGTCGCGACTGGGTGTTTTTAACATGTCATATGCTATTTATATATGTTCGTCTATTTTCAGATTTACAGCCATAGTAGTTACGGCTTTGGTCCTTAATATTTTTTTTGATATCTTAAATTTACTTTTTCAATTCAATGAAATTGATTCAACCAAGTTAGAAACCAGATGACGTTTAAAAATCTCAACGAATGGCAAGAAAAGTGTTCCATTAACAAGCAGGCCGTGTACGAATCAGACAAAGACCAAAAGACGTCGAATAAGAGATGTAAACATAATACAATGTTGGAACTGAAGTGAGTCGAAACTGATGAAGGTCTATTGACATAATGTTAGTTTACGATAACGATAGTTTAGATAACCTTGAAGTGTCCTAACTCTAAGACGAAAATATTAATTGTATTTATTATGCCTAGAACAGATTAAGATAATTTTTCACTATCTGATAAATAACCAAGAGTGATTAATGTTGGACGTACACATAACCAAGCATTGTTAATTTACGCATTGGTGGGAGCGGCGATTATAAACTTAATAAGTTTATCTAAATGCTATTTTCCTACTCAAATTCAAAATTTTAACCGTTTTAATACTAAGTTTAATGATGCAAGTTAAAGATGACGATGAGCTCTGTTACCGATTATACAAAATTAATCATCACATCGTTGACAGATATCAAATCACAATTGACTAGTTTCAATCACTATTAACACTTTTGTACTGAAATTCGTGTGAGAACTAATAGCATCAAATTTCGATCTAAATCATTCTACCATAAATTTTCATTGATTGTATTCATGATAATGTTTTGGTACAACAATGACAAAAAAATAAGTCGACAATAGAAAAATCTTATATCGGAAAAAATATTAAATTCTAAAAAAATACAAATTGGGATTTCGTTAGCGTGCGCGATTATTTAAACCTCCGTTGATTGACAGTCTCATTATACAAAATATTCTATCTCATCATTTCGCGTAATGCTTCATTTAGCAACTAGTTCAGCCAACATGCAAGCGCACTATTAGAGATATATGGATATAGGTTCAAGGTTCGTATAATTTGATAATCATTGAAATATACGAATATATACACAGCAATTATTGTTCTATATCAGAAATATTATAAAACTATTATTGTCAACTATGTATTAAACTATATAGACACGCATACATCGTAATGCTAACCCACATAAAATTTTATATGAATTACCTATTGTCTACTCTACGTCTCTGCGAAGGTCAAATAGTTTCAACATACGTGCAATTGTTATTGGTCTAATGGTCAAAATTTTGTCGTTGTTTATTTAGCTTATAACGTATTACGTCATAACAATACCAACAAATCAAAATTTTTGGTCTAAATTTGGAATTTTAAAAACGAAAAGTGTTTCGCCAATTTTTGTTTTTTGTCATGTTCACAGCAGAGCAAAAATATATAACAAAAATGTCTCGACTTATAATTTTAAAGGTAGTATAATAATCTTACAAGGATTTATATTTAAAAAATTTATATTTGTAGAAAAAAAAAAAATAATAATAATAATAGAAGTATTTCTACACGAAAATCTACCTACACTCGACTTCGATATTTGATTTATAACAATTTTTCTCGTTGTGTCTTTTTGCATTTTCAAGAAGTCAAAAACATTGAAGTACCTACCTAGCGTTGTGAACAAGTAAAATATCTTAACCAAAAAAACCTACTTTGTAGAACGTTGATCTAGGCGTGTGTCTGTATTGTATAACATATATTTGTATATATACATAAAAGTATTGTATATATTATTAATGATGATTAATTGTTAGCATGATGAATGGTGAAGATTAATCTGACGTGGTACGTTATGTACGTATGATTGCTGCGTGCCCATATTACACAATAACCGATTCTATATGGTCGAACAATTCATAATAATCGTGGTTAAAGTTCCGTTCAATTTCTTAATTGTTCTGAATAACTGAGGTATTTTTATTTGTTTACTTTTTGGTAGAAACATAAACATCTTGTAAGTCGGTTGGGTATTCTACTTGTATAAGAGTAGAAAATGTAAAAAAAAAATAAATTAATCAAGTTTCGATTAATATCATTATTATTATAGTTTATATCTCCCATAATTTTACTTGCTAATAAGAAGATACAATGTCTGTCTGTGGTTTGGCTAGGTACGACTAAAGCAAAAACGAGTATAGATAATTTTCTTAACGTATAATTAAATATATGAATACATAGACTAATAAAAACATAATGTATACGAATTAAAGAATTTTTTTATTTGTTTTTTTTTACATACAGAATTTATGTTTACTGTTAAGATTTATTGAATAGAAAACCATAAAATATTTTTAAAAAAAATTTAGGTGGGAAATTAGATCAAAGTACGAGTATGTATCGGGACATAATTTATTAATTTATATAGTTTAACGGTAAGCGTAAATAGAGAAATAAAATTAACAAATGTTAACTAAACGGATTTAACGGTTGTGCCAGATTAGCAATTATCGCTCTAGGAGTTTGGCCCAAAGCTACTAATCAAGCTGTAAATCAATTAGCTGCCAACATTAATCCATGCGGTTAAATAATATTGAATACATTTTACTTTTGTCTCCAGATCATTTCGAAACGTGTTACACAAATATCATTTAAATGTCATAACTCATCGATAAATCATTATTTTGCAGATGTGGAATATTTGGGTTGCCCACACAAACGAAAAATTACATAAACATTCTATTATCGTATATGTTTCACGTGTGCTGCCTACGATACGCGTGTCCACAAAATTGTTTACATTTTTTAACAACAAATTAGCATATTCTTAAAATTAAAATGTAGATTTTTCTAAAAACTCACGCCAACGGAATTTAAAATCAGTTACGAAAGGGTCTGATCAGTAAATATTGTAAGACCGAAAAAAACGTATACAAATAACAATTTCATCCATATATGTACATACTCCATTAATCATTTAAAGGTGTACGACCCAAGGCCGACAGACAAAGGCCGACAGACACTAGGCGTAGCCACCAACCATACTTTGTTCAATCAATTGAAATCGATGGACAGACTTTACTTTATGATATAGTAAAACTGGTTTAGCAAAATTTGATCAAATACTCTCCGCAATAAAATTCAATTCTGTTCGACACACTCACTAATGGGCTAGCTATATAACCGAAAACGAAACGAACTGAAACGAAACGAAAGGATTGATTGCATGAAAACAAAATAGGCTAGTTATTTAGAAGAAACGAAACGAAAACGAACGGATGAATGATTAAATTCAAATGCCTTTCTTTTCGGCTCTTGCGGTAATTCATAATAAATGTATTTTTGTATCGAACTTTCCTTGAATTGTGAATATTTTTTATCGGTTTTGTTTATTTTGCTTGAGACGTCAAAACAATAAATTTACAACTGGAAAATATTAATGGAAATTCATAAGGAGAAATACGAAAATTTATAAAGGAAATCTGTTTTGGGATTTAAATGATTTGATCATGAAATTATTAATGGAAATTTGTGTTTTCCAATTAGAATAAAATCTGATTGGAGATTTCTCATTTTTTAAAGATTAGTTTAAATTTATGCTATTTTTCGATGCTCACTATTTTGAAATTCTTTACAAATTTCATTTAACTTTTTAACCTCCATTTAAAAAAAAAGACATTTTTCTTTCATTTAGAGACGCCAAAATAAAAGACCGAAACGTCAAAACTTTACCGATTCGCCTTATAATCAGTGTCATTTGGTATAACGCGTTTTCATATTACGCGAGTTCATGTCCCGTATAACACGTATTTTTGCACAGTTCATAATCACCCGTGATTTTGAATTACTAATAAAATATCCGAAATTATGGAAAATGGACGACTAAATAAAATTATAATATGTTTTGTCCGTGTCCTTTCATCTGTGTCGTCCTATTGCCCGTGTTAGTGTTTTGTCAGTCAGCTTTCTGTAAGTAAATATTTCTGTCGCATTTATAGGAGTGTGAAATTTGTTGCGCGTGCATGTACCACCTGAAGGTAGAAGCAAAGGAACAGAATATTTTTCCTATCATTGTAATTTCTATTTCAGATTAAAAGTTTATTATACTTTTATTCAAAAGCCTATGATGAAGCTTCGTTTTGCTACTGTATGTGTAAAATTAAAATTTCTCGTTCATAAAAGAATAATAGAAATTAGTCAAATTTAATTTCTCAGTATAAATCAACTGAATTGGTAACGATAATATTTCCCACTTAGAACCTAATAAGTATAAACTCAGATACTATTTCACGCCTTTTATGTAATTTCAGCACGAACAGAAGGGTGTTTAATGAAATAAGACAATTTTCAATTGTTTCCACAAAGCCGATTGCGCCAAAATGAAGAAAACGTATAGTGTGAGGTTGCGAATATGTGAAGCACGACACACACTATTTGTCTTTGATTGATACAGTTTTTTCAAATATACGGGCTTAAAGTTTAACCAGTAGCAATGCATCATTCTACAAATAAGCGAGGGATAAGTATAGAGCCGCCGAATATTTTAAAATTTAGGGTCCCGAAAATCCCTTTCAAATTTTCTGGTTATTGGAATATATTGTAATACATGGAAATGGGTGTTCCTGATTTAAATTGAAAGAAATTCTAATGGAATTAAAATTTGAAAATTAGCACCGAATATTGAAAATTTCCCAAATATACTTTAAAATTATGAAATTAATACAGTCAAAATATTTGTTTATTTTGACATTTCTTCTCAGAAAAATGAAGCTGTAAATTATAGTTGGATTCAGTGTTTTAGCTGCTGATGGGATTTTTTTATAATCTGTTTTTAAAATGTCATATTAAGCCAGAAATCATCCATGATCAATGTCAACATATTCCAGTAATGAGTCCTGATCGAACTTACAAAAAACTGAAGTGTATATGCATTGTATATGCATTCTAAAAACAGGAACTTTACCTGTAAAGCATTTGGTGGTACTAACATTTTGTGCCTCATTCTTTTTCAAAACATATGTCGTTTGAAACAAATATGTCGTTTGAAATTCGGTATAACACATTTTAAAATAAAATTCAAAAAACAAAATGGCGGACATAAATTGTAAAAAGTCGTTTTATTCCTTCAAAAGTTGGTGTTTAGGGATCTTGGAGGGAGGACGCCAATAAGAATCTAATAATAAAATTTGAAAAAATTAAATGGTGAATTTATGATGGCCCAAAAACAATTAGATCTTAGGGTCGTTGATTTAGAATTTGAAACGAAAATAATGCGAAAAAATAAGATTACAATAAGTCTCCTCTCGAGCACGCTTATTGTAGACTTGTTTGAATTATTTGGATGTGTTACCAGTTTCGGCGAAAGCCTCCCATTAAAGTCAAACAAGCCTTCTAATTAAAACTGAATATTAACGAAATTTTCGAATACGACCTCTTAGAATGAATCTGAGAGTAAAGCACCATAAAGATATTGGACATTGAGGTGACCTTGAGCCTGAAAGGACATTAAACTTAAAAAGTAATCATTGACCGTCCATTGACCTATTTCTAAATTTAGATGCACATAAAAACGAACCACGGGGTTTCTCAAGAATGCCCCTATTTTTCAACGAAATTGAAATCGATTTCAACGAATGATGATTACTATATCGAATGTAAAATAGAGTAACTGTCAAAGCTTTGAACTTTACATTCCGCCCTTCTTAACCCTAACAAAGAAGGCCAAATTTATTTTCATGGTTCAAACTACTCTAAAAAATTTTAATTTCTAACCTTTCTTTGTGTATAAAATAAGATTTACTGTAACAGGGCATGTATAATAGCACTTTGTATCACAAAAATAATAAAGAAGAGACGTAGTAATTTAAATTAAAAATAATAACGACAGTCGGTAAGTGTGCGTGCTTTACTCAACCTCGTTACTTAAAACTAAAACAAGAGATTGGATAAAGGTTACGATCATGAACCACATCACATTTAAATTTAACGAAATCGGTACTATCAAAATTTAAAATTTTGTTTCCAAACCAAACGCATACATACAAATCTAAATAAGAGATCTTCAAATTGGACTTGAGCAGTCAATACAGTTGCTACTTACAAAGCCAAGCCTCACTCCCACACTTTATACTGATTAATCCAATAACAACAAAAACCCACGCGGAATAATAATAATAATTCACTTATCTTAATCATAATCGAGGCTGCACACACTTCATATTTCATAATACTCGTAATATTTTGATAGGTTTCTATTGAACTGAAATCCATATATAAAATGTCGACTAAATTTTCAATTTATTAAGTAATCTTAAAGAAAATGAAGCAATTATTATATCGCGTATAACCTGATTGGTTTCAACTACACAATATTTAATGTATTTACTAAGGCGGTTAAATCTACCAAAATCACGTTGGGACGAGTTAAATAAAATCGATCCATCAACCATGCCGTGTTTAAACCGAATCGTACCATTGAATAGTGCGCGATGGTGTAAGAGACAAAACACAAATCTCTTTTATATAAATCTTCAAAAATAAATTTTAGAATGATTCAGCAGAATAGTTTTCTATATACCGAAAGATAATTTCTAATCAAGAAGAGAGAAAAAATCGGTTTTATATACAGTTATTGAACGATCACGATTGTATTGATGTGTAAAGTTGATTTGGATATTCTTTTATATAATGTTTAAGATTTATTTTGTTTACCATAAAATGGTTCAGTCCCCTGAATTTACTTGGTAACCGGTTATACTCGCGTAGTTTATTAGGATTAACCAAAACGATTGGAATTTTTTAAACATTTCCGGGTCATAAATACAAAACGTATAAATTACTTACTAAAATACGGGTATCCCTTGCCTAAAGTTGAATAACACTTTTTAACTTTGCGCCGTGGTTTTCTACGATGGTTCGCCGATTTTTTTATATTCACAACATCACATTTACAATTATTTGTGGTTTTACTAATTTTCTTGTTACATTTACACACCTCAACCAATTCATCACAAATATCACAAAAATTGGTATCGCTTAAAACATTTGCTATAAATTCACTTTCACTAAAATCACTTTCCGTATCGGTATACGCATTATCATCATCATCATCGTCGCCGTCGAACACTTCATTATTAATATCACTCTTATTACTACTGTTAGTATTTACATTTACACTGTTACGCTCATGTATCGATGGGAATATATTGGCGAGATAAATTTTCGGCCGATCCCATAGATTTACTTCATCGTAATTATTGGTTATAATTTCGTCCTTATCTTCATCCACCAGAAAATCACTACTCGCATATATCGATTTCTTGCGAATTTTTTTCTTTCGCCGATTTCCGTTATGATTCTGCGTGAGTTTTGAATACGGAAAATTTAGAAAATCCTTGCAAGCAAAATAATAATTATTATCGTATTGATAACTTTCAGGTCCGGTATTTGTATCATCGTCGCCGTACACCGGTGTATCATTATCCCGGTAATTAAACGTTCGAATTTCGTGAAAATATATATCCGGATTTGAGGGTGAATGTTTTTTTTTCTTTGCCAACGTGTTCACCCGTTTATCGGGATACGGAAATACGTAATTGTCTAGATTGTTCGTATTATCGTATGGACTGGTACCACGATTCGGATCTAAGCACTTGAGTAAATTTAGTATTCTCAAATTATCATTTTCGTTAAACAAATTTTTTAAATTTTCCATATGCTTTTCATAAAAAATTTCCAAACTACTCAAATCGTTTAGAAAATTAATATTCTGTTTATTCAAAAATTCGATATTTTCCTTATTGCGCTGATTACAGAACGATTCAAATTCGTAAAGATTCATATCCAGTGTATTCAGTTTTAACGAATTTTTCCAGCGTCCATATGTTCCGAGAAAATTGTCCGTTGCTTCGTACGATCTATGCTTTGTGTGATGATGATGGGTGCATTCCTTGTGCGATGTTGATTTATTTGGCTTGCGTCGTTGGGACGAATTTCGCTGAACGCTCGATTTTTTAACGTAATTTCCACGACTTATTGAAGATGGTGCCGCGGTGGTCATGCCACCAATTAAAAAATTCGGTTTACGATTTAATTTGTACGATTTTTTAGATTTTTTACGGAATATATTTTTTGCCGGTTTCTTTGTAAGGGTTACACTAAAACCAGAATCGCGAGACGACATTGATTTAAAGGACTCGTTTTTCTTGTTGATTTTACTGGAATTTGATTGGAGGCAATTGTAATCATCCTCTTGCCCGATATTTAGTTGCTTCCATATTCGGCCTGACGTTATTGAGTATGGCTCTTTATGATGGGTAAAGGGATTCTCTTTTAACCGTAAATACCCACCAATATCGCTACTATTATTCTCAGTCTCTGGTTGCAGTATTACTTCCTCGTCGGTTTTACTCGATTCATTATTCGTAATTATTTCCTTGTATATCGCAAACGTACGTTTCGCATTGTACGTTGGCTCTTCATCTAAAATGTCGTCTCGAATGACATCTTCATCTTCGGTTAGCACGGAATCTCGACTTAAATGTTGCGGTAATATTGATTTGTTACTCCGTTCTATTGACGTAATCTCATTAATATCTGGAATTTTAATTACGATTCCTTCTTGTTTATCTTTCTTGTGCAGTTTAAACGTGCTGCTGTCAATGTAATGCAAAGAGTTCGGCTCATATTTTAAACTCGTTCGGGATATATTCGATTTCATAGAATTTAATGTTAAATTTGGTGTTGATGTAGTAATTACATCTATGCTATCGAAATTGGTTTCTAGAAATTCGGAATCTGGTTTGAGGTACGTTTTGAATACTGGCACTTCGGGCTTAAGCACATTTTCAAATGATATTGATATGGTATCATCGAAATAGTAATTAAAAGTTGATTTCTCAGGAATTATATTAATTTGAGTGACTTGATTTGAATTTATTGCACTTGGTTCGAGGGATTCCTCTTTAGCGGGGGACACCTCTTTATTTTGGTCATTTTCAATTACAACTTCTATTTTATTCTCGTGGACTTCTTTTTTCGTTTCTGGAAACAATAATTCGTTTATTTCTTGTAATGATGATTTGATGTCCGGATTAGTAATTGCCGAAAGCGAAATTGGATTTTCTGCCGCACTACTAATAGCCGGATTTAAACCAATTTTGCTTAACTCAGCAGGATTTTGTTGAGCCTTTCGCAGATGTCGTTTTCGCCCACGATCCATATAGCTTTTTCTAATACTAATTCGCTTAAATGAATCACTCCGCTTAAAACTAGAATCTCCATTGCTGTCTTTATTTTTCTTGCGAGATCGCAGCAAATTCCGAATCGTATCCAGCGTGATCGGTTTCATATTTTTAATATTTCGTATATCTTATTGGTTCTTAAATTCTTTCCGCTTGATTAATTTCGTTGTTATTACTAGAGAAATAATCATTATCACGCTTTTTTATCCACGAATAATAACAATAATTTGGTTGGATGAATTTAGCACGCATATTTTCCATCACTTCACAATCGATAGCCAATAATTTTATGAAACCAAACCTTACGCTTTCATATTTTTTTTATTTTTATTAAAGTTAATAACACACAATCGAACTTCTAAGATTTTCAATTTTTTTTGTTTTTTAAGTAAAATTGATTTCAGTCTTCTTATATTAAATATCAAAGTTCACGATTCTACACCACAAAATAAAATTATTTTCCAATTCTGTAATTGCACACGATTATTGTCAATGGTAACGAGAGTTGAAAATCTTTAAAGACATCGACGAGTCTCACAACTAAAACACCACCAAAAAACCTCTTCTTAAAACAAGTTCTTAAGATGAGAAGTATATAAGAAAAAATGTAACTGTTTTCTTTTAGAATTTTTTTTCTTTTCATCTAAAGAATTTCATCTTAAGAACCTACACGTATAATTTATAAATTCAAATCTATTTATTACGTCACAGTCACGTTAAATATTTCTAATCACTTCACAAACAATACAAAACTAAACGGATCTTAATAAATAAATTAAAATTAATTTTCATTTTGTGTGTAAGGCGAATTTTCTACTCGAACATAATTTTATTTTATTAACCACCAAATATTATTTCTTGCGCGCGCAACACTCAACCGATTTTAATGCACTAAACAAGATCGACTTAACAAAAAAATTATATTACTTATTTTATTTTTCTTCATCTTGTGTATTAAGAAACATTCCGTCTCAACCACCGAAGATACTCTTTATAGTTTTGTTATGTTTTTGTTTTGTATATAGTTACTCGGTGATCGGGAATTCATTATTAACTAAGTTTCTTTATGAAAATGAACATAAGAAAAGAAAAAAATAATAATAATATTTGAGAAACGAAAACAAGTAATTCGATAAAAAAAAAATGTTATTACATTTACAATGGCAAAAAAAAAAATTTTACATACATATAAATAAAATTAGGTAAGACAATAATTTTCTGTAAGACATAAATTGAATTTTAAATGGAAAATTTCATCTGCGGGTGTAATTTTACCTGTGTACAGAGGCTAATTTATATAAGTTGCAATATTTACTTAACATTGTTACTTAGAAATTGTGAATGCTTAACAATATTACCGTACACCCGCCTGCCGCACTATCCAAAAAGATTTATGACTTATTTGAATAAGATAGTGATCGAACCTTTTCGTTATTATTTTACTTTTTTTCAACTACAAATCTTGTTTTAAAACTATTTGCATTTCGACTAAGTAATATAGAAATAACTCAAATTAGAAATTTATGGGTGGGCGTTAAGGGGTGCGAGGTGAAAGATGGGAACCGGTTGAAATGTTGTTTGATCTGTGTATTTAATTAGTAGGTCAACATTTGATTTCGTATGTATTTCCTCGTGAAATAGGAAACTCCAAGTATAATTTCATAAGACATGGCTTTCTGTAAAATAGTTGTGTTTTTTGTATTAAGTTGATTCCTTGGTATGCGTGTCTTTCATATAGTTAAACCACAAACAAAATACCAATCAGACCTGCAAACCAATAGTAACTTTATGTGTAAATCAAATTCTCGATGTCGTTACAAATGGAAAAATATTTCGAGCGGCTGTTAGTAGAAATGCTTAGCTAAAATTCAAACCCTATGTGCTCAATATACATCTCGCTCAATATATTTATTCAACGCGCGCGACAAAATAATTTTTTTTTATTTGTGTGTACAGTATAAAAGAAACAAACGGAAAAATACAAATTCAACGTGTTTTTTATTTTCGTTTGAAAATATCCTTTCTCTTATTGTATGTTTTAAATTTAATAAAACAGAATGTTTTGAAAACTAAAACGCACGTATTATGTATATACTATACATATACTAGATGTATATACATATGTACTATTTAAAATAAAATGTGTGCACGATCGATAATTTCTTGTCGTTTAGGTATATAAAATTTAAAAAACATGTGATCATGAAAAGAAAGAGGATCTATTTTCGATGTATGTATGTATGTATATATGTACGTATATACGTTGCATGTACGTATATATATACGTATATACATTGATTATGGTTTGGTGTGCTGCATGAAATATAGTTTATAAAAAAGAAACAAATATTTGGAGGAAAGGATACGAAACATCAGAAATTTATGAACGAAAGGGAAAATATTATAATTAAATTGTTTTTTACTGATCGCAGTAAACATTTAGATATACATATTACATATTTGTGTTTAGTTACATTATGTATATTTTATATGCCTATCTATACTGATTGGTCGAAATTAAATACATACATTCATTACTTAATTTTTCCTAAGTGTACTATAAGGATGATTGATATATGTTCTAAATTCAATAATATTAAAATTCCTAACAATTTTATAAATGATTTTAATTTTGAGAAAAATAATAAAATCAGCTTAGAGCGGAAAGATGCCTTAGGGAGGATGTACTATGTATTTGGATTTGCATCTAAAAAATTGGTCAAGCATATATAGTACATTTTTGTTAACACTTTCCCCTTATTCCATATTATCTGAAGCATAGTATAGTATTTGAATTGTTTCAAATAAAAGCTAGTTATTGATTTTAACCAAATTTGCAAAAACATTAATATTTCGAACTCGGTTGTGATATATAGAATTATGAGTATACACAATATCCTTGGAATTCCATTTTTAAACTTCTAACCCCAAGTAAAAACCATCCTAAGGTTTAAAAATGAAAATAAATAAATTTCGTTTTTTGTTGTTTTCAACCGAGTTACAAGCTTACATTATAAGTACACTGCAATTTTCCAGATACCAACCACCACTTATCATGAAAACTACCCCAAATTTCTCTAGAATAAATGGCCACTTTTTTGACAATTTCAAAAATAGACATTTCAATATCGGATATTGGGTATCGCTTTATAATCCTCATCAGAAGTGCAATTCGATTTTTAAGTTGTAACTTGGAACTTTAAATCATGGAAACAAATTTATTTAGCCACCCACTTTATTTATTAGGTATATAACTTAATTTCTACAGATTTTTTTCACGGTATTCTGTGGTTTTTGTAGGATCGGACGCAAGGTTTCAGAACAACGAACGACAAGTTTACGTGAGTTACATAACCTCTCAGAATAGCAGAGTTTACGGTTACAACTGATAAACAGCACATTCGGCACTGCATTCTATACGAATTTCAACAAGGAAAAAATGCTTCTAAGGCACGGGAATCAATTTGTAGTGTTCTTGGTGCCGACCTTGTGTCTTATGAAACATGTAATTATTGGTATAATATATATATATATATATATATATATATATATATATATATATATATATATATATATATATATATATATATATATATATATATATATATATATATATATATATATATATATATATATATATATATATATATATATATATATATATATATATATATATATATATATATATATATATATATATATATATATATATATATATATATATATATATATATATATATATATATATATATATATATATATATATATATATATATATATATATATATATATATATATATATATATATATATATATATATATATATATATATATATATATATATATATATATATATATATATATATATATATATATATATATATATATATATATATATATATATATATATATATATATATATATATATATATATATATATATATATATATATATATATATATATATATATATATATATATATATAATATATATATATATAATATATATATATATATATATATATATATATATATATTATATATATATATATATATATATATATATATATATATATATATATATATATTATATATATATATATATATATATATATATATATATATATATATATATATATATATATATATATATATATATATATATATATATATATATATATATATATATATATATATATATATATATATATATATATATATATATATATATATATATATATATATATATATATATATATATATATATATATATATATATTATATATATATATATATATATATATATATATATATATATATATATATATATATATATATATATATATATATATATATATATATATATATATATATATATATATATATATTATATATATATATATATATATATATATATATATATATATATATATATTATATATATATATATATATATATATATATATTATATATATATATATATATATATATATATATATATATATATATATATATATATATATTATATATATATATATATATATATATATATATATATATATATATATATATATATATATATATATATATATATATATATATATATATATATATATATATATATATATATATATATATATATATATATATATATATATATATATATATATATATATATATATATATATATATATATATATATATATATATATATATATATATATATATATATATATATATATATATATATATATATATATATATATATATATATATATATATATATATATATATATATATATATATATATATATATATATATATATATATATATATATATATATATATATATATATATGGTAATCACACCACATGGCTTATTGCTTTTTTACAAATTAAAAACTTCAGGCAGTCCAAACTTAAGAGCTTAAGTTGTGCTCCGTTTGGACCACTTAGGGGAGCGGTACGACCACCAAAAATTTTACAGGTCCGGGGCGGTATGTTGTACCATCACTTCGAATCGAAATTCGAAAAAAGTCGAGTGGCGGTATGTTGTATTATTTTCGAAAAGCAAAAATGATACAACTTTCACTTTTTTGACGCGAATTTTTTCGAATTCGATTCGAAGTGATGATGATACAACATACCGCCCCTGTTGTTTATTTGTGACAAGAAGCCTATACAATTTTGGTGATTAACCGAAGTGGTGCAACCGGCGTGTAACTTAAGCTCCTAACCTAAGTCGTGCGTGACTGGTTGAGGCATTTTAAGGCAACTTTAAATATTTAGTGTTCACATACGAATTAATCACCCATTGAGATAGCGAATTTTTATAAATACCTTAAAAATTATTAAACGAATCAAAATTTAATCATGCATTCTGATTACACTAATCATGGGAGATGAATATGATTACATGTATCATAATAATAATAAGCTCCGTTTTCACTGATTGACATAATTAAACAAATAGTATTTCTTATTATTGTATGATAGGGAATATCACAATAATTTTATAATGATTTCTATTATTATAATATGGTAAAGGCAATCATGTGTTTATCATATTTTTTCTGAGTGTAGACGCTGACTCATTTTCTATATCAGTATATAGGTTTAAATGGAGCTTGTATCGTGAAGAATTACTTTTGTACATTTTGCTTAGAAAGAAAATTATGCAAATCATTGATCGAAATATTAAAAGTGTTTGTCTCATGAATTCCTTATTCAATCAGTAAAGGGTGTGTTTTATAGCTTCACATCGTTAAGTTTGCAACATTGTTTTGTTTGACAACCGAGTTTACAGCTAACATTTGCTTTGTCATTAGTTTGATTTGCCATTTCATAATGAATAAACTTACGCCATAGCACTGCTTGCCAAATCGGCCAATTGGCTGAAGCACTAATTCTATTGATGTTGATTTTCCAAACAAAATTTTGTTCAACGATGAAGCTCAATTTTTGTTGAATGGGTACGTTAATAAACAGAATTGGATTTGGAGTGAAGATAATCTAGAAGCCTTTGCCTTTGAAACACCATTATATCCATAGAAAATCACTGTTTGGTGCGCTTTATGGGCCGGCGGACTCTCTGGTCTATATGTCTTCAAAAACGATGATGGGTGGAATCTTACAGTGAACGGTATAGAGACATGATTTCTAACTTTTTTGTACCCCAATTGGCTGCCATTAATCTTGCTGATATGTGGTTCCAACAGGACGGTTCCATAAGGCACACAACGCGGAATACAATTAATTTACTCAAAGAAACATTTGATGAAAGACTAATTCAACATAATAGTCCTGTTAATTGGCCACCGAGATCGTGTGATCTAACTCCATTAGATTATTTTCTTTGGGGATATGTTAAGTCACTTGTCTACGCTTGCTGCGAAAAGTGTGTGAAAATTGGACATGCAGATTGCGCCATCTACGCACCAGCCACATGGCCACAATCATATTCAAGCATTAATGGCATAAAATTATCAATCCAATAAAGCTAGTTTCACTGATATTCAAAATATTTTTCTTTGTTCTATTGTAATTCAAAATTATGAACTCGTTTTAAATTAATTAATTTTATTTGAATTGAGTTCGAGTATTTTCTGGACTTCCGTGCGGTGTTCGTGATCTTATCTTTGATTTATGTCATCAGGCAGGAGGCCTTATACAAAAAATATTTATACTACGAACTCTTTAAACATGTCGAGCAAGTTCAGCCTACTGAAGTCTTACCAAAAACAAAGACATGTTTCATAAAAGGTTTAATGAGGCCTCACTAAAATCTGTGACCATCTCAGTAGACTATATATGACTAAAGTATGTCATGTATGGTATGGTGATAGATTACTACACATTAATTAAATACATTTACATAACCACCAGTTTCAGAAAATTCACTTGGTGCTGGGCATATTAATGTAATAAATTAATATTTAGTACAGGAGAAGATAATTACTGAAAAATAACTGTTCAGAAAATATTTTGCTCCAAGTCCGTAGTACATATTTCTTAAAATTTATTTAAATTTTCAGAAGTTTAGGAGAATTTAAACATTTGATAGTTATTTATGATTTTTAGGAATTGAAATCTTAGATGAAACCAATTATTAGGCAGTATGTTATTTAGGTATTCGTTTTTTCTGAGTTATGTCTGTTGCTGTTGTAGATTCCAGGTTAGCTCGCATATCTTCAAACTTTCGAGGCTGTCACTAAGATCGAAATCACTAATTCTAAAACGTTTATACCAATAATTACACGTTTCATAAGACACAAGGTCGGCACCAAGAACACTACAAATTGATTCCCGTGCCTTAGAAGCATTTTTTCCTTGTTGGAATTCGTATAGAATGCAGTGCCGAATGTGCTGTTTATCAGTTGTAATCGTAAACTCTGCTATTCTGAGAGGTTATGTAACTCACGTAAACTTGTCGTTCGTTGTTCTGAAACCTTGCGTCCGATCCTACAAAAACCACAGAGTACCGTGAAAAAAATCTGTAGAAATTAAGTTATATACCTAATAAATAAAGTGGGTGGCTAAATAAATTTGTTTCCATGATTTAAAGTTCCAAGTTACAACTTAAAAATCGAATTGCACTTCTGATGAGGATTATAAAGCGATACCCAATATCCGATATTGAAATGTCTATTTTTGAAATTGTCAAAAAAGTGGCCATTTATTCTAGAGAAATTTGGGGTAGTTTTCATGATAAGTGGTGGTTGGTATCTGGAAAATTGCAGTGTACTTATAATGTAAGCTTGTAACTCGGTTGAAAACAACAAAAAACGAAATTTATTTATTTTCATTTTTAAACCTTAGGATGGTTTTTACTTGGGGTTAGAAGTTTAAAAATGGAATTCCAAGGATATTGTGTATACTCATAATTCTATATATCACAACCGAGTTCGAAATATTAATGTTTTTGCAAATTTGGTTAAAATCAATAACTAGCTTTTATTTGAAACAATTCAAATACTATACTATGCTTCAGATAATATGGAATAAGGGGAAAGTGTTAACAAAAATGTACTATATATGCTTGACCAATTTTTTAGATGCAAATCCAAATACATAGTACATCCTCCCTAAGGCATCTTTCCGCTCTAAGCTGATTTTATTATTTTTCTCAAAATTAAAATCATTTATAAAATTGTTAGGAATTTTAATATTATTGAATTTAGAACATATATCAATCATCCTTATAGTACACTTAGGAAAAATTAAGTAATGAATGTATGTATTTAATTTCGACCAATCAGTATAGATAGGCATATAAAATATACATAATGTAACTAAACACAAATATGTAATATGTATATCTAAATGTTTACTGCGATCAGTAAAAAACAATTTAATTATAATATTTTCCCTTTCGTTCACAAATTTCTGATGTTTCGTATCCTTTCCTCCAAATATTTGTTTCTTTTTTATAAACTATATTTCATGCAGCACACCAAACCATAATCAATGTATATACGTATATATATATACGTACATACAACGTATATACGTACATATATACATACATACATACATCGAAAATAGATCCTCTTTCTTTTCATGATCACATGTTTTTTAAATTTTATATACCTAAACGACAAGAAATTATCGATCGTGCACACATTTTATTTTAAATAGTACATATGTATATACATCTAGTATATGTATAGTATATACATAATACGTGCGTTTTAGTTTTCAAAACATTCTGTTTTATTAAATTTAAAATATACAATAAGAGAAAGGATATTTTCAAACGAAAATAAAAAACACGTTGAATTTGTATTTTTCCGTTTGTTTCTTTTATACTGTACACACAAATAAAAAAAAATTATTTTGTCGCGCGCGTTGAATAAATATATTGAGCGAGATGTATATTGAGCACATAGGGTTTGAGTTTTAGCTAAGCATTTCTACTAACAGCCGCTCGAAATATTTTTATATTTGTAACGACATCGAGAATTTGATTTACACATAAAGTTACTATTGGTTTGCAGGTCTGATTGGTATTTTGTTTGTGGTTAAACTTAAGGTTTTTTTCGCCATACAAAATTGATAGTTATGTGCGAAATTTATTTTGTTAAAAACGGCATTGTATACTCGTATGCTTACTTTAGAAAGGATGAAATTTACAATAAACTATTTATGCCATTTGCCTCAGGCCAATTTTTTCACTAACTTAATAAATTATTGTCTTTTCGACACTAAAATTTATTACAAGGCAATAATTACAGATGCAATATACGAATAGGTCTCTGGAGTGCACGGGATCGGTAATATTTTATCCAGTTAAATTATCATCAGATGAGAATCCTGAGGCCGAGGTTTCGGTTTAAAAAAAATCTTACCCAAATTTTACAATAACAATTGCAACACTCAAAAATCTATGTACCAGAACGCCTATTTTGATCCAGAATTGGGAGACGAAACCACAAATTTTGGTATACGTATACGACGTATAATACACAATTTCGAATAAGTGTGCTATCATTTGTTACGCATGTATGTGTGTTGTTATTGTGACCATAGGCATCAAAATTTATCGAACCGGGTCGAATCGGTTCAAATGTTTGGTGTTTCCACACCTGTTTTGTGACATTTATCATCGTTATGTGATACAATACTTTCATTAGAACGGTCTCAATTTAACCAATATAAAAGCCGAGGTAGGATCTACTCTGGAGCTATAATGATTCTACAGTAGTGGTTGACCAAATAAGATGACCACATCAGAAATGGTGAAGAAAACCGAAAACCGTTGAATGAAAGTGTGAGCTAGCCGACATGGTAGGCAATTCAAAACGTGCTAAACAAAATTGAACAAATACAGCGAAAATGAGTATGTTCCAATCGAGTGTTCGGAGATGTTCACAGCAATAAAGCCCAGTTTTTCCGTCGATGCATAACCATGGATGAAACATGTTTCTATTCCATAGCATGTTCTATTTTCACTGGGGACTGACTACTGATGATAGGTATTTTGAGGGCCTTGACGGTTTACTATAAATACCGTACCGAGCTAGTGAACAACGCCGAAAAAGGGCATCAAGCTCAAAGGTACTACTATATTGAGAAATAAAGATATTTCTTTCAAAATTTTTTATATTTTCTTTGTCAGGTCGAATACTTCTGGGACTATACCCTCGTACCACTTGTTTACTATGACGAATATAGGACAATTATAGAATTTGGTTATTCTAAGCTTGATTTGAACATCAATTTCGATTTCTTATAGTTGTGGTGTAACACTGATATATGTACAGCTGCGACAAAAATAATAGTAGTGAATGGACCAAGATTATTCAATACAAAATGCCTTGAAAACAAAGCATAGTTTTTAAAAAATTTTGATTTTTCCAAATTTCCATTATTTATTACATAATAAGAAAATAATTTCATAATTTTGTTTAAATCACATTTTAATGACAAAAAATACTCCAATTATATTTCATTATATTTTTGGGTGGGGAAAAAATAGTAGTGACACCAAATTTCGCGTTTTAAACTAACAAAAATTAACTTAAATTAAAATTCAATTTTCATAATTTTGAAATATATCAGTTTAGTATTTGGTAGAATGTCTTTGGTCTTATTTGTCGAATTACAACGATTTTTCATTGAATGAACAAGTTTTCGACATCTTTCTGCAAGTATTGCGCGTGCCACGCTTCTTCTATTTAGTACGCTACTCTTTATTTGTGAGTTTAGCTTTTGACACAGCCTTTTTAATACCAGTCCAGAAGTTCTCGATTGGATTCAGGTGTGGAGATTGTGGAGTCCAGAACCTGAATTTTGTTTGGTGCTAAACCAATATTTTGCTTTCCTACTGGTATGTTTCGGATCGTTATCCTGCATAAACACAAATCTGATCGTGCATTTTTCCTCTGCATAAGGCAGCATAGTATTCTGTAATATGATTACGTATATATCGGAATCCATATTTCCCTTGATCCAAAATAACGGACGAGAAGTAAGAGAAGCAACCCCATATCATTATACTACAACCTCCATCTTTCACAGTAGCAACATAAAGTCGAGAACCTCGATTGCCATATAATACCAATTTACTTTCATTCGACCATAAAATGTTATACCATTTTTCAATGGGCCATTGTATATGTCCCTAAGCGAATTTTAACCGTTTCCCTATATGTTGTTTTGTCAATAATGACACTTTTCGTGGGCTTCGAGCATTTAATTTAATGTCGATAAGGCGATTTCTCACTGTCCGAATACTTGCTGGCACATTTAACTCATTTTTAAACTCCGTTGCGAGCGTAAATGGTGGCTTCTCGAAAATCTCACAATATGATTTACCCATTTTCTGTTAATAACGGTTTTCGATCTCTCGTTTCAGCATTTCCCACATAGTTTTTGGTATTAGAGATCATCGTTGGTAAGCATCCAACAATTTTTGAAATATTAAATTTGTTAAATGGAAAACTCACCGATAAATAGAAAAAAAAAATAGAAAATGCCACTTTTAATTAAACAGAATAAACTATTCAACAACAACTAATATTCCCTACTATTATCTCTGCCTCTTCTAAATTTTGGAAAATTTATCGTAACCGTAAAAATTGAGCAAAAACCAATATAGTTTCTAGAAAAGTAGATCGCTATACAGACAAGGAGAGTATGAAAAATTCGAATATGTTGCAATTATGATGTAGCACTACTATTATTTTTGCCGCAACTGTAGGTTCGACATCGCTTTGAAATAATTAGTAAATTTAGTATTAAATTTGGGGAATAATATTCAGATATAAAATATGTTATGAATGATTTTTATGCGAAAATTGATCAATTTTGGGATCGAGCACTTCTTAAAAAACTTTATGGAACCGTTTGGTTTTGAGCCCTTTAACTGTGTGTAGTAGGTTCATAGAATGGAACGTACATTTTTTTTATCAATTTTAAACAATATTGTCTCGATTTTATCGAGTATTGACGAAATTGCTGCAAATCAGCCTGATAACTTATTTTAATTTCTCACTCCATCTGTTCAAGCCTTAGACGAAACAATAAAGCATTATGATGGATCTAGCGGTTGATGATATAATTTTATTTTTTCCCGCCCATTGACATTCAAATGTTAAGAATTTAAATGAAGCGTGGGTAAACGTCGTAAGTAAACAGGACTAATATAATTAACTCCATACTTATTTTCGGCAGTCTCTCGAGAAAGTCAAATTTTCAGATTATTTCTTTTATTTTTATGAATGATGGATGATAAGATTTTAACTTATTTTAAAGACAATACACACGGACCAATGTTTTATTTCGTAATTTTAGTGATTTTTTTGTGTTGAATTAATATCATTTACCGTCACATTCTAAAGATTTGGTAAGTAATTCATATTTTACGCTAAAATAAGCACAAATTACCTCCCAGCCTTGACTTTTTTAATCGGTTGGTTTTATTTTTTCCATTCGTGAATTTGTTCAGCTTGCTGTTGTACAGCCCTGAAATGCTATTGTTACAAAAGGTTTAAATTGTTGTGGCAAGGAATTTTAATTCAAATGATCCATAAATAAATCATAAGGAGATAGTTCAAACCATCTTAAAATGAACTAGCCGAATCAGTGCCGCAAAATGTAAAAGAAAACCAAATTAGGAATCAGGAAATTTTTAATTATTAGAGTGGTTAAACAAATTCCACGCCTACTTTAAACTGTTTTTTATTAGGTACGAGTACGAGCAAAGAATAATTTATTTATTGGAAGTTTAAGTAATTTTTTAAATGTTTTGATATTTGTTGTTTGATTTTATTTTTATTAATAAATTAAATTTTTGTAAGCCCCCACACCATGGCCACTTTATCTGCAAATTATTTCCTTGGATTGATTTTCTATTAGCCCTCAAAAAAATATATTTCAGTGATAAAAACGACGATTAGAGCAAAATATTGAGCCTAGTACGGAACAATTTAAAAGCCTTCTACATGAACCAATCGAATTACGCTGCACACAATACAAGGAACCCCTTCATATTTAAATATTCTTCCTAGTACCATGTTAGTTTGTAAAAGGAACGCAACCACATCAAAACAATGATTTATCATTTACTTTATAATTGCATCCAGTTTCTCAACGGTTTAATATAATATTCGGAACTCCTTCGATAAAATGCAAAATAACACATCTACACACACAAAACATTAAATGGATTAAAATATGCGCACAAATACCAGCTCTTATACAAATACACGATTCAAAGACATTTTTGCACAAAAACCGGAATACCGTGGTATTGTTGTTTTAAACATTTCTACTCACCAAGTCAAAGAACTGCTTAAATAATATCTTATCAATAACCATTACACAGAAGAAAAAATATTTATGAAAATCAAGCAAGCAAAAAAAGTGTCAATCTAAATTCATTCAAGGACGTATGAAAATGTATTATAAAATCTTGCTATTATTTAAGAAAAATCGTATAAATCGCGCACGAGAAAAGAACCAAGCGAAATAAGAAATATAATAAAGTACGTAATGGTTAAAGAAATTTTTATAGTTTTAAGTTTCGTTAAATCCATTAATATGTTTGTATGTATATCCAACAAGAAATTATATATTTATAAAACATAAAATAATAAGACAATAATACAAACATAAAGATGAAATGTTACGTGGCTTTGGTTATACATATATGTATATGTATATATGTAAGACGTTTTAAAACCTATAAAGTTAAATAAAGGAACCGGTTTCAATTTTATAAGACATTTTATTATTATTGTTTTTTTTTTCTCTTTAGAACCTGATTTTTATGCTGGACCATAGAAACTAAATAATAATAATAATTTAGTTTTTATTTTATTCTGCATTAATATAGCCATCGATACACACGAACAAAAATTACTTTCAATTACTTATTAAAGAAATAGAGATATATCTTAGAAATTTAATAAAAAAATATTTATATAAATTAAAGAAATTGTTGGTTGCGCGCGATTAGAAAAAGTGTGTGCGATAAAAATATAATTTTTTTGCCCGTTCTTCTTAATATATATTCTGATTACGTACATGAGAGAATGTCTTTAAGATTTGTAATAATAAATATAAAATTTTTAAATATAAATATTTGTTTTTATTATTCGGTGTGTATGCATCATCATCATCGTCTTGAGGCTATTCAACTTTATAATTTTATAATCAGAATCAGAAAACTCAAAAAATATTCTAATATATGCGTTATGTGTTGTTATCACATGTCTCAGCTGTGCTATGTATTTATGAATGTCAAATAATCTCCCATTTCTATGTAAAGATGTTCAATAGATTGCTTTACCGTTTTAGTTGGCTAGATTTAGATGACTATTGGGTACGTCAAATTGGTTTTTACACGTATTTCTAACAATTTCAAAAATTTCTAGTTTTCGAACGAATCTCCTCTTAATAATTTTATTCAATGAACCTCTGCAATCGCTAATCTTGGATTATTATTAATTAAGTAGCCCAAAATGACTTTTCAAAGATAGAAATGGTAAGAAGGAGAAACTTAAAATAAAATATTTAGATCGAACCGGGTTTAATAATAAAAATTATATTTTAATCGTGCCCCCGACTAGCGAAGGCAACTGATTCAAATAAAAAATCCAAATTTAAAATTACAATTGGAAAGTTCATTATTTGATTATATGTATGTTTGTATATTTCTATTTCACGAAATAGAGTGAATCGCAATTGTATTTTTAATTTTAGCTAACTATGGATGCATCCAGACTGCGCACACAATAGGTAAGTGTTGCGAGACGAGAAGCGATATAAGAAGAAAATTAATTATTTTCATTCCAGCCATTACAGAATTGACTGAAGTGAAGAAATGACTTAGTTACATTCAACATTGCCAAATTATAGAACTTCATTCAAATTTCATATTTGAATCCCAACTGTCTCTTAAAACAACTGGTCTAGTTCTGTTCATCATGGAAAAATTCTAGAAACTAATCTAAATTTTATATAAATATCCCAATCCAGCTTTTAAAACCAATTTTTATATTAATACGTTAAGATAAGGTCTAGTTTCAATTATAATGGCCGAATTTCAGAAATTTGTTTAAATTCAATTTGATACCTAATTATATACCAAATAAAGCAAAAATTTGGTAAAAAATGGTCAAGTTTCATTCAACATGACCAAAATCCAGAACTTCATCCAAAATTGACGTTAGAATCCCAAATTAGCCTCTCAATCAAAATTTGACCATAATTAGTTACGGTTAATTCCATTCAGCGATGCTAAATTCCAGAACATCGTCAAAAATAATAATCTCCGATCGTTAATCGATCGTTAATTCATTCCAACTATTGTCTAATGTACATACACCAACATTTTTCGTTTACAAATATTTTGGAAATGTTTTAATTTCGAATTATTTACCAAATTTTAATTAAACGTCAGGTATCCCAGAGAAACTCGTTTCGCTGTGTAAATTAACAACGTATGGGTCTGTACGTAGAATCGTAATTGAAGGAACTGTGTCAGACTCCTTTGAAATAACATCTGGCGTTCGACAAGGTGATGCACTCGCGCCTTTGCTGTTCAATTTGGCGCTTGAGTACGTCGTGAGAAAAAGCAACATCGAAACTTCGCGCTGTATATTTAATAAATCCGGCCAAATTCTTGGATATGCAGATGATATCGTGCTTCTTGGCCGAAGACCTAGCGATATCAAAGACAGTTTCATACCGCCCGATCGCTGCGCAAGAAGACTTGGTTTGGAGGTGAACAGCAGTAAAACCAAATATCTAACTACACCCAGGAACATCTCTAGTGCAAATCTCGGAATTGGCGACCACAATTTTGATGGTGTCGAAAACTTTAAATACCTCGGGTCAGTTATAACATCACTGAATGAAATGCAGGCAGAAATAAAAGCCCGAATCGCTGCCGGACAACGAGTTTTCTACGCCCAATCAAGATTATTGCGTTCGAAACATCTATCGCAGTCGTGCATGCTCGCACTTTATAAAGCACTAATAAGACCTGTGCTGACTTTCGGAAGCGAGAGCTGGACCTTGACCTCTAATGATTGTAGATTGTTATCTACATTCGAAAGGAAGGTCATCCGTTCAATTTTTGGTCCAATTAAAGTTGCGAACAACGAATATCGGATTCGTATGAATCACGAAATAAAGCAACTCTTCGGAGGCAGCGATATCATCGGATTCATTAAATCCAATCGAGTGAGATGGCTCGGCCACGTTACAAGGTCCCCACAACAACGGATGATATATAAAGTGTTTCACCAACAACCAGCCGGAGTACGTCGTAGAGGAAGACCCCGACTACGCTGGCGTGACGACATTGAACAAGATCTGCAAGCATTAGGATGTCGAAACTGGAGGACGAGAGCAATGGATCGGGATGGATGGAGGGCCATTGTGCAGGCGGCGAAATCCCTTCATGGGATGTGAAAACCAGAGAGAGAGAGAGAGAGTCAGGTATCGCAGTTTGTATTGTGCCATCTATGAATGAGTAGTATGAACTAACCATCAGATTAGTTAGTCAAAAATTCTTTAAAATCTGCATATTAAATCAAAAAAGACTGAGCTAAAGCTAAAATCGTGCAGGTAATGAAGTAAAACATAGCAATGAGCCGTACACGAAACAATTTATCGGACGATCAACCACTTCGCCCAAGGTTAATTCTTGACCTGTTTTTTTATTACATCGGAGAGATCAGAGAGATAAAAAGAAAGCCTTTTCCGTTTTTTTATTTTCTCAGACCATTCTCAAAGCGTCATTTTTTCATCTGAATTTTTTTACAGATATTTCAGAGAAAAAACATATTTGAAATATTTTGACAGAAAATATGGCGAACGCTATGAAAAATGGTAATTAATAAATTAATCTCTAATTATTTTTATCTTATTTTTATTAAATTAATAGTAAAATTAATAATATGCTAATTTATTATTTTTTCGTACCCAAATTACATATTTTCAGTTCAGTGTATACAACTCGGAAAAAACATTTTCAGATTAAATATTATCCGATTTGTCTGACAAATAATCTCTCATCTGATATCTCGGATACAATAAAAACACACGCCATCTACCAATTTAACAAGAAAAAATTACATGTAGCATGGTTGCACAACTTTTAGGCTTTACATTACATTTATGGTCAACATTGCCCAATTTCACGTACTGCACACGTACGGCTAAGCATACGATAAATCATGTCATAAATATTTTGAATGTTTGGGCTTCTTGGTTTAGTAAAACGTTCGGAGAGCAAATTGTCAAGCCATTTCATCTTAAGAATCTGTTTAAGTTTGAAGATTATAAAGTAAAACGCACCCACCCAAATTTAGATTAGAATTCCATTCAACTTTACAAAGAATTAATTTAAGTTTCTTATTAACTCAAAATTTTTCATAAATCTTGTTCGCTTTAGTGGTTATTTCATCTTTTGAAAACATTTTTATGAAAAACGATTCACCAATCTACGGTTACAATAAACGGTTAATTGAGAGCAATGTCGTTTAATTTAATTGCGAGAGTGTTCATTTCGAGTGTGCAATCATTTAAGAAATGAGTTAAAAAATTACAAAATGAATCTCTACCATTTTTCATCTCAAATTGATTTGCATGATGAAAATAAAATATGAGTTTCAGATGCGATATGGAAAATTGCTAATTTGAATGGAACTAAGCAATTTCTCATTCGACCGAAATGAAACTTAGTTTTATGATAAACATTGGATTCCAATATTAGTTCAGGTTATAGTTCTGGAATATCAGCAATTTGCATCGAACTACGTATCTCGGAAAAAGTCGGAATGATGACGAAATATGATTTAGATGTAGGTTCTTAGAAGAAGTTGTTTGCTTAGAAGTTACCATGTGTCCGGAAAACGAAAAATTTGATTAGAATTAACCGATTAGTAGTGAAACACAGTTTATATGATGAAAATTAAATGTTAAAATAAGGTTTAGCTGTAAAATTCCAGTTTGAAGCAATCTAAGCCAATTCAGAAGCGAGATGAAATTCAGTTTGTCGGATTAATTTTGGATTCGGCATATAAGGTTCGGAGTTGATTTCGAAAACTAAGCTACTTCTCGAAATCACTAAAAAATGTACCATTTGTTGATAGGACAAATGTTCAAAATTACTTTCATCGCACTCTTCGAATTATCGTCTCAGGAATGGATTAAAATCTCTTTCATCGAACAATCTTTTGAATCCGTCGGCGACGAAGTGCTATTCTTTCACGGTTTCATCATGAAGAAATCGCTGCTGATAGCAAGCGGTCTTTATTTTAAGTTTCTGGCGATGAAAACTATAGGCGACTTTCGATCACAGTGGTTAAACGGTGGTTACGACGAGTGACATTTTTTGCCGCTGTGGCTTACTTTTAACTTTCCCGTAGCAATTGGCGGTGATTGCTAGTAACCTGCTCGAATGTACGCAATTTATCGTGTTTTGTACACTTTCTTCGCCAACTCTATAACTTTGTATTTACAATAACAACAATAAAAAGTTATGTTGCTATAATTTTTGTACTTCGTGTTGAAATTCAAAAATATGCCATTTTCCAACTGTAAAAACGAAAAGGAGTTCATTATGGTTCTGAAAAAATAGTTAAGTTTGTTACTGAAATACCCATGAGTACCGGAAAGTCATAAATTTAAATAGAATTGAATTTATTTGTCATTAATTAATTCTATTTCTTTTGACATAGATGGAAAATCTAGAAAAATCCCAACAATTAGTTTCGATCTGTTAGGATTATTCATGAACAAATCAGTCATTTCATCAGCCCATGGTAACTGACGTTGTGTTACGTTTACGTACATTGGAATATTTATAAAAAAATATACTATGTAATTGAAGTACTAGTGAATTATTTTTATTGTGGTTCAGTATATTGACCAGTTTCAGTGAAACTAACTCACTTTTCAACGGTTTGAAATGAAACTCTGTTTGTATGATATAAATGAATTACATGAACATGAATAAATTGAAGGAACTGCGTCATTTCTATACCGGTTAAAGGTGCAATTCGGTACGTAATTATGGTGGCGATTTTGGGCATTTTCAGATGCACTAAAATATGGCATGCTATGCTGACAGAAAAGTGGGAAATTTTTACCCAACATGGAATATTCAAATAATTGGAGTTTTTTTAGAACCACCTATTTTAGTCATTCTAAAAATGATGGCTTAGTTGTGTTCAAGTTAGTCATATTTCAGAGCCCCGCCTGAATCTCATATGGAATTCCATTTTCGTCTCACAAACCAAGTTTTATTCCAATCAGTTGAGAAATAACTTAGTCAAGTTAGTCCCATTCAAATTGATCACTTTCCAGAATCACAATCGGAACTCTAATGAAATACAATCTATATTTTTCATTCAATTCTACTTGTTTCCCAAACCATTGGGAGTTATCTTAGGGCAATTCATACTGGTTATTTTCATAACTACTGCTTAGTTTTATTGAAATCGACCATTTTCAAGAGTTACATTTGATAAAATTAAGACATCGCGAACTTCTTGCAAATTGACGGTTTTCCAGGAACATAAGCGTACATTAGTTATAATAAAAAAAAAGAACATAAAAGCAATAATATCTAAATTAGGCCCACCGTACGACCCCCTTTAAGGAATTTTCTCGAAATCATGACTCATCGCAATCGTATTTCACGTCATTAGAAAATCTCTACTCACCAATGATGGTCAAAATCGTTTCTACTACTTGGAAAAAAAGGACTTCAGACTTCTAAAAGAATTTGATAGTTTCGATGAATTGCGGTTTTCGGTAAATTGTATTTTTGGGTAATTTTTGTTTTCGTTTAGTTTTCGGTAAATTATCGGTTTGTCTGAATCGTCGTTTTTGATGAACTATCATTTTCGGATAATTACTTTCTAGTGACTTGGATGTTAATGAATTGTTGTTTTGACAGAATAAATTTTCGGAGAACTGTACTGCTGAAATTACAAGTACTGTTTTTAAAATGCTGTCTGGCTTAAAATTAGAGGTGACACGGAGCTTGACAATTTTCGCAAACTATTGTTGAAGGAAATACCGCAAACAGTAAATCATTAAAATAATACAACTAAAGGTGCTAAAGTTCGACACTGACGAGTTTCTGAAACGGGATCCTGGAATATCAGTGGTAAAATCGTTTCTCTGCTAGAAACTGATCGTGGAACTTTTGAGTTTCAAATTATTTTATCAAACCTCAAGTATCAAGGACAAATAGTAAGTATACTAGATTCGTGGCTCGACTATAAGTAGATTATTTAATTCACCAGGTATGAAGAGTGCTATACTGAAAATTGTAGAGACCTTGAAAATGAGTTAAAGAGCAGCATATACAAGAGTCGGAGAATATCATAAGAAAACTTCACGTATTAATTTGCGGATTAATTTATAAAAGCGTGAATATGGACAAGTGGTGCAGTGGTTAAAGCTTCGATACTTGGATCATCAGAGGCTAGATGCAAATCGATTACAATCGGTGATGTTAATAAACACAACTAAGACCCTCTGATGAGAGTGCAGAATTCAGCGCCGACCCACCGTCCTCGTCAATGTACAGGTTGATATGGAGCTTGCAATATGTAGGTGTTATACCGTAGTTGTGTGAATATGTGAATGACGTATCACGGGGGGCCAAAATTGGCCTAAGTGTCAACCACCGGAACCTAACTTAACCTGTTTTGCATATTGTACGAACTATAAGCAGTTCCAGTTTAAATCAGTTGTGATTTAAATCGAAAAGTTGGGTTGAATTGGACACGTTTTTGTTAGCTTCATGTTGTTTTTCCAATGGACATATAGGTTAACCGAAGAATTGTTGGATACAATTTTTTGGCAAATTAACACAAACACATCCAAATCCTTTTAGCTTGATATGCGGAATGGCAAATTGTTGTGTTTTGTGGCCCTAACGTTACCATCAGAAAATAAAAAATACAATTTTCATTAATAATTTTTAAGTCAAACATATCATTACGATTTAATATGTTTTCGACGTGGTAACTATTAAGTACTCGTAATAATTCCGACCTCAACAAGGTTATATTACCGATTTTGTATTAATTATACAAACATTTTGCTTGATCGTATTGTAA
The DNA here is from genome assembly GCA_932526605.1 of Nephrotoma flavescens. Lineage (NCBI taxonomy): Eukaryota > Metazoa > Arthropoda > Insecta > Diptera > Tipulidae > Nephrotoma > Nephrotoma flavescens. Next base: position 316,822,409 of record OW052221.1, on the reverse strand, counting down.
ATGACAAATGGAGCCTGGCACCGTACAATTATTAATCAAGCTTAACAATAGCTAATTATTCGGTAAGAATCATAATTTTTAACATTGCCGAAATCAAATAACGCCAAAACACAATAATCTAATAATACCTTAGGTGAGTCACCACTGACAAAAACAATTTAAAGCTTCTTAAATAACAGGAATTTAGGAGTACATTACTGATTAATGATTCCATTACATGCTGTGTTCTATTGTCTGGCACGAACCATATTAATCATAGATGGTGATCTTAAAGAAATAATATATTTTTAGTACAAAGATAAATAGCGTGCGATAAACAGAAAAGTAAAACAAATCAAGATTTAGAAATGTAAATAGAATTATTATTAAAAATTGTCACGGACCAATTTAAAATCTAAATTATTATTAAATAATCCCAAGTGTTTAGCCAAATTACAAATTTCACACAACAAAATTATTATTTATGTGTAAGTACATAAATTATGTGCACAGGCTAACTAAACACTATGTACATACTAATATTATATTTCTGATTCCAGTAGTAGTTTTTTATTATTTTATATTTTCTATACATGTAATATTATTTATTGACGAAACTCACATTAAAAGAATATATTACATTTTGAGTAACCTTGAATATTTAAAACTATGACCAAAAATCTAAAAAAAACTAACAAATTGATTGATTGATGTAAGAAGTAAAGCAAAACATACAAAACAAATTTGTTGCATGTACAAGTCTATGTATATAAGCAGTAGGTATATTATGTAAGGGTGAGGACAAGCCGTCGTTTGAGCAAGATTACTCGTATATATCGAGTCCAATGATCTAAGTCTATGTCAATTACTATTTAAATCTGACAGCATTTTGATTTAACCGTAGGTTGCAATATATAAGAAAATTTAAAATATTTATTTAAGTAAATTGATTTGAATTAGTTTAATTAAAAAAAAACACAAACCAAATTAATTAAATTTATCTGCTACATGTATGTATATAAAACTATGAACATATGCTAACTGAATTTCTACTACACATAATATTCCATCGTTCTTCTATTATGCAATAATTATTAATTACACACGTTCAATAATTGTGATTTTAATCCATGCGGAACATTTAAATGAACAATGTTATTTATATGAATTAATTTTAAAAATTGTACACGATTGAGAAATAGCAAGTAATCCGCAGAAAATAACATAAAACAAAAAATCACAATTTTTCTAATATTGCTTGTTGCATTATCGACGTGCGATAGTATCGCGATACTATCACGATAGTTTCGAGATAGTTTATTTTTATTCTTAAATTTTTAAGAACTTAAAACGAAAAGCATAAAATTGGATACATGCGTACATATGCAAAAAAGGCACCGTGAACTTTTCTAGCCATCCATGTATGTAAGTCACAGGTTAACTATCAATGTCACGAGTAATTCATTTTGTCATGGGTGGATGAAAGGTCAATGGCTTCATAAAATAAATACAAATTTTAGTTTTAATAATTTCAGGAATTATTTTTTTCTGATTCTATACAATAACAAAAGCATATATGTAGTATTACGTATACATTTCTAATGTATAAAGAGAATTATGCATAAATCATGGCAATAGTTAATAATTTATTACTCGCGATTTATTACCACAACACAATAAAATAATACGGGAGCTGCTTACTAGAAATTGTAAGAGTTAAGCTGCCCATAGAATTGAATGAATACAATTTCGCTACTACGTTGCGATGGTACGGTTTATTGGGCATTAGAGTACATCGAGTTTGAACCCGAACAAGTAAACTACTCAAAATCACATAGTCTACGCATAGCAAACGAGGTAACGTTCGGTAACATATGTATTTTTAGAGTGATAATTCCAGAAAATACTAAAATTATTTATAGTAAAACCGGACGACAACGGTCAACTTAACGCAGTTTCAAGCATCGGGTTATTTTCAACATATGTATTGGAGAAGATTGGGAAAATCCTCTAGCACTCGTGAAAGTCTATGAATTTTTGCTGCTCTTTCAATATTCAATTATGTTTTTAATGAACTTATGAAAAAATAATTTCTATTTTTCAATTTGCACTTAAATCAGTCTTCAATGATTGCAGTTTAACCAAGCATTTATTTATTACTACAGGCAGATATGTGTCGAGACTCACAATATCTGAAATGCTTAGGCAATATTTACTTAATTATCCACAAGAAAGACGAGGAAACTTTTAGTATTTACGAAAGTTTCGTCGCGACTTACATGATTCGAGCAACATTTTGTAATTATTTTACAGTAGATCATTATCACCAAATAACGATAGGTTGGCAACATTTGCTCTAAACTAAATCAATAAACAAACTAGCATTTTGATAATTAACTAAACATTCTGTTACAAACCAGAAAGGATGGTACTTTTGGCACTTAGGTACTTTTGATACTATTCCGACAGCAGCTCTGCCCAACGATAAAACTTTTTATTATTGTGTGCCAAATCGGGATTGTAACCATTGCGTAAGGAACAAAACTCACTTGAGATCGTTGTTTTTTTATATTATCCAAAAATAAAAACTCACAAAAAAGAACTGATATCTCATTCGTAAATTTTAATTGGTTAATAACCTGCGCTACTTCATTACTGTAAGCTCCAAAATTTGAACGTTTTACAAGTTTCTGCACTGAAGACACAACCAATTTAAGAGATTTATAACTTTGACAGGGATCTGTATACAATTAAATCAGAGATAAGCAAATTATATTTAAACTATAATTTCTTTCTCCACAATTGAACTTCTGAAAATTCGGCTTCTAATTTTTTATTAAGCATATGAGTAGTCACCAGCTAACAAATAAAATTGGTTTCGCCCAAAATTTAATCACGTAATCGTGAGAAGTACAAGGAATCCGTAACTACTCTTTGGAAGTTCAAGTTTCTCGTACCCAAAATGAAACACGATTCAGCACTAAAAGCTGATTTTGAGTGAAACCATCTTGAGTTAAATAAAAGGGAACATTTTTCATTTTTTAAAGGGTCAACAAATAAGAATGTTCTGCCTCTCAATCACTAAATGGACTTTTGAAGCAAAGACTCAAGAGACACTGAGACCCTGATTCTCTTGAAATCCAAGAAAACCCGTAGGTAAAAAACAGGTGGGAGCGTTATCTCACATTAATTAATGAAGCCCGGTAAAATAGTTCCAGTTCCTGCGAATATGGTTCTTGCCCATAGCTAATTTATCGACAATCACAATTCCTTGAATGAATTTATAATCGGTCAACAAGACGAGGCGGTTTTCCCACTTCCTACTACTACTTCAACACAAATTAAACCTCCCTGGCCGCACACGGGGAATCACTATCACTATTATAATTATTTTTGTAACTATAATTTAAAAAACGAATCATAATCAGGAACAAAGACAAATTAACCTTCCGAAGAAAAATGTCAAAATATTGGATAAAAATATTGGCTCCCGACTGCCCTGAGTAGGTACGTACTTCCTATGTACCTAACTGAAACATTCTTTAACGAAAGAAATTTATTTATGGACGCACTTTTTCGAAAAAAGCCGTTACTTAAGTGGTTAAACCCGAGAACTTCAGGGAAATAAAGAGAAATACAATTTCGCCTTCCTCTTTTCACTAAGGAAGATCCATTTGTCAGTTTTAGTTCCGAATTATGATTTTCCGACCAATTAAGACTCGGTGGTAGTTATATAATTGGACGCGGAACTGCAATTGACAATAGGCTACGGCTGCGGTGCATCGGTCAATTAGATACATTTCAGTTTAGCAAGCTTGTTTGTGTAAACTCCACCACCCCAAATTCAAGTGGCACGCTAATAACGAACGGAGTTTCACTTCGAGATTATGCTATGTTTCTGTTGTTCACAAGAACCCGATTTTCGTGATATGTTAGATAGTTACGCTTCTTTTTCGATAGCCGGACGTTTTTATTTCCGGGCACCTCTTGTGGTGGATTGGTCCTATTTTAGTGCGTGACTTTACCATCTTTGAGTGCCAGAGAGATAAGCATCCAATGGCTGTGTACTGGCGTTTGCAGGTTCCAATATTTCCATCACATGACGTAACTGAACAAACAAATTATCATTTTTAGTTAGCTTCAGGTTTGTATTGCTTACGGAAAAGACCGGTTTGTAGCTGTGTCGTCACGATAATTTGAGAAATTGATCACAGAGAAATCAAATCGATTCGGTATTAAGCCAAACCGAATACGAGCACAATTTTACTGAACCTTATTCAATTCCTATGATAAAAAATTGTTTATTTTTTTCGCCACTAAGTATCCCAAAGCCCTAATAGAAATAAATGTACCGCAATCGCAACAATTTATCTCGTGACTGATAAGCTCTGAGATGACTTATACAAGAGCATTTCGAAAAGAAATTTTTAATTTTGTTGATGGCAAAATTTACTTGAAGCCAAACAAAATTTTAAACCTAGCAGATAACGCCTTCAGAACAAAATTCTAACCAAAATTCCTAAACCGTTTTGTTAAGCAAGTTATCAACATAATTATCAATTATCGTATTAATTTCCGTAACCTATCAAATCATCAGTTGATCGTGTTGCAAATGATCTAATTTGAGACAATCCGAAGGATTAGCGGTTTCTTTTTTAGAAACTGAACAAATATTACCAATTTTCTAGAAAAAGAAGGAAAATATCTACTGCGGAAATTTTTATTTTTATTTTTTTTACAAAACAGTAAATTGAACCAAATCAAGTAAAAAACGATGCGAGTTTAAAGTGAAAATTCTTATCAAGTAGGATTATTTAAGGAAATTTATATCATTTTGTATTCTACCATATATTCTACAACCTTCTAGCCCATTCACACTATGAGAAGGCCTTACGATTGGGAACACTATCGAACCTCCAGAGATAAATATTATGAATACAAATCGAAAAGATATCATTACTCCAGAGATATTTTACATGAAATGTTGTATCTGTTTTAGTTGTCTTATGTTATGTAATCTTGCACCACCTTTAGCTTATGTTAAATGTTATTCATTAGGATTTATCACTCAAACATAAATAGAAATAATACAGTCTAATTTCATTTTCAACGTGTGCAATCTAATCAACTTTTGTAATCAATTATAGCATTAACACATTAAAGATACGAGAAAAATTCGTCACTGGAATGATTTTGGAATATCAAAATGTATAATGCGAGCACCTCATTTATTCAACTGCTATTTAAAAGTCATAAATTCCAAAATAGACACGACTAATTATAACATAATCGTAAAGCATAAACTAGCATAAAATTATGAAATTTTTACTAAAATTAAGATGATAACATAATTCTGCCTCGTCATTGGAAAAATTGGGAAAATCGAAACAAAATTTTAAAATAACAACAATCTGTTTTTTTTAGTGACTGTCTCTAATATATGCTTATGACTTTTATTTTTTATATACCTATATAACATTTAATAAAACAATTTTACCATAAAATAGTAAGGATACAGGTTATAGGCTCAATATCCATATCCATTAAATACATTATTATTATGTATATGGATACGAAATTGTATTCTAAAAACCAAAGTAAAGCGAAAAAATTGCATCATCATAAAATATTGCCATAACACAACTTTTATGAAACACGAAAAAGGTGTGGAGTGTTGTCTGTCATACTTTTGTTTATAGTGAAATACTCTTGTAACGTCATCTAATTTATACCCTCCTTTATTAGTTCGGTCCATGAACTAACGTAAATAGGTCGATTAAAATGTAATGTTTATATAAAGTCATTTAACCAACTTTATATCAAACTGTATATACGCGATTACTATCAATATCACTGTAATCAAGATCACGACCAATCCCCATAATTCATCAAATTCTGAACGCCGCTGCTACGCACGATCAGCTAAAAAAAATACGTTTAGGAAATAAAACATAAAAACAAACGACGTTGAAAAATTATCGCAATCAGCAAATATTAGAATAAAATCTAATATACGATGACATAATTCCACAATCGAAACATACATGCATCGTTTTCAATTCTATTCCTGTCATATACATTCGTACAGAACAAAAATAAATCATAAATTTTAATTTTTTTTTATCATTTTTTATTATTTGCATTTGAATTTTTTTTTTAATCAAATAAAATTATTAAAAAGTTTACTCAAATATTATCATTTCACTTTATATCACGTATATTGGATGAATAAATATATCTCGGTCTACTGGTATACGAGTAGAAACTATCATGCATAGTGTTATGTTTTACTTGTTAAAGTTTACATATAAATACAGAGGAAAAACAATTAAATTGATTGCACTTAATTTGCAAATTTTAGTACATCAGAAGGTTCATAACTTGATACAAAGATACTTTCATTTGAGATTCATTGTACTCGTAATACATTTATGCGGAGACCAGTGCAGTACAGTTTCAGTATCGTACCGTATAGAAATAGAACAGCTCTGCTTTATACCATTTACAATTTTTAGTAAAGTGGCCATGTTATTTATATACATATACTATATCACGATCTAAATTTAATTAATTCTATTTATTATTCTAATGAAGTTCAATTAATACATATCGTCGCGCTACCCATAAACGATATCTCTATTACACTGTAGTACATTTTGGTATACATAGAGTATTATATACGCATACACATTAGAATTATGTACAGACCAGAAACATACACTTTTTTAACTCATTAGATTTGGAATTGAAAATAAAATAAAATTGTGTTCAGTTCAATTAACCCCACTACTACTATATATGCGAGACCTATAAATTTATTTATTAAAATTGTTCTAAAAGTTTTAAAATTGATGATGGTCGTGTTAAAAAATGAAAATTTTAAATATATTTTGATGAGTTTAATGATCTGGGGAAAAGTGTTAATTGTAGAATATTTTCAGAGGCGCGTTTAATTCCATACAAATAAGCAAGCAGGCACTAGCCCATTGCTATTCCAGAGATTTGTAACGTTCATCCCGGGATTTAAATAGAAAGCCTTTTGGAGGGTTAAGTTGTGGAGTGCAACTACCTACCGCGAGCCCCGTGAGAGGTACTTAAGCCGTTTAACTTAAAAAAATTGAATTTGATGAACTACACCAAAAGTGTCTAGTATACTTAACGATATAACGTAATATATATAAATAATAACAGTGTTTCAAAAATTATAGTTTTCAAGCTAAAATGCTCAGGATCTATCAATTTTTAAATTAATATCAATTAATTAATTAAATCTAATAAATCTGAAATTTAGGAAAATCGGACCAGTTCTGGGATGATAGAACGGGTGGTAGTATTGATATGTTCATTAGGAATGATATTCCATACCTCATGAAAAGTATAGTTGACGGTTCTTTAACATTCCAATACATATGCATTCAACTTTTGTAGTTTAATCTAACGAAGATATGCGGAATATATATTCCTCGGAATTCTGACCCCGCATCGTTTTTTGATTTTCTAGAACAACTTCTCCGAAACTATAAACCTACTCACGATTTTATTTTAGTTGGTGACATTAACATACACCTGTTAATAAAAATTTTAACTTAATCTCAGAATATAACGCAACTTTGCTCTCTCATGGAATGATTGTAACAAATACTTTATTTACCAGACCTGCGAGCTGTAAAATTTTAGACCACTCTGTTAGTAGTTTTCATAATATTGAGCAAGTTCGGAATTTTACCACTGAAGCCGACATAAGTGATCATAGTTTTGTACTCTCAAAATTTCATTTCAAGCCTAAATATTTTACTCGGACACTAACGAAAAAATACGTTAATTACAAAAAGGTTAATCAGTCCTTTGAATATTTTAATGATTACCGTATTTGACGTCAGATATCCTGAGTCTACCCTTCAACGGATTTTTGATATGTATAATAAACTTGTTCTACAGTTTTCCGTATTGGAGGAAGTAAATGTGAAAATTAAAAATGCAAGTGTTTGTCCTTGGATGACTGTTGATCTCTGGAATTTAATTAAACTTAAAAACCGGACATTGAAGCGTTTTAAAAGGAACAGTACTAATTTAGAACTGAAACATGAATTAGATTTGCTAAATAGGATTGATCAAAACGGAAAATATTTTGCAAAGAATCGTTAATAATTTGAGCCCAAAAGAAATCTGGAAACAATTAAATCATTTCATGGAAATAACTCTAATAATAGGATCCACTCCGATATTTATAATGATGTTGAGTATCATGATCTTAATGCTATTGTTAATATATTTAATCGCAGTTTTGTTAACGTTGTTGATTCTCCTATCAGCAAGTAGTTCTAGCCCAAACTCAGATGATATAAATAAATTTCATACTATATAGCGCCTAGTTCATGTTTCATGTTTATTTTCGCCCTCTTGCTTCAGCGAAATATGGAACTATGTAGTTGTAATGTGATTCTGAAGAATTATTCGCCATTTTTTTCACAATTAATAGCTGATCTATTTAATGTGGTTTTGTTCATCTTTAAGTCTGGAAATTCTAAATAGTAGTTAATAATTATAATTTCAGTTTTGTCGGTATTTGTCAAAATTTTAGAAACAATTATTGCTAACCGGATGATCTAAATAAATCTATTTTTTTATAATCTCGTCAGTATGGATTTCGACAATATTCTGGTACAGATTTGGTCCTAACAGACATTACTGATTTGATCTATCGTACTTTTGACAGGCAAAACTATATATCTGGCTTATTTCTTGATCTTCGTAAAGCTTTTGATTGTATAGATCACAGTTTACTTCTTCAGAAATTATAAATGTATGGCTTCCATGGTTTATCACACACACTTTTAGAAAGCTACCTTAGTAATCGAAAGTAGTTAGTGATTTTAAATGGTGTAAAAAGCTCTACTTTATGTAAACTGTGGTGTTCCTCAAGGGAGTGTCCTTGGCCCTTTGTTAATCTACGTAAATGATATGGCCAATTTACCGCCCACGGGTCATATTAGAATGTCTGCTGACGATACGGCCCTCTTCTATCAATCCAGAGATTGTCAGATAGGAATGCCACAAATGAAGGATGATATTATTTCACTTTTAGATTTTCTGCATCTGAACAAAATATCAGTAAATTTTAACAAAACGAAATAAATAATTTTTCACTCCTCACGCCTACGACACATTGATTTACCACCAGTTCAAGTAGCAAATTGCACCATAGAGCGAATGGACAACTTCAAGTACCTTGGTGTAACAATCGACAAGCATATGACGTGGGATGACCATATTAATTCTATTTGTATTAAAGTTTGCCATTTATTTGCTTGATTAGAAAATTGGCTGATTTTGTTCCAGTACATGTAAAAAAAATTATTTCTCATTTATTCATACCCGATTCTCATACGTTTCTTCTACCTTTGGCTCAGCCGTTAAAGAGAAACTGAATAAATTGCAGATTTTGCAAAATAGGTGCTGTAAAGCAATATATAAACTGCCTCGCCTGTTTCCTACTGTGGAGTTCTATCGAACTGTTGCTATAGGCATTCTTTGAATTAAAGCAATTTTTGAGATGTATGTCGCGGCACGATCTACATGTTTAAGTGTCTGCACATCCCATCATTACTTTCGACTGTACAATTCGAATTTCTAGGTCATGGCTGTTCAACCAGAAATGCTAGCCAGTTGAAAAGTGCCCCCAAATTAAAACGGAATTTGATAGAAAGTCATTAACGTTTATTGGGCCATATATTTATATTAAACTACCTGAGAATATTAAGAGCGCCGTACATATTTTTTATGTTTAAACGAATGATAAAATCACATCTGCTATCATCAGTTAAAGATTGTTTTTGTTTTAAAATACCATTCATTATTAATTATTTAAATATAATTACATTGTTATGTATTTGAATTTTATTGTTTATTATGCGTAATGTAGTTTTAGCCGGACTTTTAAAGGACATTAAATCCAGTACGTATAGTAGTCATTTTGATGATTATTATTATATAATATTAATGATATAAGTTTAAGATAAATAAATAATTAAAATAAATAAGACAAGCAAAAAAATAAAAATAAATATTTGGGCGCCAAATTTTGGATTTAAGGTCAAGTTTTCAAGACATTAACTAGAGTAACATAAACTCTATACTGAACGAGTAATTTGCCGAGGACAAAATTGCTGATTGAACTAAAAACTTTCAAACTTTAGAAAAATTTACTTGCCACCAGAAACATTGCGGAAGTTTTGAGTTATAACGACCTTTTTGCAAAATTTGTGACACTTCAGTGTTGCGACACGTATACGAATACTTATAGGTTTATTATATCTGTGGCAATTCAACAAAACTACTTATCTATTTTTTAGCTACTTTTCCGGGGACCACATTTAAATTTTAAATTAATTTGTGATAAAAATATGGGACCATACTAAAGTATTTTTGGATCCATGGTATCAAGGTTTTTAAACTGCGTTTTTGAAACTTTCAAGCACTTGTTACATGCTCTAGGTTCACCGGAAATTCCGAAAATTTTTAATTAGCATTTAGAAAAAACACATCGATTTAAGTAAATATCAAATGCTATTATTTCTGTATGATAGTGCCGGACACGAGCATAGGAAGTGATCTAAAGTCTTTCCTCCTCTTCGTCCATACAACTTCTACAAGTCATTCGTCTGAAGACCCAGCCTTCTCGCATGTTCCCCAAAAAGGCAGTGTCCTGTCAATATCCCTACGACCAATCCTGATTCCCGTTTTCCCAGGAATACTATAATGCCTTGGAGCGCTACAAATCCAGTTTTGGCCATACCTGTTTTGCTACCCTGCACGTGAGAGTGTAGGTCCATCTTTCATTTGTCAAGGCGATTGCCTTTTTACTGAGCGCCAATTTTAGCGCTGCTATAGATCTTCCAGACCTGCCCCTTCCCGCTGCATCTGAAGAGTCGTACCATACCCACCTACTTCGTCTGCCCTGCAATTTCTCGTGACGTTCGAGTGACCAGGGACCCAGATTATCTGAACGCTGAAATCCTAGCTCATCTCATTAAGAGATGATCGGCAATCCAGCGCCACCCGTGGCTTCAGACAAACCGCCTCTAGTGACCTGACCACCGCCTGACTGTCCACATAAATCGCGATATCCCTCACGGATACCACGGTATGCTTCAACCATGTCACGACTTCCCCTATCGCCACCACTTCAGCCTGGTACGCCCTGCAGTAGCCAGGGAGTCGAACAGAAATATTAACGTTAAGATTCTCACAGAAGACTGCGGCTCCTACCTTGCCGTCTAGCTTAAAGCCGTCCGTGAAAAATTGCACTGACTCGTTTTCCAGTATTGATCCGTTCCTCCAGGATTCCCTCGAAGGACAGATGCTCTGGAAACCTTTATCGAAGCACAACGTTGGTTTAATATAATCTAGATTTGCCAGTTCTTCCCTTAGCGATCTAACTATAGACGAGTGTCCAGCCTGAAGAGACATCCAAAAGTCTCGTAGCCACATTGGCAGCCATCTGTTTACCAAAAAAATCGGTTGGAATAAGGTGAAACATAACCTCTAAAGCGCGAGTAGGTTTCGTCCTAAGCGCCCCGCTTATAAGCATACAGGCTGTTCTTTGCACCTTCTCCATCATCCTTATATATGTTACCTTATCCGGAGCTGGCCACCAATCGCCCACTCCGTACAGCAGCACAGGTCTTACCACTGCGGTATAGAGCCAGTGTACCAGCTCTCGTTTCAAACCCCATATCTTACCTATGGCGTTCCTACAAGAATAAATGGCTACATTAGCCTTATTCACCCTTTTCACAATGTTAGGCTTCCAGCTGAGCTTACTGTCCAAGATTAAGTGTTTATTCTAAATTTATTTCTGATTTTACAAATAAAAATATTGTTTTAAATATCACTTATTTCATGCTACAATATCAAAAATTATCAATTAAGTGGTTTTCAATAAATACCAAACACCTATAACAAACATAAATAGTCAACAATAATCGGATTTTGATGAAAAATTGAAGGGAAAGAAAAAACTGGAAATACTATCGATTAGAATATAGTTCAACATAACCATTTATCTCCACTTAAGAGGTTATGTTATTTTGCCACAGATATAACACATGAATAATTTGGCACCAGCGAGAAAACGCATGTTTCGTGAACTTAATTGATGATACCAAGATTTTTACTTAGTCCGATACCTCTTAAATAATACGTCACAACCGCTGCCAAATTTGTTTCATCCTTCAACACCTTTTCAATGACAAGCAACATGCATACATTCTATTATAAAATAATAATTTGACACAAGCGTTAGTACGCTGGATTTGAGGTAACCTGTATTATTTAAATTGTGGCCTAGCACAAAACCTTTCAAACGATATATTCGTACAACCGATTACATGATAATATTAAAAAATACTGCAAAGCATTATCATGGTGTTGGGTTGTTTTTGGTAGTAATGTCATATGGTAGGTATACCTGATCTCGTTGACGTTCCCAAAGGTTTTCATTTTTTCGAATTAAAATCAATCTTATCAAAAGTACTCAAGAAAAGTAATTCATGTTTCGAAATGGCATCGTTCGGCGCAACAAATATTGCTCGCAGTGCAAGGGCAAATTTATCATCGAGCATGACCACTGCCGAACACAGATCACAAATTTCTTCAAATTTATTTTGTGGGAAAGATTAATGAAAAAATCGATGTCGATCAACGTTGTCGATTCAACACGGAGACTAAACTTTATTCGATAAAAACGAATTAATTCGATTATTCAGAACTGCCCTTGAACAAATAGCAGCTGGTGACTACAAAGTTGTAGTTACAACAGGAAAGTCAGTACAATACACCAACAATTGATAAAGTGACGATCATTTGTTGTTCAGTGTGTTTCAGAAACTCATACAACGTATTGCAGTATCCAATTTTAATTTTGCAAAAAGAAGATGAATATCATTCATTAAATTGATAAATTCAAAAACAGATGAGAACCTAATAAGAAACTCATTGCCAGGAATCACGATTCATACCGTTGAAATATTTAATGGGTTTCATTGTTAAGCATCATATTTTCCGAGAGACGCTGTAGCATGTATTTTATTAAATGGCATAAAAGAGGATTGTCACATGAACATTTTGATTTGGTTGATGAAAAAAATCACACCAGATCAAATTGACAATTATGTATTGCAATTTGGTGAAGTCAATCAAGTAAATTTGCAAATATGTCAACAAAGGAAACAATAGGGCAGTTTTTGGAGAAACGCCGCAGCATCTGGCACATTTTATCAGTGGCAATCTATGAACGACATTCAACAGTTATTTATTTGGCAGTGCATCTTGAAAATAGACAGCGCATGTACTTCACAGCAGAAACAGCACTTGGAAGAGGATTATCACCACCGCCAATAACGTATACTGCATTTGATGATGTATTTATAAAGACGCCACTTCACTCTAAATTGCCAACACACTACAAATGGAATACATCAGCGAAAAAGTTTGTGAATAAAGTAAAGCAACATCGCAAACAAGTAAAGCAGTTAAATGACATTGCAAATTATATTCGACAGGCACGTAAGGCCGTCCGTACACTGCTCGCCCAAACAATGAAGAATGCTTTTACTTGGTATTACTGATAATCAACGTACGTGAAAGGACATTCTTCCATGAATTGAGAACAATAAACAGTCAATTATGTCACTTATCGTGAAGTTTGCCAAGAATTAAATCCTCTTGAAAACAAAAGATCTTTGGGAAAAATAAAAAGACTACAAGTTTCAATCACACCAAACGTGTCTAATGAGATATTGATTTCGATTGCGAACATATGCTTGGAATTCGCTAACAAAGCCAGGTGGCGAAGCTGGGTCAGCCATAATGGGTACCCACATGGTTTATGTGACGACAAGTAGGATTAGTTCAGTGAAAACTGTTTTAAGAGCGCAATGACTTACTGTTGTGCTTATAATTGCTTTAATTAATTAAACTAACCACTTAATTATAACAGAGACTTAAAGCATAAATTTACTCTATTCTGTTGTCAAAGAAAAAAATTATTTATTTACTACCGTAGTACCCACATACCATAAACGGTTTGACCACATCAATGGATTACTGGCTATCGAATTCAAACAGAACAAAGATTTGAGATTAGGAAACGTTATATAAACTCAAGCTTATGACTAATTTAAACACTTTTTAAAAGCTTTTGGATGCATAAGTTTTTGATTGTTCCGCCCATTTGAACAATAATTGGTATCTTTCAAATCACAATACATAACAACAATTTCATTCACGATTGATAATTTTTTCTAAACGTTTTCGTCAATTATTTTTTTTTTTTTTTGTATTCTAAACATGAATAAAAACTAAAATTTAATTTATTTATAAGCACATACGTAGAATAATCATGTTGTCGTGTCTTGTATAATATTCGTTATATGTTAACGCAACGGCTATTCTTCCGTATTAAGGTGGATACGTAAAATAACCGTATTACTGGTCTATTAGAATGCTGTAATCGCACTTGTTGAGTGCATAATACTACCCAACTAATAAATTATTTCCCTCTATGTTCTAATTACGTCCATTCGCATTTCGCACTCGTTAATTACATGAAGATCATATACATTTTCTAAAGCATATACATATACATATTATTTATGATGTTTAGATAATTTCGAACTAGATTAAACCGTAACACTATATATACGAATAGAACGAATAAGAAGAAGTAAACCATATATCAATTAATCTAATAAAACAAGTTGCATTTATATATATATATATATATGTAAGATATATGTCATCTTAAAATAGAAAGAAAAATAATTTTAAAGTTTGGTCGATAGATTATAAAAATATCAACACTAAGTTAAATAAACCGGCAAATGCAATGAAAATATTTAAACATTAGAAATTATAGAATTTTTTAAAAATTTTTCGAAATTACGCTGATCGGCGGATCACTATTACATGTGTGTTGATAGTTAAGACTTCTAGTTTACATTTTTTTGTGCTCAATGAAATTTAAAAATTTTATATAAATTGGCTGTATATGGTGCCCTAATTTTTTATCGCTATAATTTGGTAGTTTATTTTTTGACCTCCATAATTTGTCAAGCTTGTTATGTGTAAATGTACGCTTTGATCTTCTCCATTTAATTAATTTGTGATTTATTAATTATTAACTTCATGATGTTCATGCTTCGAAATAGTAATTCACCAAAATAGGTATAATTAAAGTCGAGCTTTATAATTTACACTATCAGACGCACAATAAGCCTATCAAACATCAATACATAATTTTTTAATTTAAGGTTCACTGAAATTGATAAAAATTTCAACATTTTAATCTTTATGACGCTAAAACAACTATCAAATGGCACTTTCCAAAATACAATTGAATCAACAAAACAAAAAATTATAAGACATGAATCATTCATTCCACGAACCGAATCAAATTAACTGATATGTGTGCGTGGTTTCCATAAGGTCACCCATACACCGAAAAAAAAACATAAATTTATGAAATAAGACAACATTATGTTGAGGACAATCTGCATTTTATCTCACCCTAAGTTCAATTCCAAAATGATGAAAATGATAAGCACTTTCATCGATCTACTTTGGAGAATAATTTTACCTCGTCCGCGATATTATTGAGATTTAATAAAAAAAAATTGTAATCGGATTATTTCTTCACAATCACATGAACACAACAAGAAATAAATACTCTTACATATAAGTTTAATAAAAAACAGTTAGAATTCATTCTTTCACCATGTGTAAACATATAACTCGATTAAGCAACTTAAAATCGAAAGGAAATGCAAAACAAATAGTAGATAGAGAAACACACCGTGTACTACTAATATGAAATGTGTTAAATTGATATAAACTAAAAAACGATGGATTGACATAATACAGGTGATTTTCGACACTTATTTTTGCAAGCAGCTGTCTCCTTTGTGTACAAAATAAGTTCTTTATCAATAAGTACAAAGGAATCAATATTTCTTATCACCACCAATATAAGAATATCGTTTAAAACGCAATAGACCACCCACCGTACGGCAGGGTGGCAATTATATGACTCGAAGTGGCTCCAAGCTACAATCAGACCAGAATAAAATCCAACAGTTTCTAGCACTTGCGTTAAGCCTACTAATTAGGCGTTACTTCAATTTGAACGAAATACTGAAAGTTGAATTTATTGTTCAACAAAATCAACTAATTCAAGTCCGAGAGAACATCGCAGCGTTTAATATTTGTGTTCAAGGAATAGTTATTGGGCTGCGTTGATATGTAAATTTATAAATGAACCTGCAGAGAAGCATAAATAAAAGAGTAAAGTGGTTACGTCGATGTTGCCGGTGCCAACTGTAAAGAGCTTTTCGCTTGCCTAAATTTTATAGTTTTGCACACAAAAAAGAAAAAAACCTAAACGAAAATAGAGAAGAGCTTCTTCGAGAATGGTTTTAGGTTGGGAAACCCAGATTGCAGCGGATATTAGAGGTAATTATTGAAAAAGAATAAATGTGTGTTGAATAAAGTTCGATTATATAATTTTAATTGGAAAATATGCTTTAAAATGTCACCACAAAATGTGGAAAAGCTGTTAACATTCATGCTACGTTTCTAAATGGAATTTTCCAAAAATCAAAAAATACTTTAACTGATAAATATTGCGTTTTCGCTAGAAAACCAACATAAAAAATTTTTAGAATAAAGTTTTTCTCTTGATTTTGAAAATCCGTTAAATTAGGTAGGTTGGTATACTGCCAATTCATGT
This sequence comes from Nephrotoma flavescens, assembly GCA_932526605.1. Lineage (NCBI taxonomy): Eukaryota > Metazoa > Arthropoda > Insecta > Diptera > Tipulidae > Nephrotoma > Nephrotoma flavescens. The sequence continues at coordinate 316,805,644 of OW052221.1, read as the reverse complement.
CATTTTTGTCATTTTTACAATATTCAAAATTCTCATAATTTCTGAAAAAGCCTAAACAAGTTCAGATAAAATTAAAATTTGTTATAAAAATTAATTTAACGTTTTCTTATTCTTTAAATCCCACGATATAATTTATGCTCCAAATACGTTTATATTTTATTTGCACCAGTAAGAATCTATTGAAATCGACAAGTACATAGTAGATCTGTTTTTTTGTTATACTAGTTTTAATTTTCATAGCTTGGAATTCTTGATTTTTAATTCCTGTCGTTTTATTACTTTTATGATTATCCCGTTCATATTTCAATTTTGACCTTTCTAATACGTAAACAAAACAATTTTTTTTTGTAATCAGAAACGTTTGGGTAATCACCTCAACCTAGATCTAATACCATCGATTCCGTTGCGAAATTCAAATTCAAGTCAGTGAATTTTGACAAAAATTCGCGGTTTTTACTTTTTTTTTTTTTTTTCTATTTTTTGAAATATGTAATGTTAAAATTTTTCTATTTTCTATTTTATATTTTATTATGGATATTAACCCCATTTATGTTGGAAGGTTTACATCCCGACGTCTAAGCTAAAATATTGGTAAAGCTTGGTGGCTGGATAAATTAAAGTGAGACTACCAGGCTGAAAAATAAAATAAAAACAAAACCTAACACAACACAACGCATACTTTCACAGAAGAAGATGTTCGATAGTTATCACGCAACGACCACGAGAGGAAAAGACATAATTATTGGATTTTTTATAGATTGCACGTAGCATTACAAATGCTTTGAAGCTCAAAATGTGTGCAATTTATAGCTAAATTTTATTAATTAAATAAATGAAATGAAATGAAAAAAAAAATAATAATAATAATAATAATAAGACCAATGGTTTAGAATGTAAACTTCTTGTAACAGTTGGTATTTCTCAAATGAAGCCTTTAAAAATCGATTGAAATCCCGAAGCATTGGAAAACATAACCATCCCACGTCGTCCCGCGGCGGAATCAATTTCCGAAGAGTATTCTATTCTTCTCCTCTTGCTATATAGGAAGCATTTGGTACTGGCCAAAAATATAGTCCTTTATTTTAAGCACAGCATGTTTTAATGTATTTCGTTTGAGCTGCATTAAGGCACTGAATTATCTCGGTGAAATAACTGCATATGACTAATATGATTAAATTTGTGGAGCATGATGTCAGTACCGGATTTAGCGTTTTCTAATAAAAATATTATTAAGTGGACGCAGATAGCGCGACTATGCTGAGTTCACCTGAATTCACTAACCGTTTCTAAAATTGCCAAAGGCAACAAACATTTTAATAATTTTTTTGTTTGGATGACGAAAAAAAAATTACGACGATGTAGGTTCCTGTTTTTTACAATCAGGAAGTAAATGAATTTGCAGATTCTCTAAATAAAGCCGATTCAAGACTAGAAAGTATGAGTCTGGAGCCCGCAGTTCTACTATCTTTCAACTAAGGTAAGAAAGCTATCAGTAACTATACTTTGTTTCTCTTGAGTCAGACGCAGAATAATACGTCTTGTTACCGCAGGCCTAAACTTTACTTTAGTGAGCCTAATTTTATGTCTAATACGTATAATTTATCTTAAACTAAGGATCAGTTATTTATCCTGGCCATAACTATACTGTGTGATAAAACGATGCGTCTTTGAACTATTCATCCAACCAATTTTGCACTTCTTCGACACTGGCCAAGTGTAGCCTTGCCGAGTGCGATGGCATTTTGGTCGTTATTCGAGCAATACATGGTTCAGATTGATTAGTTGTTGCTCTTTTTTTCATGCCGTGAAAGCAAAATTTCGCAAGTGGCTCTTCGATTTTCCATCTGTCTCTCAGTCAATTCATGCGGCACCCATTTCCCTTCTTTTGAATTTTCCCATATAGCATGTAAACGTCTGGAAATAAATTGGCGAGTCGTATTTAATGCCTCCGTAATTTGATCTTGAGTTGAGTGTCATCTTCATCCAATAACGCTTGTAGCTCGGTGTCTTCAAATGTTTTTGGTCTTCCGCAGCGCTTCTAGTCCTCAATGCCGAAATTGCCACTTCTGATTGGCACAAAATTCGACATTTTCGTTCTTAGAAAAAATATTTTTGCGTTGCAAGATGTGCTGGTATTACAACTGGTTATCGTTAACAACTGTCCCCACTATGAACAAAACACAACTTCTGACATAAATGACAATTAGATGTGTCGCTAGCACCATCTATGTGTGAAACCCGAAAATTTAGTTGCGCACCTGATAAACAAGAAAGTTACACAAATTTTACGTTTTGCGAGATCCGATAAAAGATGGGGTAGTGCACGAAGGCAATCTAGAGTAATTCAATTGTCGCACTCTGCATTGTGGGTAATACAAAAAATACAAATTTTTCGGCTCAACATAATAAGCTACATAATATTTGATTCCATTACCAAATATACGAAATGTTATTCATTATAGTTTGATTCGTGTTTATTGATCGATCGATTTATGATTTACATATGCCTCCCGATCAACATACACATTTTTAAAAGAATTCGCAGTTTTTTATGATTTTTATGTAAATAAACGTTTAAAAATTTTTTATTCAATTTTTTAAATAATAATCTATTGTTTGTAAACATAAGAAATCGCGCGGAATTCTATTTTTAACCAGAATTTTTTTAATTTTCTTCAATAATTTACAGAAAACTCTTAATTTTTCGCGAGAATACTTTAATATTGAGTTTCATGAATTTTATACATAATTATTATTACACAGAGTAAAGTTATTATGAGTTTGACGCAATCAATCCAAACGTAAAAACTAAACACTCAAATCGAACTATTTCCTAAGTCTAAGCGTTCAGACAAGTCCCAAGATCTCAAAACCTCCACAAGGCATTTATAAGGCGCATTCGATTCAAGTGAAGGGCACTAGTTCACGTAGCTCAACTCACGAAGTGAAAAGGATATTCGATTGCTAGTAATTACGAACGCGACTATATAGTCTCCGCGCATAATATCCTTCCTTATGTAGTTCATAATGTATAATACAAATCAAAAGGGAATTCTTAACTCCGCGATGATTAAATACATCCCCTTATGGTAACAAAGAGGCGAGCACTAAAGTCATTAACCCTGAATTGGGATTGCAAAGTAAAAATGTTGAGTTAGGCCGCGAAGTTGAGAGAACTTATTAGATTAAACATAGTTTCCGGGATGGTGTTTTCAAAAGCGCTTACATAAGCGTGATATTTCCACAATTAATCAAACTGTAGTCATCATGATTCATGGATACAGTTTTTAATGAAAACTGATTTGACTTGATTAATGATGGCAGTGTGTATTGTAGCAGTTCTCAGCTTGGATACAAAGAAATATTTTTAGATCTTGAACCCACTCTTAACGGACAAAGTTCGGGTGTTTCTATAATGAGTATGTAGTCATCGGCGCTAGAAGCGGTAGGTGATGGCGGGAATTTTCGCAGCAGTGCAGGTACTCTTATTGTAGAGAGAAAATTTTTATTTTAATTGGCTTATTCAACGTAGAGCTGATAAAATCTATGAAGGTATCCCTCATATTTTATAAATAGCTTTCAAAAAATGCGAAAAACCTTTTTTCCATATTTTATTTATTCTAGCACGCAGCTCTAAAGTTGACAGTGAAGTCATTAAACTATTTTGACAGTTCGGAGCTTGAAACAATATTATTTTAAGAAGGGATCGGATCCCTGTTAAAATTTTAAGAAGGGATCGGATTTTATTACTAAACTTTACACTACTAGAATTTACCCTCCAGCGAGCAACCAACGCCTTTGTATCTACAATAAAAATATCGGAAAAGATTCTTATAGTGTAGTGCGAAAAGTAAATAAAAAAAATACAACACACCTGGTGAGATCAGCATCTACATTGAAATGCTCAAGAATGGTACTAATTATTTCTTTTACCCCAAGAATTCGAGCCTGTTCCATGGATTTGGTCTAGAGAAAAAATCCCAGATGAGTGGAAACCCTAATACGTTCGCTATGCCAAGGAAATCGTTTGAATGATGTGCTGTCGAATGACGATGCTGTAATAAATCTGTAGAACAAGAAAGATAAGGCTTACAAAGAAATGCTGAAAGAATACTCTGAGGCCAGCAAACATAAATTTAGAGAGAGTTGAAACTTATTTCGAGCTCAACTACAAGATTTCAGTCGCTTGTATTAATAAAAAGATGAAAAGTGATTGCAGAAATTTTAAAATCAAACGAATTAATGATTTCGATGCATTTTCCTCCAGTAATATGTTTGTCAAAATTTCAAGATCGACAAGCTGGAAAATATTGACGAACACAAAAGTTTTAATACTGTCGACAGTAACGTGTTCATCGAAGTTCCAAGAGTTTCATCTTGGAGCATATTTCTTTCGGCTTTCACATCATTCGATAATGGGTGTAGTCCAGATGGTATACCTATATATCATTGACATCTAATTTCGGAGCGAAGCTGTAATCTGTATTATAAAGTGATGTAAAAGTGAAAACATTTCTAGGTTGTTTTCACGTTTTTTTCAGGCGGATTTTTTAAGCGTTTGGTTTATAATTTTCAAAAAAAAAACACAGTAAAATTGCAAAAATGTATGAAATTTTTATTTGAAACGATTAATGATAAACATTTACTTTTTAAAGATTATTTCATGTAAATGTTGGCCACGGCTACGTTTTATGTCCAATTTTTTACCACATTTTCGAGCATTTCGACTGGTATCTCGCTAAAGACACGTTTAATGCTGTCTTCTGATTCTGCAATTGTTCTTGGTTTATTGGCATAGACGACAAACTTCACACAGTCCGTTAAAAATAGTTAAGAGACGTCAAATCGCACGATCTAGGCGGCCAATTCACCGGATCGAAACGTGAGATAAATTGATCACCAAATACATATCTCAAGAAGTGCAAGACTTAGCGTGCCATGTGGCGCCGTCTTGCTGAAACTACATATCGACCAGATTCAGTTGGGCCAAAAAATGCCCGAAATCATCGAACGAGAGCGAGTGCCATTGACGATAACGTGACGAATGGACATTTTGTCGTCTTCTTCAACACTAGCTGGAGCTGCTATAACAGTAATATTTTCCATACGATTTGGTGGATTGATGTCCAACAACGTAAAATTGGATGTCACAATGGTTTAAATTGCTTGCATCGATTATGCCGACCATTCACCGAACACGAATTACAAAATTGGACAAGAATACAAAGTTGGACGCATGGTATGAAAACTATTTAGCTAAAAGATTGTAAGTTTATGAAGTTTAGAAATAACTACAATGATATTTTGTTATACAGGGTGTTTGGCGCGCGGACCGATAACTTTTTTTGGCTTTCATCCCATATAACTTATGTCCTAAGTGCTACAGTAACTGAGACATGAAATTTTTATTTTTTTTTAATTAAACAAAATCTTGCCTTTAAATGGTCATAACTTTTTAGTCGTAAAGGCATGAAATAACTTTTATTGTATTCTGTAATGTGATTTTATTCTAAATAAATCATTTTTTAATAAAATTGGTTTAAGAAAAATGGCTTATGGGCTTAACTTAAAAGGTAGTTTCTTAACCTTTGGTATACTCCAATGGTTTCTTTCCAATGGTATATACTAAAATTTTTTAGAATATACCATTGGAGAGGGCATAAACAACTTAAGTTCTTTTAGAAGGTGACATTTTCATACTTTTACATATTTTTTAGGATTTGGAAGTTCATAAGTCATTTTTCTTAAAACCATTTATTAAATAATGATTTATTTAGATAAAATCACATTGCAAAACACAACAAAAGTTATTTCGTGAGTTTACGACTGCAAACAAAAAAGTTGCAAGGTTTTGGGTAATTAAAAAAAATTAAAAATGTCATATCTCAGTTACCGTGGCACTTAGGACATCTGTTATATGGGGCGAAAGCTTCCAAATGACCCCAAAATCTGCCAAAAAATTGTCGGCTCACGCGCCAAACATCCTGTATATGTTCGTCTGCATAAAACCATGGTCGTGCGTTCATTGTTAACACTTTTCTCAGGTACTAGCAGCAATATGTAATCAACTTTTCGCCCGATTTCTAATATGTACGCAAAGTAAATACACTAAAAAATAATAATCGCACATTTGTAAATAATAACGGTTCGAATCACACAAGTTGATGTACGAATAAAACAGTTGTAGTTACTTCACTGGGAACGTTTTTACATGATGGGAGTTGAGTTTGATGAATTTAGATTGATTTAGTATACTACAAGAAAAATACCTCAAAATTACCTTATGTAAAAATTTAGTTTTGCGTTATTAACATTATAAGTTTTGCGTGCAATCGGGCATCTAAATATGTATCTACTAGCAACCCTTCAATTAAGCAAAGGGTCTGCTTTAATTTATTAATATTATGTCTGGAATTGTAGTATCGTTAGAAATAATGACAGATAGGCGACATTCAAAAGAAAATTTTTTGATACTTTTTACAATTGTAAATTAAAGTGAGGTCAAATATTTTTTCCGGAGAAATTTAGACGTTTTCAATGTTAATTAAAATTAGTAATGGAATTATTATAATGACAATATAATTAACGATATTTAAAATTATTAATGTTTATTTTGTGTAACTAATTCAAGTTGCTCGATGCAAATTACGTTGAGGCCAATTTTATTTTCTCCAGTGTATATATCACGATTTCGAATGTAAACTGTTGAAAATTGTTTAGGAACACTAAACTAAATAAATACGTTGTGACGTCTGAATAACATCAAGGTTAGGTAAGTAAGACGAACTACATATTAGGTGAAATATCTATATCTTTAGATTTTAACAAAGAATCATATCATGCGACTTATTAACAAATATGTCTGATTGTCTGGTTATTTAGAGAAGAAAAATTATTTACAGATTTGATTCAAGGTGACTTAATCGATTGAACATGAATATAAGCATTAACATGTCCTCGTTTACTGATATTTTGTAAGATAAGTAAGTGTTGTAAATCGTTACTTTCTCTGATGTGCGCTCACACTTATCATCATTTACCATTTAGAACGTTACGTACGATAACATTTTCTTCGTATGCTTTGATAACAAATAATTATTTACCGAGTAGAGATGAGTAAACGACGAAAAGATTAAATTGTTTGTTTAATGCATTCGCTGTTTACTATGAAGTTATGATGCCGTCATGTATATCGCGTTCGCATATAATTCATGTAGGTAATGAAATACATTATAAATATGTATTGTAGATTAGAAAAACGATTCAGCGGCATAAACCACCGTGGTAAATCAAATTTATGAGAGAGCGATATAAAATTCACATAGCTCAAATACCGCTACCTAGATGGATTGGCGAATAGACGATGATGATGATGTTAGATAGAGAAACACTTGCAAAATTTTGCAAAATAATTTATGTCGTTCGTGTCTTGTCTTTCTGTGTATTTTATGTCTATGTGCAATTTTTATACTAAAATTCTAGTTCATGTTTATTACAAAACAAAAACCATAAATATCGTACTTTATATGTTGTGTGAGATGCCAATAACCTGTTAAACATCAATTAATTCTAATGAAATTATTTTTAACTGACTCATTAATTTCTATACACCGATTCATGATGTAATTTATTTACATGTACGTACATTTATTAATTAATTTAGGATAGGAAAATATTGTGCAATTTAGACATTCGAATTTAGGTTCCATGAAAAAATAAAAAAACAGTTTTCCCGTGTGGAAAACGACACACACTTTTGTTACCCCAAAAATAACACTGAATGAGAAGGAAAACATAAAATTATCGATCCGTCTACGCTCATAGAAAGGCGTTATTGGTGTAACAAATTTTTCTTTTTTTTTTTTGCACAAAAATTGGCTTACCTTCTGATAGCTCTAAATCCAATTCCGCTAATTTTTCTCTTATATCTTCGGGGAGACTTTCGAAATCAATTAAGTCAGACATTATTTTGTGTATAATTTATATTTTTTACTTTAATTATTAATTTTAATAAACTTTGGTATTTTTTTTGTATTTTAATAATTTTTTTTTATCATATTTGAAAAACTCTTTTTTTTGTATATTTGAATCACACACATACACACACACTTTATTTCATTTTTATTATTTAGGTTTGTTAATTACCAATCACTTGAAATAATATTAGAATACTTATTATTATTATTATAGAACAGTTTAACATTAAAAAATAAAAATAAAAAACTTAAAAAAAATTCTTATATTAAATTTGACACCACCTCACTTTTTAGAATTGACACAATGATCGCATAAAGAATTTACTTTATTTTTGTTTTTTTTATTTGTCAGCCATGTTTCTTTTTTATGGGAAATATTTTTTATACGGTATTTTTGTGACAATACCGTGGGGAAATTTTTCTCTGACATCTAGGGGATAATAGAAAAAACTGCGGTACTTTCTGCTTCCGGTTTAAGCAACCGGTTGGAAAAATTGCGTGTGTTTCTTGCCGTATATCAAGCAACTGGAGAATAATTCAAATAGAAGATATTTTGGAATAATTTTGTTCATATTGGAGTAGCCGAAAGATTAGCTAGAATTAGTCAATTTGGTTCTTAAAACTTAGATAAGCCATTTTTCCAACTTAATATTCTCACTTGAATTAGAATTTGTAATTCATCTTGGTAGTAAACGAAGGCTCCCGTCGATTATATTAAACACCAAAAAAATATTAACTTCAGTTTACACAATGAATGCTTTTTTAATAAAATCTTACTTGTGAACAGATGCATAGAATCAGTACGAATTATACATGTTTTCCGCTGCAAAATTTTCAGCAGAATACTATTGGTTTCTTTCGGAGGGCAAACTTGTTTACAAAATGTCCTGCGTCGATTAGCCATTTAGGTGTCCCGTGCTGCAAAATTCTCTACGGAAAGACGTATAAACTAGCACTCAACGAACATAAATCAGGAGACGAAATTCACCGTTTAACAATATTAGTTGTATTACTTGTTTGCTGGGTTCTTTTCTGCATCCGACACATTTTCAACTTTGTCGAGCTCGAGACAAATTTCGTCCGGCCACCTTGATACTTGAATACTATCACGATAGAGACAATTTTTGACGCATATTTTTTGAGGATCATGTAACAGTTTTGCGATCGGTGTTATTCGTGTGAAGCGATACTATGTATTAAAATCTTTTTCCGGTTCGAGTATTGCTCGATTGCGTTGATATGGCATAATGGCTGTCTGTATCTCTAAACAATTGCTCTAAAAGCAATTTTATCAAATACTGTCTGCATTGCAATGGCTTGCATTGCTAACCGACACTTGCGAGTTTAAATGAAATATGAATACTCTGAGAAGATACCAACACCACAAGGTAGCTTTGTGGACGACGAAATGGCGAATAAAAGTCAATGAAGCATAAAGTTAACGGGAAACTGGTAGAACTGAACCCTATAAATTTCATATTCAAATACAAACGAAACTTAAATGGAAGAAGTTTTAAACTTGGATAACCTGAGGAAACTTTTGCATAATTACTATACCGGCCAATTATAAAACAAGAGTAGTCTTATGGTATTTAGACGTGGAAGCAAGAACCAAAGCTGGATAGTATGAAGCTCAAAAATTATATGAGCGATCAATAGATTCAAAAAAATCGCTATGTTTAGATAATTTGTGTTGTTTTCAGGAAACTCTGTTTCACCTATTAGAAATTATTGATAACAATAATCAGTTTGGTACCAACGGCATTAACTTTAAAAGTTTAATTCCAAAGCTAAGTGCGGTCGAGCAGCAAGATATTTTTTCGATCATTTTGATCACAAAGTTGTATCAGCAAATAAAAATCGCACCTAGATAAATTAGGGTCATTTTTGAAGTTAAAGAATTGCATGCTTTATGCTATATGCACCACTGTCGTATAAATCAGGGGGCCGCAGCGAAAATTGGTGTTATGAAATTTTGTGCTTTCGTAAAATTCGAAAATCGTAAAATCCGCCCTATTATGAACCAAAAAAATCGAAATCGAATTTTACGAAAATCAAATGCCAAAATTCGACTGCTCTATATAGGTGACGAATATCGTATTTACGAAAACTAATGAATACTTATCATTTTTTTATTAAAATAACATGCTTTAATTATTTTTTAAAATGTAAATTACACAATTATTTTATAATAATTGACTAGTTTAATTTATTACAACTAATTTGAAACTTTTTTATTCATGGTCTTAAATTTTACGACCAAAAAAAGTTTCATAATAGGAATATTCGCGGCGGATCGAATTTACGATTTCGTATTTTACGAAATCGAAAAAAAAATCATAATAGCCCCCCAGAGAGTGAGATTGAGTTCGTGATCCAATTAATCGAGATTCAATAATCAAAATAAAATCGAGATTCAATAATCATCAATTGGAAGGCTATATTTCATAAAGAAATTAAGATGATAGAATCATACACAAAAAGCATATCCTGTGATCACAGCGAGTTTCACCTTCTCGACCATTTTCACACACGAGAATTGGTTATGCTGGTCCAATCACACTACAATTATCAGTTGGCAACATGCATTACATTGCAGTATTCGTTTGTATGATATCGCAGATTCGCAGCTAAATATCATCTAAGATTGTTGGTGACACAGGATTGAGATACGAGGAAATGTAACAATACTATATTAAGTCAAGTATTAGTCTTAATTCTGACAGATATTTTCCAGTTGTTCAAACATTGGAGATACAATCATTATAATTCCGGGGCATTTTAATGTTGGGGAACATTTACTCTCTTTACAACTAACTAATCAAGGTGATTCAAGATTTTGGAAAACATGGCCGTCGAATATTTGACATCATTACAATAACGAAGATGAAAATGTCATGAGGGAAACCTAATGTAAGCATATTGGAAATATTATTCTATCCAAAATGTATGTATGTATTTTGCCCATAAACGATAATAATCCAGAAGGCAGCCAACCTATTGCCGCAGAACATCCCCCAAAGAAATAGCTAAACAGGGAAAATGTCATTTGTAGTGGATGCTTACACCCGTGATATTGGAGCAAGTAAATTCCCAGAGATAGGAATGATATGATGATTACCCCTACCCACTTGCTTGCAACAGAGTAATTACTGCAAGCGCTTTTGACGTGCTTTGTGATTTTGAACTTTTGGCAGTTGACATAATGTTTTGCATCGTTTTACAACTTTTTTGAGTGCCAACCACACGAACTTATTCCAGATTAGCTTGACTGGATTTCGTATTCTCGAATGTGAGATATTGTACTTCGACTATCTGGTGTCTGAATTTTAAGGCGACGTATGGTCTTGTTATACCAGTGGAAACCTCATGATTTGAGTTTTTCATCATCGGATTGCTCAACCGCCATGAATGAGTAACCTACCTGTGATTGTTAACCCTTATGTTAGTGAAGAAAAAATATTTAAATTTGAGTGATTAACTTATTTTTCCACGTTCGTCCAAGTTGTAACATTTCTCATTTTTAAGTATGATCGTAAATCAATTGACTAGAGAAGTTCACATAAAATTTAAAGTTTTTATTGGAAGTAAAACATACAAAAATAGACGTCTAAAAGGACAAAAAGTACCCGGGTACCCACGTCACTCACATTAGGGTTAATGTGTCGATGCGAGAAAGGGCATTTGCCACAACTTATCCTTGCCGGAATGAGCTGAATATCAGATTGCGGGGCGATGCTTTCTTAATATTTTGATGTAACGCTTACCTAAGAGTTTGTGAACAGCTTTTGACTGTCAATAAAATATTTGAAATGTTTTATTACTGCATATGCCACTAGCAGTTCCCTGTCGTACGTGCTATACTTCTGTTCCGCGTCTGTCAGTTTTTGCGAAAAGAACCGTATTGGTTGCCCAACCTTCAAGGAGGAGCTAATTCCTTAACTTCACCAAAGCGTTCCTTACCGCACTTGAATGATAAACTTGTATAATTTGACTTGACGAGCCGCTTTGGCTAAGCATACGCGATTATAATTCAACATTCCTAAGAATTGTTAAATTTCTTTAGTGGTCGTTGTAAATACGAAATTTATTTTTGCTTCAATTCGAGCTTGGCCCAACGTAATACCCTCAGCTGATATACCGAAGCGAAGAAAACTAATTAGTTTCCAGAGGTGTTCGATGGATCTGGGGGGCATTATGAAATTTTTTTCAATTTCGTAAAATACGAAATCGTAAATTCGATTGGCCGCGAAAATTTCTATTATGAAACTTTTTTCCCCGTAAAATTTAAGACCATGATGAAGTATGCTATTTTGTGTTGGTTTTAGTTAAATAATAAAAAAGTTTCAAATTAATTGTAATAAATTAAACTAGTCAATTATTATAAAATAATTGTGTAACTTACATTTTAAAAAGTAATAAAAGTATTTTATTTTAATAAAAAAATAATAAGTATACATTATTTTTTTTTGTAAATACGATATTCGTCACCTATATAGAGCAGTCGAACTTTGATATTTGATGCTCGTAAAATTCGGTTTCGATTTTTTTTTTGGTTCATAATAGGGCGGATTTTACGATTTTCGAATTTTACGAAATCGAAAAAATTTCATAATAGGGGCCCTGGCGAATTTGCCGATTTCGAATTATTAAATAGAAAAAAAATCATAATACCAAAATACGCTATCCAAAATAGTTTCATAATAGACCCACCCGTAGTACTATAACATACGATAGCTTACTATTGGATCCCCTATTATGAATCTCACTCACTCGTCACCGGGTGAAGAGACGTCACCATAATTCAATTCTGGATTTACGATTCTCTAACTGTAAGTGAATCTCACATCTCCTCACCTACAATTTCTTGGCGACACCAAATGAGAATTTAAATTTTTTTCACATAAAATTAATTTTTTTATATTTTTTAATTTAATTTGCCAAAAATACTCAAATTTTTACTTGGTCTCGCCTAGAAATTGTAGGTGAGGATATGTATGATTCTGACTCCCAGTGAGAATCATAATAACAAAATTGAATTATTGTGACGTCTCTTCACATAATAGAACTACAAATGAATATTTGCTCGAAATAGCGGTGGAGATCAATAATTTGAATATTATTTTCCGAATTCCCACAGGAAAATTTGTAATTTTTACGAGACGTGTTTGCAATAGATTTTTTACACAAATAGGACTTCGTCTATCAGAATCACTGCATCTTTTCTCGCCTAATAAAATTAATCCTTTATTTAATTTTATCGGTATATTATGTATAATATATATACTTTTATTGACAATATTTATCCATGTATTACAGATTACATAGTTTCTTGTATCAAGCTCACACTTAACCTATGTTTTTGTATCTTTTTTTTAATTTTATTTTCTTTAATATTTCTGAATTTTATTATTTCTTTCTTAAATTTCTTGTATTTTTTATCATTTATATAATATAATCTGTTTATAATAATATAATTTTATTTATAATTAATATATAATATAATAATATAATTAATAACCATAGTTTTTATTTTTATTTAATTTAATTTTTTTAACACCGTCACGAATGTGTTTCTTTTGAGTGTGTTGCCTCTAAATGACTTATTACAATCTTTTATTTATGTTATGTTTTTTTTTTGTTTGGAGTTAATAAAAAATTTTTCTTGTATTTATTTATTTTTAATTTTTTTCAAAAATTATTTAATATTATATTAATTTTAATTTGTTTTGTTTAGTTTTAAATTTACGTCTACAATATAATTTGTTTAATTAATTTATTATTTATTTAAAAATTTATTATAATATGTATTAGATTTAATAATTATTTTAAAAAAATTAATTTAAAATTAATTTTTTTGCTCTGTATTTTCAATTATATTTTTTTAGCCACGTTGTAGTTAATTATATTTTTAAAAAATTATCTCAAAAAATTCTCGGAGGGATTTTTTTTTAAATTTTTTGTATAATCTTTTACCATAATAAAATTATTTTATATCCTTGTTAAGACAAAAAATGATAAAAAATTTTATTTTATTTAACTACATCTATTCTTTTAATCCTTATTTATTTTTTGTTTATTATATTTTTATATGGATTTGTGACATGATTTTGTGACATCTAAAATTAAATAAAAAATTTAAAAATTCTGTAATTTAAAATGAGTATTTTATTTATATAAAAAACTTTGAGTAATATTCAAGACGAGTACAAACTATTTAGATTTTTTTTTTTGATTATGCACGAGATTTTAATGAGTTTTAAGATGAATCGCTGAGACTGAGACTGACTGGAATTTGATGTTTGCATATTTTTTACTGATTCAAGCAAGCTACTCTTATATATTTTTGGTCAGTCTTATGATTTTTCATATATTTTGTTGTATAAATAAAGTTTTTTAAAAAATCATAATTAATTAAAAAGTATTAATAAGAAAAAGTTCCAGGACATAAAATTATAAAAATTCCGTGGTACTTCCATTTTGGCAGTGTAAATTAATTTTGATTACAAATTTTGAATCTAGTCCCTTTATTTATTACATAATTGAGATGTTAAAAGGGGGAAAAATTAGAATCGTGAGACAAAGTTTTTATAATTTTTCCAGTTTTTATATCAAAAGTGTAGATTTTATTTAAATATACATTTATATAAAAAAATTTGTTGATTCTATTATATAATATAAAAACTAAACAAATAAAAAATCTAAAGCAAAAAAGAAATAATAAAAAATTGAAATAATAAAAGTGCTGATATTTGTTTAAGTTGGTACATTTAAAATAAAATTATAATAATATAAAAAATCAACTAACTACATACAATTATAAAAAAAAAATAAAAAATTATAAAATAATAAAAATATATATATATTTATAATAATAATAATAATAAATTGCAATTTTTTTATTTATTTACCTTTATTTATTTTTTAAAAAGATTTTGAAATATCAGACTTATAATTTGTTTGTTTTGTAATAATTTTTACTTTTGTAATATTTAATTAATTAATTAGAATCTGCATCTATATAAATTTTTATTTTGTTTAAACTAAAATTAATACGAAAAAATACAATATATGCATATAGCTAATATAGAAAAAAAAATAATTTTTATAATTATATATTTACAGATTCAATATTTCTTTTTTTTTTAATAAACAAATTTATTTCACAAAAAATAAAAATTTAACTAAAAATTTACATTTTTGCAATTGAAACAAAAAAAAAAGATAATTGTTTTTCTTTTAATCAATTAATTAATAATGAAGAAAACATATAGATTTATTTATTTATATTTAATTTTAAAATATAAAATTATGTAAAAAATAATAATAATAATGAAAAAAATCATGAAACACCTTAAGTAGATGTTTTTGATTCTTCTTTTTCCTTGTTTTCCTCTGTTTTCTCATCAGCCTGAAAATAAGAAAACAAATTATGTTACATTAGAGATAATGATTAGGAAGTTTCTTTGTACATAATTTAATTTTGGAGTATGCAATGCCCGCGCGTGAACGAATTCATAATTGTTTTGATTCCTAAGTATTTACCGCGACAATGTTTACCGATGGTGGCATTCTCTTTTGATTATGCCTTTGTTTGTTGAAGTTTGGCGTCAATTTGTTTGTTCATTAGAAGACGTAAATGGTTCGACCTGGTACCATATCTGAAATTCTTGGAAAAGCTCTTAATGTTGCAACGCGTTATACAAATTTTTAAATCATTTAACTACTTAAGAATTATCGACGAACAAAAAACTCTTTGTCTAAGATATTTTATAAAAAGACAAGCTAGACGAGTATAAGTTTAATCCAATATCTTACGCCATTTACATTTTTGGTTAATTTGTGTAGGAATGTAGATAATTTAACCAAATAACCATATTTTTAAAGATAATAAGAACAAGAATAAAATTTGCACAAGACCTTTCACGTAAAAGCAGTTTCATATATCAAAGCCAATCGGTTAGTTCTAGAAACGTGCTGTTCAGGTAGTTGCTAGTAGATGCGTGCACACTAGCGGAACTTCATATCGTACTCGTATAATGCCACCTCTAGACCAAGTTATTGGCCCAAAACAATTACATATTTGTTAATCCTTTTAATTATTGCATCCTCAAGTAATGTTCATTTAAGAAACTGCGGGGGGAATCCGAATTCGATACAAAATTAATTTTAGATAAGAATGTTATAAATCCGACTGAAACCAAATGGTAATATCTGTGGTGAAGATATAAAAGATAATAACTCATTTTTCAGTAGAGCATATTTAAAATTTTCTGGTGTTTCTGAAAAAATTATCAACCGTAGGAAACTTCAATTTTGCATGGTTTTGGATATTACTTATACTTATCCAAATTTAAAATAAAATAAAAATTACCGTTTCATTTTTTTAATAACATTTCGAATTATTTATAACCAATGAAGATTGAAATAATCGAGATCCTAAAATTTAGTTTAGATGTAGATATTAATAGCGGACTGTTCAAATTATCTGAGGTTCGTGAAAATGAGAGAGAAGGCACGTCGTTTGCTAGCTGGAACTAACCAGAATGACAACAAATTCAGTTTTATCTCTTTTAAAATTAAGGTCAGTTCTCCTATAATTGGAAAGCTGCTGAAAGCTAGCAACCGACCTAAGAAGTTTTACACTTTCTCAAATTTTTATTTTCAAAACGTTAGAGACGGACGGTTTTCTGAAGGCGGTAAATCCAAATTTTTGTACCAAAGCAATTAATTTTTTATGATTTTGGTGATTTGGCGAATGGGAGTGCATTATAATACTTCGAATTTTAACTTGGACATGGAATATATCTGATAAATTACTTTTGAAAGTTTTGACGATATATGTAGTTCGATCGTTGTTGCAATATGTTTAATTTTCGTGGTCGTTTGTTAGATTTAAATTTTGTTTCGGGAATTTGTTTGAATGTCACTTTAATTTGAACGAAATCTACGAGTCTTCTTAGGAAAATATGATTAACATAATTAAACGTGTGGGTCATCTGTCTATTTCAAAAGATAAATTCTCGACTATCTTCGCATTATGAATGGAATTAAATGGGTAAATCGAATTTGATTGTATTCGTGATGATACTGAAAAGTTTTCGAGATTTTGGAAAAAAATATCTGTGCCTACCATTAACAGGTTGGCTAAATTCGTTTTAAGTGAGAATTTGTGAATGAAGTGTGTATAATTTCCTATTTGGAGAGTTATAGACCAGAGTTTCAATTAATTGATTAATTGAATTTTTCGGTTGTTAAACCCATATCTTTCGAAAACTAAAAATCAACAACGACCCCTTGAATTTCCCCTGTAAGAAAAAAATTATTACATGAACTATAGAAAATTTCAATGTCATTATCAATTTTTTCTCAATGATAAAATATTAAGGCCAAGGTAACAAAAGTATTAGTTGCGTGTCTACCTAGGTTTTTGTAAAACGAATTTTCTTCGAAATACGGATATAACGTGTTGATAAACATATCTGCCTGGTTAATGAACTCTTTTTCATATGATATTATCTTCAATAACTTTGCATTTTTATACATACTTTTAAAGCACGTTGACACACCAAAATAAAAAATAAATTAAAAATTTATAAAAAAAGCTTTTTTCTATACCTTATCTTTTTCTAATTCTTTTTCTTCTTTATTTTCTGCCTCGTTGTTATCTTGTTCAGCTGTTTTTTCGGTTTCTTTTTCTTTACCCTCTTTGGCTTCTGGTCTGTTGAATTAGAATGAATGAAATTGAAATCATTAACCTGTTGTATAACTATTTATAAAAATAACAAACAAAAAACTTACTCTGGTTTCGGTAAATGAGAATTCAAATCCAATTTTGTGCAAATTTCATCCCAATCGGGGAAACATCGCTCCTTCATTCGGGACACATGTCCCACCAAATTCGGACAAGATTCTGTTATATAATCTCTCAATGGCAAATTTATTTCTTTTGAAATAAAATGAAGCTGCGATAATACTGCAAATGATACAACATCCAATGTTGTTGGCTCGTCACCGAAATAGAATGGTTTATCAGCTAGCATGTCCGATAGAACTTTCAAGTCATGGCGACCAAATTCTTCAATTTCTTCTGGCTTGTGTACACCCATTCCTTGGGCTTTTAATTTTTTGGAACCCTGGAACCACTGAATATTGAGACAATCATAAAAAACAAACAAAAAACGTGGAAAAATAATAAACCAGAGGAGATGTAAATGAAAATGCAAGCAAATTAAAACGCATAAGAAAAAAGTTAGGAAAGAATATTTACGGGAGAATTAGGTCCAAAACCAAACGTTTTTGTTTTATTAAATACACAAACTATCAACGCTCGATAAGTACCATACACACATGTGCTTCAGATGATTTGTAACATCTGCTTTTTTCATATGTATATGAATCGAGTGTTAATAGACTTTAACACAACACAACTACAACATAAATTACAATTTGTTAACAAAACAACGGAAAATTAAGAAAAGCATAAAAATCAAATACAAACCTTACGCCCAAATGTGAATTTAAATAAGAAATTTAATATTCCATTTGGTATCCATGTTCCGAATGCATGCTGTAAATTAACTTTGTATCCCTTGAGCAATAGATCGGGATATTTTGAGCGCCACCAGAATATAACCCAAATTAAATGATTCTCAATCATTGAAATAATTGCATGCGATATATTACGTTGTTCCTGTGTTAAATTTGAGTCCAAATCTTTCCCAAATTTCGCCGTAAGCTCCTTGATTATTATAGCTGAATCGGCAATTTCTTCACCATTCAATTCAATAAATGGTAGCTGACCTTTTTTCGAGCGATGCTTCATTTTGTGATCAACATTCTGAAAATAATTTTTTTTTAAATCAAATTAAATAAATTTCCCTCATTACATCGTTATATTATATTTCAAATTTCAGTATCATGTGTGCATCTTCCATTTATCTTACACAAACACACACGCACATGATAAAAAAAAGAAATGAATAATAATAAAATTAACCATTTATTAACGTTAATTTATAAAACGCATCCTACAGAATAAAAAAAGTCAACTCTTTTTAGTTTTCTTATTTTGTACATACGAAGAGAACAATAATAATAATGATAAAATAAAAAGATATTTATATTTATGTTGGCTTTATGAACACTCTATACATGGCAATCTTAAAACAGTAAATGAATTAGAACATACATAGGAATGTCATTCGTGTGGGAGAAATAATTAATGCAACGCTAAAAATAATAACTTTCTTTTGCCCACCAATTCTTATTCTTATGACGGATTTTACTTCCTCAACATATTTGCTGTTGGATATAGTAAAAACACATTGAAAATAGTTATTGTATCCGCTGCAAATTTATCTAAGTCCAAATATGCATTATACCATCTAATGTACATTATTTCTAATATAATTTTGACGGAAATGAAATTTCATTTCAAAAAAATTCAAGTCATTGGTCATTGACCAGCGAGAGACCACATAAAGATAAACCGAATTCGATTGCAAAATATATTCCAAACCTAAATAAAATCGAATAAAACAATTCTTACAATTTTTCTACGTAAATGGATTGCGCAAAATTTCTATTGAATCAAGCTAAAAATGTAAAGTATGTTTCTAAAAAAAGAATTGGAAACATGAAAATATGTAAATTTCCCATTATGCATGTACATACGTACGAACGTACTATATACTATTAACAATAAAATAGAGAAAACGATTTATCGACAAAAAAAACATTTATTATTTATAAATTAACTTAATTACACCAGCCAGAACAAAAAGGGTTATATCCAGATACATACATACTTACACATACATATATATCAAAATTGCACAAAAACATAGTTTTGCTAATTAAATATTCATCAAGTATAATGAATGTAATATCACATATGATGTACTCTTAGATATAGTTTCCGAAAATAATTATTTGGGGAAAACGATTTGTCTTAATTTGCCTAACCCTTTTTATAGGAATGCCAAGTGAAATTTGATAAATTATACTCCTATAGAAAATTTCCATGAAGAGTCATCAGTACTGGTCGAAACTGGGCAATTACTAATCCCACCTATTTTGTACCAGTTTTGTGACTTACTTTCATTCTAATCATGATTATACGGCAACCTCCTAAATGAGTTCAATTCACGACGAAAATTATTTATTCGATAAATAGCCTCCGCGTCCTTCCAGACAGCTAAACTCAATTCTAAATTGTTCCTACGGAAATTAAAGACTGTGGCAACGTGTAACATAGTAACGTGTAACATAATAATGTAACAGAGTACACTACATTTCACATCTATTGGGAGTTGGTACTACTCGCTCCTGTAAGCTAAAGTTGTAATCAGATAATCTGAATCATTCATCGCCGATAAATTATCTTTTTAGGTAATTTAATTCACAGAGAACTAAATATATACCATCAGTTCCTTTTGGGAATCGTTTATAACACTAGTCATTTCAGTCATGCGCTTAACGATACTCCTGCTATCCGCAATCCGATTTTTTCGTTATAAGTTTTGTTTATAAAGGTTCCGTTTATAACTATTAATTTTCTTGACAATCAAAATCTTGACACAAATTTTGAAAACTGCAATTCGGGTTCCCAGAGAGCTCAAAGTTCATCCTCAATTTTTATGGTTCACCCAATTTATTTTTTTGAAAGTGCAAGCATGAACACAGACTATTTTGATGGAAAATATGAACTATGTGGACACACCCACTGGTTATTAATTGATAATCCACTGCCATTCTGCTTGGATTGATACCCTAGATGAGCTGTGGCAACCCGGTTCTTTATCTAGTAGTTACTTCAAACACTGGAATTCATTAAACATTTTTTACGTTGTTTTAAATTTAAAACTGCATTCTCTTTTTTAATTGATGGCATTTTTATTTTCACTTCTTAAATTTCATCTGTCCGGAAACGAACCATAGTCATAGCAAATTCTATTCCAGTTCGCCATTCAATTTGAACGATGGCGTCTTACTCATAATACTAATAGGTTCAGTTTCAAATCGAACTGGCTTGAAACATAAACATAACTCAGTATTTGGCGTGTCTCTACATTTTTGGAACCATTCCGCTGTCATTATTTAAAGTTGATGCTTATATTTTGACCTAAAAATATTTCTCCAAATAATCCACTCTTCGATAAAAGGATGGAAAAACGATGGGCGGTGTGTCCCGATCTTTCTTCACGTTGTTATTTAACCCTTTGCCAGTCTTATGTATCACATATGATACATAGACGGTTAACCCAGACGCTTCTGTATCATATTTGATACATAATCTAATTTAGATTATGTATTGAATATGATACAGAAGCGTCTCGGTTAACCGCCTGTGTATGCATGAGACTGGCAAAGGGTTAATCGAAGCAGATAGTCTCAATATAGGCTCAACTTTTATTATTAACCAGTGTCTACACTAGATCTTTATTGTCGGTCCGGTTTTACCCCAAAACCTGATGTTAGATGATTCTCTTAATCGTATCTAGGGCACATTCACATGTCAAATTTCACTAAAATTATTTTTTCTTGCATGAGACATTCAGGAAACAATTCCTGATTATAAAACGAAAATTAAGATTCATATTTGATTGTGAATTAGAATCTAAAAGTCTGATTCAAATCAAATACAAATTTATCACTTTCATTTTCTTTTGTGCTTGTTTATAATCGCATGTGCTTCGTTATAGATGATTTCAGCGAGACTCGTAAATTTGGAGAACAATCGAGAGCAGAGCACTTATATGCTTAATACCAAAGCGAGACTTGGAAATTTGGAGTATTCCCGAGTTATAAGCTTAATACCAAAACTAGGCTCAGAGAAGTCATTTGTAAGTCTAATAACACTTTAGTAGTGATGCGTCTTCTTGAAATCCAAAATTTACTATTAAAAATCTGGTTGTCTTAATACTCCGAGCATTCCCAGGATAGTATGTCAACTAAATTAAAGATATGGAGATATTAAAATTGTTTAACACTTTTAGTCCTGTTAAGTGGTTATTTAAACTCGATTAAAAAGATTAACCCGGCATTAACAATTTCATATTCAAATGTATTGCAGTTATAGACAATTTAACTGAAGCTAGCTTAAGTGTTCTAGAATATCAATATTAAAAACTGTTTTCCCAAATCTTATCTTAATTATAACAATAAAAATATTAACTCAGTTACAGCCGAAGTGAGCAAGCATTAGTAATTGCTTCATTCTTCTTTCATGGATTCGATTTTAACTTAAAATGATTCACGAAAAAATAATCACATCTATTAAATATCCCGCAACAATAACGGATCATTATAATTATAACGTTAAACCAGAACAATGAATTTTGGGCTTCTTCAATGAAATATATACGCTCTTGGTAATAAAGACCATAGGATACGCCACGTCATAAAATTTTTTGGAACACTGGTACGTTCTGTTCGATTTTCTTAAATTTTAAAAAACCAACCTCTCATTAACTAGATTTGGTAATTTTTAACTAATCAATAAAATAATCTAGTGCAAATCTTTAAAATTTTTAGTGCCAGCAAAGTGACCTCTTTAATTTAAATAATAAATTAGATTGTTTTCTATTCGAATATATTATAAAAATATTCTTGTTCGAAAGACCGCTTTATCTGCGGATTAATTACTTACTAAAAATCAGGCAAAATTTCAGCTTGTTACAACAAAATTCTCAAATTTGAATTGTTTGGTAATGGAGTCAACATTCTCAAAATTTAATGCCCGGACTCGTTCAAATAATTGATCTCCCACTAATTTAAATTTGAAATAGATTGTTTAACATAAGACATAGCGCAATTCGCTTAAAGAATCTAGTAAATCAAGGTTTTATGGTATAAAACTTATCGGTGGTATAAATATGTTAACCTTGAACAAAAACAGAATTCTTAAGAGTTGAAAAGAAAGTTAATTTACTTGACCATTATAAAATAAAGAAGATTCTATAAAACACAATGCATTCTGTGACCATGGATTACAGTCAATATAAGGACATAATTCTATAAACTTGAATATTTCAATAAAATCAAAAAATATTGTCGAGTACAAGCCATCGAAATGGTTTATATATTGCTTTCAATATCATTAATTAGTCCAGGAAATTGAAAAAATATGGTTGCAAACTCGACTGTTCGCACGTAATTTATCAGTTATATAAAACAACTAAACTAACATACTTAAACTACTTTTAATTACTTAGTTTCGAAGAAATATACCTTTTAAGCTACTTCCTCATTATCATTATATTTTTTGTTGGTTTGGTTGAATTCATACGACTTCGTGTAGTTGCATATCATAAATTGTTTAAGTGAACCCGCATTTTAACAATTGATTGATTTTTATTAATAACTTTTAATTCATTTGGATGAAATTAATTCAATTCCTTATAAACCGTGAGATTATTATACATTTATTGTTTGATACATATTATAAAGGGGTCATTTTATTTCATTAGGGTGTGTATTACATTTATGTATCTGTGTTCAATTTCGTAATTGGATTATGTGCTAAGGGGCTAGTTGGTTCCTAAAATATCAATTTGGGTTCGGTTTGTAGTAGATAGATAGCAGCATTCCAAGATGATTAATGTTAACTTGAATATTAAATTCAACAGTTCCCCTAGATTTTAATTTAAATATCTTTGACAAATTAATCAAGAAATTTTTTTTACTAAGGGTGTGGTTGTTGAAATATGTTGACATCTTAGATTAGAGAAGCTACTAACATCTGGCATAATGCAAAATTGTAAGACACTTTGGTTAGCTGCCTTATCATATTTTTTGAAGAGCCACACCCAATCAAAATCTATTTAATACCAAACTTCAATTATGTTTTGTGATGCAGAAAGACATTTTTACCAAAAAGATGTTCTTGTTACCAACTATTCTATAAAGCCGGCTTTTAATTCAATTAAAAGGACATTTTCACTAAATTTGCATAATTAGGTGAATTGTACAAAAGAATAGACAACGAAAAACCCCCACACATATTTATAATGTTCAACGAAGTAAAGACATCGGCAACAAAAAAAACTAGGAAAACTGTCTTACCACTCCCTTTTCTCGTGTATGTGTATGTGTTATGTACAGAGATCTGTAGCCACCATTCATCTAAAAACAGTTTTTGTGAATTCTTTGCTACTACAATCAAATTCGTTTAATCTGTGTCATTTAATTTAAATCACTTAAGATGCAATTTTCTTCAAAACGGAAAGAGATTGTTTTCTTACATTAATAATAAGAAATTTGATTTGGTAAAAAACGAAAATGAAACTATAATTAATGAATTAAAAAAAATGATTATAATAATTTTAATATCTCTTCATTTCAAATCGTTTTAGAAGTAAAAAAGAAATTTAAATGAATTTTTTATAAGAAAAGAAAAATGTACATAACACGACGCATGTGTTAAATAAAATTCATTTCACAAATTCTTTTCCCTGGATTTGATTTGTTGGGTAGGAAAATGAACAGACAGAAAAATGAATAAAATGTTATGTGGATGATGATGGTAGACGAATCTCACTCGATATGGATACATAAAAATTAGGCCAAAAGGATATTATCGATATTTATTTTGTCTATTTCGTTCGTTGTACATGGATACAGTAGGTCGAGAAATAATACTGTGCGCTTAATAATTATGTTATTTATAACTGTATAGGTATAATTTGTACGAGATGAGTTGAATGAATTTTATAACAATGATTAAAGTGGGGAAATTAGGCTTTTTCTCTAAAAACTATTCCCGATTCATTCGGAATTGATTTTTATATATTTTTTCCCCTTTTAATTTTCTTGAGATATTTTTTTGTTCGGAAAATCACTTAAAACTAAAATATAATTTACATACCTCATATTTTAATCCAGCAAGGCGAAGCCATGTCTCAACTTTGAGGCAATATGGGGATAATGATGGTAATAACGGTGTCCGCGAAAATTGATACAAATAAATTATATCTTTTTCGAAATTTAATTTATGGACATTATATTTAATCGGAGGCTCTGGTTTTGATGGTTTTTCTGTAGCATTTTCCTCTTTTGTTGCGGCGTCATCATCTTTTTTCACTTCAGCCTTTGTTTCAACTGTCTCAACCTTTTCTTTTTCAACTTTTTCTTCGGTAACAGGATTTTGTTGATTTGAAACTTCGGTTGCCATTTTGATTTAAATTTTTAATTTTTTTTTTTATATAACGGCAAAGTAATTAATTTAAAACTGTAGGTATATCACTAGACACAATACGTTTTTATCTTAAATTTATTTTATTAAAACAAACAAAATAAAACTTATATTTTTCTTAACTTTATATTTTCTTTTATGTAGCTATAATAATATAACAAATCCAAACTCAAACAATACACTTTGAATGTTAAAAACTTACTGAAAATTACCACTCTTTGTATCAGACGCGAAACCGATGGCGTCCTTTTACCAACACAAAATTAAATATGGCTGCGATTTATTTTATTTACAAGAAAATAAAAAAATAACAAAAACAATAATATGAGAGAGGAAAATCATAATTGTATATAAAGAATTATATTCATGTGTGCAAGTATATAATAATTTTTATGTTAAATTACGCTCTCATTCTTTTGTCTTTATGTTTTTTTGAGCGCAGCACCATACACTCTCAATCTTCTTTATCACAAAATTATTTTCATAAATTTATTAATGAAATATTTTATTAATTTACGTCGGTGTGCGATAAATAAAATTTAAGTTAATCCAAATTACAATTAATCAATATTTCAAAAGATTTTAATTTAAATTAAGCATAGATTTTGGCAATGGAATGTTGCTTAGCAACGAGGGTGCGGCCCTGTCGAGTGTAAAACATTTTTTTATATAAATCATAATTTCTCATTTTCTTTTTGGCTCTCATCGCTATCACTATGTACTATGTAGAGAGTAGATCATTACACTACATACAAATAAACATATGCGCATTTTAAGCAAATGAAATTGTAGATGTATTGTTGAAAAAGCAAGATTTTTGCAGTACATATACGAAATCATTTTCCGTTAGAACTTTATAAATGCGATATGAGTGTCACTAGGTTTATGTTGATGAATTATCTTTTGTTTAAGATTTTTTTTTATCTCTTTTTGATTTCGTAAAAAGTTATTAATTTTTTTACTTTTTCGGATATGTTTTGATTAAATTGGAAATAATACATTTGCAATTCGCATAAAAAAAGCTTTATGATTAGTTATGTAATACGATTTGATACACATTAATAATTTAATCGAAATACACACATTTTTTGTTAATGAGTTGTTTAATGATTTCAATTAAAATATAATTAGAAATATTAAAATGACTTTGCGTAATAATTGCTTGATAGTGGTAATTTGACAGAATTTATAGAATAGAAAGAAAAACGAATTGAGTTTGTGAAAACTAGAAAATCTTTGCCTGTCGGATGTTTTATCAAAGAATTTTATGTTTGGAAGCAGGTTTTAGTAACTCCAGACAAAGTGTAAGTTTTACTTATGTAAGTCAGTTGGGTATAGTCTAGCCGTCTTAGATTCCTTGAAAATGTAAATTTTTTAATTTTTTGTTGGCACTCGTAACCTAAATAGTGCCAGAAAACTATTTTTGCTACAAATCGTCAAGTTCAAAAATTAAATTTTATATATAACGCCGCTTGTGTTTAATTTGTTGAGTGATTGTCAATGGGAACCATCCGAACCACCACACGATGATCTCGTTCCGTTCTAGCTTATTGTGCACTATCTAAAATTTGACTAAACTGGAATCCATAAAATTTTAGAAGAACTCATTTGCCGGAACCTGGTTTTTTAAGGATGGTACAAACTTGGATAGATAGTTAACATGATTTTGAAAGGTTTGTGTTCATTGTGCCAAGGGTCAGATGATACTTACTGATGACATACAGGCTAAAGCTTTTGTGTTGTACAACCACCCAAAACACATTGTGCAATCGCCAAATAGTGTCCATTGAACTTTTATTGCTTCGGCTGGCATTGTATTGGGTTCAATTCGAATTTTAAGTGGTGCACAATAACCAAGGTAGAACGGGTCGTGCTCATTGTGCAATGTGCCCGGTGGTTCCCATTATATATGCTCATATGTTATGCTCATTAATGAACCACCGAGAAAAATTCCAGGAAAAGAGGAACTATCTATAAATTTGTTATAAATTATAATTGGCTAAAATTTACTAGCTAACATTAAGAGCGAGTCGGTTAGATAATGACCAATTATAAATTCTTACCTAATTATCATTAATAAGAGAAGAAGTCATTATCTAAGCGACTACTCCTATATATTTGCACATCATCAGCAGATATTTGGAAAGAAGAATGGCAAATCGAACTTACGAGAGAAAAACTAATAATCGAAACAAGCTTATTAAACAAAATTTGGAGATAAATTGAATCGAAAGCGTTAGAAAAATTCAACAGAGTAAGAAAAGTCTTTCCTTATCTACTCTTACTACGACGCGACGACTATCATCACAAACATTCAGTAAAGCAGTAGCGTGGAACTTTGTAAAACCCGATTGAAAAAATCTAAGCGAATTAAAGGTAGAGATGATATGAGAATGAATTTAGGGTTTTATTGCCAGTTCAAGCGCCTTGGACAGAGAACTTAAAATGCTACTAATTTACTCAACTTCCTCTAAGCGGGGTATGAGGAGGTCGTTAAAATAAAATTGAAAATATGTAACAAATACGTAGGTTAGAGAAAATTCGCTCAACTAATTTTAAACTAACCATACCTTGACGCGAACATTACGTCAAAATATCTTAGGTGGAAGTGAGGGATCTAACTTATCCTTAAGCTAGATTAGACCTAGAGTAAGGGTTCATTTTCCAAATGTCGTCTTGTCGTCTTTGAAATCAAAAAGGCGGAAAAGAGCGGAAGGAGGGAAGTACAGGAAAATCGTAGACGTAAGACTATATTAACGTTTCCGATGATGGGGAATCCCTAGGCACACAAATTTGTTAAGACTCGTATTATTATTGTAATTCAAGCTATTTGTGAAATTTTATTTAAATTAAACTCAATAAACACATTTTGATAAACACTTGTTATTTTATTTCACAAAAAATTTTTTACGAAGTGTATGTGTGTTTCGCCAATGCCTCCTCCAAACTACAGGCCGCTTACACCAAATGATGACGACACGCTATGTCGACGTTTTTGTTTCTTTCTCTAGTTGTTTTGTTAGTGTAAATATCTTAACATTATTATTGCGCAGTCTCGGTTTAGACATAAATTGACGCCATGTGCGAAAAATGAGAGTAGTAAGAGGCCTGTAGTTTAGGAGGCATTGGTTTCGCCAAGTGCCTACGGCAAATAGTGTAAAACGTAAATTAAACTCCATTGAAATTTATTTTTTATTGTCCTGAGTTTTTTTGATATCTATTACCCGCATATGTGGACAAAATGATGATTAAGCTAAGTCATGATGTCTACAAAACTTAAAGTGTAAAGTAATATATTAAGAAACCAAGGTGGTAGCGCAAACGGTTAGAAAAAAATTAAAAAAGCTTACTATCGTCATCTTGTCCGTCCCTTCCTTGAAATTTCAACCATTTCCTCTTTTCTTTCTTTTTTTCCGCCGTTGAACATTTTTCAAATTGTTAATCGAGGTAGACGTGGGACTTTATTTTTTAAGCGAAATACCATTGAAGTGCTAACATTTAAAACGCATGTGCGTTTTATTTTGTATATCCATAGCTTCATTTGAAGGCGTACGATGTGTTGAACCCTCCGAACTTTTAAAATCTGTTAATAGTCTGTCAACCCCAACCATAAATACGGAGTTCAATTTAAATAGCATGCAACTTAAACTGTTAAGTTATCGTTAATTCAACCTTTATACTTAAATTCTCTTCCTACTTGTAAATCAACCTTAAATACTAAATCATTCAAATATTGTTTTTCCATTTCCTCCTTATATCACAAGATGTCTATATACAATATAAATTCCTATGTATGTATATTGCTTTTTCCAATTTACAATAAACATGTCGAAATGTAGCCAACTGCCAATAATCTAAATACAGATCTCATCACTAACGTAATTGCCCCACATTAAATACGTTAGTACGTAACATGTAGATCTTATAAATAAAAAATAATAATCAAAGAAATTTTGAAACACTCGGTACATAACCCCAGTTCCTATTTATAAACTGAAAAAAGCTTATGTCTGTCTACTTAACATTAACATTGAATATTGGTTTCGTATTTTGTTTGATTAAACAGATCTTTAAAAATATGTGTTCTGAAGGTTTCCGATTTTTTTTATTTTTGTTTTGGATTTCCTCATCAAAGAGTTGATATGGTAGTCTGGCACGCACGCCAACCATTGAAAGTTTTTTTTAGTTTTTACAAATAATTTAATATTCCAGTACTGTAATCGCATAATATTGTTAAATAGTTTTACCATTTGTGAATCGCGCTCGCCACTTATAGAGAAAACTAAATTCAATAATTTTTCGGTTACTTAATTTAATTAATTATTTTAATTAAGGTTTTGGCGCGTATATTTAGACATTCAGACATAATCGGCGTTTTACTATTAACTACACATTTTGGACTAACTATTTATGGTTGATAATGTTTTACATACAATTTATTGTTGAAATAGAAAACTGTTACAAAACGGTTATCATAAATATTTATGTACACACTTTGGATAGCATATAATTACATCAATATATGTTGTTCAATATTCTTAGGTAATGAATTGGGCTGAGGTGGTAGCAGACCGCCCCAGTATAAAATTTATTTGTATAGTTGTGGCAGAGGGACTAAATAATGGAGACTAACACAGCAACGTTACCGAATGATAAGGCCATCGCAGCTGTCGCTGTCAGCATGGAAGAATCCACAAGCAAAATGCAAATAGCTACTAATATTGTCAGTACCTGGACGAAGATGTGGCTAATAAAGCTTAATGAAGCAAAATTACTCACGTTAGTACCCTCATCCTCTTCTTGTAGGTTAGGCGGAGGGGGGTGGGGTAACTTTGAAATTAAAGTAGGAACCCATATTTTGTATTGCAGATTCGGATCTATAGCTTAAAGTACGAAGGATTTCTTTGGAACATTTTTTTCGATTCATGATAGATGTTAAATTAAATTTATATTAATTTTTTTTTCGATTTCTCTTACTGAGAACCTATGCATACGATTTTGCAATACGTTTGAATTAAAATTAACTATTATCGTAACCCAGGAACATGCGATAAACCTGCTGTCAAATAAATGACTTTTTTTTTGTATTTTGTTTTAAAAATATCTAAAATAGTTCGAAGATTATTTTGAAAACAAAAAGACTTGTTTGCTCTAAGCTATCGACACAATACAAAATGGAGTATTTAACTGTACAAGACAAAATGGTCCTGGTTTATGGAGAAGCTGGCCGTAGTCTTGATAATGCTGTCACTCTACGCTTCGCGTTTTCCGGATAGGGTTCGGTCACGTGCTTCATTTTACCGGACTATTAAACAGTTTACTACTGATGGAAGTGTTCAACCAAAAAAAAGGGCTTGTCGAGCAACAAACAGTTACTGCGAGGAAAGTAATGAAATTGCTTTATTGGCTAAAGTAACTCAAATAATATGAGGATTAGTACACCAGAAATAGCTAGAGATAATTATTTGCACGAGATTCCACCAAGATCTTCATAGCGTTGATTTCCAAAATCGGGTTACATTTTGTCAGTGGGCACATAAACAAATACAGCAAAATCCGAATTTTTTTTGCTACGTATTGTTCTCCGACGAGTTCGTCTTTGAGGGTTGAAAATCCGCACTGGCTGCGCCAAGTTGAACCTCAGCGCCCTTGGACTGTCATGTGGTGTGGAATAATTGGCAAGCTCATCGGCCCTACATTATTGAAGGCCACTTGAATGGTTAAACGTACCGAGACATTTTGAAAAATGAACGGCCAACATTATTTGAAGACTTGAGCTTAGAATTGTGACAGAACATGTGGTTCAAACGCGTGAAGTGATCGTGATTTCAATGGTCGCAGGATCAGTAGAGCTGGTCCAGTAAATTGGCTTGCCAGATCACCAGATCTTACTTCGCCAGATTTCTTTTTGTGGGGACAAAGTTTACCAACAACACGTGAGAATATGATTGAGCGAATCAGAAATGCCTGTGCCGAAATTAAGCCAAACACGCTTCTCAGTTGTGTACATTCATTGGAAATGCGGATTAAAAAGTGCATTAAAGTCGAAGGCCATCATTTTGAGCACTTAATTTAATTGAAAGATGATGAGGCGAGAGGACCCATGTAAATCAAGCACAATGGTACGTGAGATGCGAGGGGACTCACGTTAATCCAAGCACCCCGAATGGAACAGAAAACCACTACATCCACGCTGTTCTTCCTGGCTTACGCTGAAAGTAGTTTAATCACCATACATTTCTACAGGTAACGATTTTCCAGTTATTCAGATATTTGTAAAACAAAATTCAAAATAAATCATTTATCACTTGGATTTTTGGATTTTCTAAGAGATGGCGTAACTTTAGTACTAAACATTCTTTTACAATGACACTTACGACGTTTTAAATTGTTGATATTCCACATTAAAATTTAGTTGGTCAATATTCGTGAAAGCGTAAACAAAATATTTTTTAATCCCATTTAAACATGTAGAAGTTCGTACCAACAAAACAGTATTTGCGGAAAGCATTACTTGTTTTCTTTAATCAAAAGAAAAAAGCTGCCGAAAGTTTTCGTTAGGAAAACTCAGCTCAAACAGAAAAGTCATTTTTCAGAAATTAAAAATTTAAGAAATACAATTTGTTTAAGACTCATTTCGAGTATTTACATTGAAAAGTGTTAAATTTAATTCAAACGTATTGTATAATCGTATGCATATATAGGTTCTCAGTAGGAAAAATCGGAAAAATTTATTATAAATTTATTTTAATAGCGCCGTCTATCATGAATTGAAAAAAATGTTTCAAAGAAATTAATCCTACGTACTTTAGGCATTTTTTTTTGTTTTCCCATATTGCATTTGAATCGTAGTGGTTGTTGTGACAAGGACTCTGCCCACTTTCTTCACTCTAGTCGGCAAACGTGCTGCATGTCACACGTATAGAATCATGGAGAAATTCTGTTAACGAAGCGATAATTAGGCTGCTTTGTTGTAGCGTCTCTGTCGCACCTTAGTCACACCGAGTCGTGTAACGAAACCAGGTGAACTGAACTATCTGCAAATACTTTATACGCAAACACGGCAAAATATCTAGACATAACTGTAGACGTAAAACTAATACGGCACCACTAACGTTGATAAACCTCCACCCAACATCTAAGAGCAATGGCTCGCTTTACAGTCAGCCATAACCGCAGCACAAAATATTATTGGGGAAAAACCACCGAGATGCCGCAATGATGAGTGGATGATCAGTGCTGCCTGGTTGTGGAAAATAAGCAAAGGGTTCTTGATAAGTGGAGGAGTCAGAACACATGAAGCACTATAGCAAAATATCTCCAAGGTAGGAAAGCTACGACTAAATCAAAGCCATCAAAGACGTGAATGGAGAACTGAGAATAAATATGACTGATGTACTCTTAGTATGGTAAACCTACTTCTAAAATTTGCCAAATCGGCCTGATAATGTATTAAAGCAGCTACTCCGCAGGCTGAGAAGGTTTTAGTATAATATTCCACAGCAGAGGAAGTAGAAGCAGCTATTAGTAGATTGAAAATGGGAAGGCAACCAGAATTAATTAAATATGGAGGCACTGTTCTTGCATCAAATCTATACGATCTTATCGTCGCTATTTGGGACCAAGAAGGGTTGCCGGTTGGTATTGCAACCGTGCTTATATGTCCACTGCACAAAAAAGACGACCGATTTAAAATGGAAAGAGCATATCAAAAAGAAAAAGAAGAATTAAATATTACACACAGAAAGATGGATTGGCTCTTAGGAAGAAGTTCTGAGCTAACTTTACATAGTAAATTGTTACTATACAGGCAACTTCTACAACCTGCGTCGACTTAAGGTATTCAGCTCGGAGAATGTACCATCCAGTCATATGCAACATATTGGCCTACACCAAAATATTGAGCTACGTCTTATATTGGATGATACAAACCCTGCAGTAAGATAGCTGCAAAGGGAGAAACCACTTGATTTTAAATACAATCTGGATCGCTTAAAATTATAATAAAACTGTAGCGGGGACTAGCCAAAGGGCCGCAACCCTCCAAACGAGAATATAAATTATGAACGATAAATTACTAGATTATTTGTAAAATAATACAACCGATTTAGATTGCCGGGTCACGATGCAAGGTCCCCACAATAACGAATGATTAAAAAACTGTTGCTGAAACACCAGAGTTGTATAAGTCGTATAGGAAGACCCAGTTTGCGCTGGTGACTGTGAGACGACGTCGAACAAGACCCACTTATAATTGGATGTCGAAATTGGACGCCGAGAGTGATGGACCGCCACGATGGATGGGATGTAAAAGCTAGAGGGAGAGAGTGAGAGAGAGAGAGAGAAAAAGAGCCAAAACCAAAATAAAAATTTCTAAATCGTTATTTCACGTCATTGTCATAAATTAAGCTGAATTACCTTTGAGTACATCAAACTATCGCTTATAAGTTTTCTTTTGGGCGAAGCAAAAATTAGATTATCAGAAATTTAGTTCAAACTTCTACCATTTTGCATTTTGGCACTGGTGGCAAATTATTCCGTTGTTACAGGATATGTAAATGTCGATTATTATTGGAAAGGTCTTGAAGGATACCACAAATTTAGTTGAAGCATCTTGGTACCCAAAACTGCCGTTGGGGCTTTGGAGCAGTTACATTTTGTTCATTCCAATAAAAATATGTGGTATATCGTTTGAAAGGTCCTGTACCAAGCAATAACTTTATTATTAGTACACTTTGATTCACAAACCCATCGCTTGGCGCTAGTGACAAATTATTACCTTGATGTATTCTAGATACGAGGCATCGTTATTTCTTTTGAGAAATGTTCAAAATCTTATCGAATCCTATCATTCCTGATTTGGCCCAATATTCAAAAGCCACGTCATTAGATAAAAAATTAAAACTTAATCACAAAAATATTCTAAGAGAATACAAACCAGGTAGACAAACAGGGAGCATTTCTCATATACATTCCTACCAAATTTCAAGCAAATCAGAACAGTTTTAATTTTCCGTTACATCGTGTACCATACA
This sequence comes from Nephrotoma flavescens, assembly GCA_932526605.1. Classification (NCBI taxonomy): domain Eukaryota; kingdom Metazoa; phylum Arthropoda; class Insecta; order Diptera; family Tipulidae; genus Nephrotoma; species Nephrotoma flavescens. The sequence goes on along the minus strand of OW052221.1, from coordinate 316,771,436 downwards.
AGAAGGTGGTCTGATGTGCAAGATGACCGAAAACAAAATTTCAATAAAATCTGCGCTGATCGAATATTGAGAACATGTTTTCTTGAGTCGATTTGAGACAAATTTTCCGCGTTTCAGTCAAATACAGAAAAGGCATTTCAATCAAATTATTTTTTGAAATAAAATGCTGTTTTAAATGTAGTTTCTTGTAAGGTGTTTAAGGTCATATTTTTATAAAAAAAAATATACTACTGTTATTCCAGTTTTTAGACTTGAATGTTTTTGGCTGGTATTTCTGGAGTCTTTAGAACAGACACATTTACGTTGGTATACAATTCCGAGTTTCGGTATGCTTCCTAATGTTTAGCAAAAATTTTTCATACATAACAAGTTGTATAAGGGTTGATATAAAATATGCGATTACGGGGTCGTTCAGCGGTAGCTTATACCACATTTCGAAAACAAACCTTTTGTTGAGCTAGATTATAATCGTTAGATCCCTTTGAATACATTAGTGGTCTTTAAAACAGACCTATCAATTTCTAACAAGATTTTAAAAATCCTGATTTGGGTTTAAACTATATACTAGCAGTACCCACTTATTTTTAAAATTCCGTGTTGAAACTATTTTTTCTTATTTCACAGATTGATCAACACTAATCTATCTCAAGATTTTCTTATTTATATTTCTAATGAATGAATTTATTAATTGCTGCGAGTGCACAAAAGGGCGTGTATCCACTTGAGTTAAATATCTTTGGAAAAGAACTATTATAGTTTTAATTGTTTATATAATAAATAATTTTGTTTACAGTAGTTCTTGTAATAACCAAACAACTACGATGATAAATATCGAAAGAATTTGACCTTCAAATTCCATTTAAGTAATTTTTTTTTAAGTCGATGAAGATAAAAATTATGCATTCAATTATCATTCGCAGTCGTTTAGTTTATGTGACCATAATAATGCGCTGCGTAGTTTTTATTTACTTAAAACTATATCAAGCAAGAGAGTTTAGAGTATAGATAGATAGATTCCAATTAACCATGTCGTCAGCATATTAATTTAAACGAATTGTTTATATCGATAAAGCCAATATATTTGATAACAGACGCGGGCAACTGGTTTTGTCGCATTTTTGTTGATTTTATCGCGCGCTAATTCGAACTAGGCCACATGAGTGCATAAATTCTGTTAAGCAAGCCCCATGATGGCTATTAATTATGATATGATGAAAATCATCTTAACTGCCTGGAATGTGTTTTTTATTAAATTAATTATTTTTTTCTAAGATAAGTGCGGACAACAAACTACGAGTACATATGGAAGCAAGAAGCAAGAACAAGAAGAACAACTAAAACAGTTTGAAATGTAGAAAGATTCAAAAGTGGCACACAATACAAATCGTGTATTAAATTACATGGCCTGTATTGTATTACTCTTCTTATACTATCGTCTTATGCTTATGTATCTCTACATAGTACGAATAAGAATAAGATAAAATGATTGATATATCTAAATACAACAAAGCCGATTTTTTATTACACATTTCAAACATTTGCTGGAGTGTTGTGTATTCCTATTTATCACACAGCTTCTCATAATGGATTTGGTTACTATTCGGCGTTGATCCAATATGTTGAAAATCTGAGGTCAAATCACTTGTTGATTCAACACCCGTTAAGTAAGACCACCAAAAGTGGAGATACTCGTACGCATGTTGTAAACTCTATCTATTTACCTATAATTAGATTTCTTTGTATAGTAAAATAAGGATTAAAACGACAAAATATGTTATAAACAGTAGTAGCTCGCAGGCATATAGATATGTATTAAAAAGGGTTAATATTTATTTTCAAACTCGACTAATAAAACTTTTTGTGTACTAAAATTACTGTTTAACTGGAAGCCTTGAGTTTAACCAGATGTTTTTAACGAACGATATAATCGTATTCTTAAACTCAAGAATTATATGATTTAAGATAAAAACAAAATATAATTTTAGGAATAATTATACTTTGTTTTGATGATAACGGAGGACCAAAATCTTAAGCGAATGCGATAAAATCCTTTTAAAGTTTTCGACGAAATTGTTTACACATAATTTCAAATCATATTCATCATGACTATTTATAACTAGTAGTAGTAGCTAGTAGCTAAGTACCTAGCGAATGCTTAGAAATTATAATCTTGCTCTTTTTAATTAATAGTTTATGCTTAAACAAGAAACAATAATAGTAAATTCCGAAACCATACTAAAAACTCCCGCGTATTTATAAATAATCTTACTGATCTTTTAAGATGTACAAAAATTTGGAATGTAAACATAAAACAAATTTTTTGTTACAATAAATGTTGTGTATGTACTCGTATGTTTAGCTTAGATGCTCTCGAACCTTCATTTTTTTTTGATAGTTTAAAAACTATTTAAAATATGTACGAGTACATATTCTAAACAATTTATTTATAAAGATTATTTAATTTAAAAATATTTTTGTGAATTTAACAGACTTCATCACTTAGAGTTAGTATACGAGATGGAAGTAATACTTAAATTGGATTAGCTCCAGCAGATTTGCCCTTCTTAAAACTTATATTCGGCAATGTGTGCTTTTCGAATTTTGCCCTAGAATATGAGATATGCTTTCAAGTCGATGGTCGATTGGTATCAACACGACATTCATAATGGGGCAGTTTGCTTTACTTTCGTTCGAAATTTTATGGTTTAGCCGCGTGTCTCGGACACGTTACTTAGCTGTTTGGATTTTCTGCCTTCTAGCTTCGGGGTATATCAACCTTCTGAACTATTTATCAAATTTTTCATTTTTTGTTTTGCATTTTTAAATTTTAATTTTATCCAACATGATTACGTTTTTTCATCCGCTAATTTTATTCCTCATGTTAATTTTCCTATTTTCAACTTAATTTGTTAGTTCAGCAGCTTGCATCCATGTTTTTACTCCTGTATAAATTCAAAAAAATAATAGTAATACAGATAGAGGTAATTGGTTATTGGGACTTATTATTATTATTAAACACAAGTCGTACAAGCGAAAATACAGAAAAACTGGGCCGAACTGTTTGTGTTATTCCATCAGTGGTTTTCTTTGTGGTTCAACAAACCGGTTGGGTGAACTTGATTTTAAACTTGCTTGGATACCTTGCATCTAACTTCATAATCGATATTGTTCGAATTTTATTAATGACTTTCAACAGTTCGCGTAATTATAAAATAAAAAGTATTCTTTAAATGCTCATATTTTAAGACGAATCTGTTGTTGGTACTCAGGGCCGGTCCTGTCATATGAGCACAATGCGCATTTGCACAGGGCGCCAATCACAAAGGGCGCAAGGGCGTAGATCATACGGACCAAGAAAACCAGTAAATGTTAATTACATATTATGTAATATCGTTCTGTAAAGTTCATTTACTCGAATACAACAACAAAATTATATTTAAAAACAATACGAGTCGTCGAAATTACTTTCCCGGTATTAAGAAGTCATCCACATTAGGGTAACTTGAATCCGGTAACTTCTTCGTTCGTTTCCCCTTTACCTATAAAACCAATGTTTATGCGACGCAAAAAAAACAGTTTTATTGGTAAAGGGGAAACAAACGAATAAGTTACGGGATTCAACGTTACCCTAGTGTGGATATGCACATACAGACAAAAATTATTTCTTGTGTTTTTTCTGTAACTAATGACTTGTTTCTGTTGGCTCGTATTAATTACATATATGGAAAGGTATATATTTTCTGTGTGTATTTGTGTCAGATTTCGATTTTCTTATTTGAATTTGTGCATGATAAAACTTTGCACAGCTACAATGCGATTCGTTACTATTTGAGATAGGGAGAAAATTTAGTTCCCATTTCTGTTTTCCATATAAAATTGGAACAATTTTAAACAAATATTTTTATTATTTTCGTTGCTTTTATTTAAATCAGTTTAAGAATAATTTTAATAATAATGAAAATTATTGTTAAGTTAAAAAGAAAACAAACAGAAATGGGATCACAAATATTAATGAATCGCATTGTATAATAGTAGACGATATTTTTTATGTGTTGCATTTGTGTCGTGAACGTGTAAAAACATTTGCCTGTTTTCGTATTCATAAATAAAAGTAGTGTTGCTTTCACTAATCCGATTAGCTTAGCTAAGAAATGCGAAAGCAACAACTTTTGGCTTTAATTTTTAATGCGTTTTAATTTTTCTGTGTTGGTTCATTTTATTAATATTTATTTTAGTTTTTTTTATTTTATCAAATAGAACAAACTAAATTCGGTATTTTGCTATCAAATAAGAAATACCAAATTTTATTACAAGTTAATTTTTCGAAAAAAATAGAAAAAATAACGCCTTGCGGTAAACACCATAACCATAAAAAGATTTATTTCCCCTAATCCTAAAAATTTTTTTCTTAACATTCTAAAACAATCGGCTTTATACAATGCAATTGTTGTTGTAAAATTTTGAAAGCAACGCAGCTAAAGTATGTATATTAAAATAAACACATTATTTTGTTTTGGCATTATTATAGGATTACATTCATGCCTACTATGATATATTCTTGTTTGATTGATTGCCGAAGTAAGTTGGTGTGGTTGGTTTGCAAATGGCAAATTTAAGGGCGCCAGTATTGAACATTGCACAGGGCGCCGAAATAGCTTGATCCGGGCCTGTTGGTACTATACTTATATAAAATCTTGTTAATTAATCAAAATAAATTATATCAAATTAAATCATTAAATATCATCTCAATTCATAATTACAGTGTAATTAATTAATTATATACCTATAACTCCCGCAACTAATTAGTGAATGAAACGTGTAGGTATTAGATGTGCTGCCCGAATTGAGATTGTCGCCGATAAAATGATAATAACGCAGCGTTAAAAAATGCTGTACACAAATAAACAGTCAATGCCAAATGCCATGCAAATAAATAAATCATTCTTGAACTGAATTTTTTATTATTATTTAGTATCTGATGAAGCAGAAATCGACTCGCGATATGCGCGATATTTGTCTTTTGCGTTAATTGAACACAATCGAAATACTAATTAGATAATAACAACAATAATAATAATAATTTATATACATTGTTATTAATTTATTGCAAAATGAGACATCCAACTTTGGCCAAAATTATATCTATTCGTCTTGTGTAAGAGTATTTACATGCCCCTCTAATATGCAATTTAGTCTACGTGATTCACGAGTTATTATTGCTCGATCCCATTGTCAAATTTATGTCTCGTCTAAACGACTACCACATTCCACACGTTTAAATTATTTACGATTAATACAAAAAATATTGTTGCTCGTAAATCCAATAAAAATTTCTTATAGGAATTAAAATAGCAAGAAATAAATTAATTTGAATGCCGCTGTAAATAAAATGACTATGTATTTCTACACGAAATCGCCTAGCTGTATACAGTAGTCAAAATAAATAACAAATTACGATGGAAAATTAATTGCAAGCGGTGATAAGATAACGAACGTTTTATAAAAGAATTCAAGGAATTTTTGTTTGGTTGGTTCGATTTCTTGAAATTCAGGAAATGCATTTTGTGACACAAAATAAAGTAAAACAAACATATCGATAAGAAATCGATCACAGCACACAACAACAAAAAAATACGAAATCCATAATTTGTATTGATATTGATTCTTCTGCGCTTTTTTCTTGACTTATTCTTAATTTTTTCTGTTTATGTATTCAAAACACGAGAAAGTCAGTCTTAGTTTCTTTTGTTGTGTGCTGCTGATCAAAATAAGATAAATGCATTAATGTGATGAAAAAAATACAAAACTAGTTCATTTTTGGTTTCTATATGGAATAGACTTACACTACTATGTGCTATGCACATCGTGTTGGAAGAAATCTAGAAAAGTATTTTCGTACCGGTTTATCCCACTCTGCACCCAAGTACTTAGAGCTGTTACTCGTAATACAAAAGGCATGTGGAAAATATTTGTAAGTACTTATTTCTAGATTTAAGTGGTTTTTAATGTGCATTTAATTAGTAAAAATTTGTTTTTGGAATTTGCTTATCATGAGCTGCAGATAATCGGAAATGGAAACATATTTGTAATGCGGAAGGAATATCACATTTTTCTTACAACGTTTCGGATATCCTCAATTTATGATATTTTGTCGTATAGGTGTTAACAAAATTGATAAGATTTTAGTTTTAATTTAACAATACGCATAGCCGAAATAGCTCAGTTGGGAGAGCGTTAGACTGAAGATCTAAAGGTCCCCGGTTCAATCCCGGGTTTCGGCATAATATTTTTCGATTCTCAATTAGTTATAAATTTATAATATAAAATTTGGCTCATATTGATCAGGGGAGATTTACTACGAACCGTACATCTAACCTCAAGTGATTTAGAATCCGTTCAAAAACACGTAAGTCATTTAGAAATCCAAATGAATTCAAAGTATGTACTCGTATACAGCAGAATAAAGACTCCATGTATAATAATCTGGAACCAAGACTCCAATGACTATATATGTGTCAATTTCTAAATGGCGAACCTTATTCATACAGCACATAAAAGTTGATTGGGCAACAAGAAAATACTTTGAAAGTGGTTATCTTTTGTTTACTCCAAAACTATTTTAACAATTTTCGAATAGGTCAGAGGAATAATTTCATTGTATTATAATCTAATATTTTTTGACTATCTTAACTCAAGATAGAAACTTGTCCGTTTTACAATCCTATAACCACAAAATATTTGCCCATAATGTTGTTTATACAACAACAATAACTATGGAATAGTAAGAAAATGGTCCGCAATGCCAATGAAGCCCTTACACATATTGGAGACAGAGAAATACACCGATATCAGTCTAAGGTGGCCACATTGCAAAAGTAACATAATCCGAAAATGTATCGTTAACTCATCACATTGTTCCAAACTGCTCATCACATTGTTCCATTTTAGCAGAATTAAGTTGTACATCTTGCATGGGGTTGCAAGCAGGCAAATTATATTCGCCTTTTAACGCAATGTTGCTGACGGAATATTTTGGAACTAGAGCGAAACATGATTGACTTCTCAGAAAACTAGTTTTAATGTAATATAATATATACTTCATAGATGACTATAATTCGACTGGATGTTATGCAAAATGTTCAATTAGTTTACAATTAATGTAACGAACGAATGATGAAATAATAATAAAATGAAATGAGGCGTTTTCTCGTATAAGCATATATAACCTTTCGCTCGCATGGGAAGTGGCGCTAACTATGCGGTTTTTGAAAGGCCAATAAGAAAAATTTAATTATTTGCGACAAAATTTTATTCTTTAGGATGTTTTAATATACGGATAAATGCGTATCAATTTTTCATGAATTTTTGCTTACAATCGCAAAACAAATATATACCGTCTTACTTTGGGAATTTTACAACAACAATGCCATACATTTCATTCCAACTAGAATAGTTTCATTCCAAGTTTTTGTTGGAATAGGATGAAATTATTCTACGCAAAGTTAACCTATTGACCACTAGAGCAGCTTTTTCGAAAATTATTATATTATGGGCTGACGTCTTGACAATAAAAGTCAGTTTTAAATTTGTCAACAATAAAATAAATTAGATTTTTATTTTGTTATCGCATAAAGAACCAAACGACATAAATCAACGATACAAAAAATGAACTCTGATGCTGAATTACACCCCTATTCCACTAGTCGCATCACTTCAAGTGACGTGAATGCTCATCTTCCTGGTTACTAGATCTTAAATCGAAACTTACAAAATAAATGTTCAATAAAGTCGTTCTGGCTGTTTTTTAAATCTTAGTACGCTGCTTTATAAATATTTCCTTGCAAGTGCTATCACTCCAAATGACAATTTCTATCACTTGAAATTTTTACGTGACAAATAAATAAAAAAAATTCAAACTAATGAAGCCAAATAAGATTTAAAAAATTTTTATTGAGAGTTTTGCACAAAATTATTTAGTAAATTTTCACTTTAAAATCTAGTAACCAAGAAGATCCATAGTCCCGTCGTATGAAGTGACACGAAATTGAGCTGTTAATCTGAAAAATAAGATATATTTATGTCGGTAGTGAATTTTATATTTTCATAAATGTTTGTTATGACATAACAGTAAATCGCATGCTTCGTCGTTAAAATTTTTGTACCAACCGATAAGAGTATAAAAAAAATTGCTTGGCCTATTCGAATAGGAATAATATTTCCCAAAGTAAGACAACAATAAATTCTAGAAGAAAAAATCAAAGTGTGGAACGGCAGAATTTATCGATATGACTTCTAGTAAAGTTATAGTAGGCTTTGATTTCGCTATGGTAGTAGTTTTGCTGTATTGTATTGTAGAACGAAACATTAGTAACTTTCCAATCGAACACCGCAAGTACTTATGAGCACTTAAGGTTTTTGTCTTTGCTAAATTAACTATGTACTCGCTAAATTTTCTATCATTTATTCCATTGAGGTTATAAACAATACATTATATTTCATTTCGATATTATTTAATTTGTTTAAAATTAAATATAATAAAAATGATAAAATTAAATAAATATCCCTCGGTCTTTCGAAGATTTGTATGTTCTCATGTTCGGTCGTTGTAAAATTTTCCTAAAATTCATAATAATTATGAATATATTGTCTATTCTTACAATTTTGCACTTACTAATATGCCCAGAGCTTCAAGGTCCGTTAAAATAGCCTCCCAGAATCGCCTTTTCTTCACCGTGGTGTGAAAAATTCATACTCTTCTTGTTTATTTCCATACGCATGAATGAGAGCTTTTGTCTTGCCAAAAAACGAATTTCTTTTTATTTTAACGTTATATTTTTGTTAATTATATTTTAATTAATCACAAATTACATTTATCACAGTATTCGCTTTTTAGTTTTTACATAAAATGACAATTAATAATTTCTAGGTTATGTTTTGGTTAGGTTGGTTTGATCTAGGTTATGTGGTCGATTGGCAAACCACTATTCTTACCAAAAAAACTCAGCTGGAAAGTCATTAACGACACACAAATGACTCATCAGCGGTAGTCAAACATGCCACGTATATAGACATTTAACACCAATGGACTAATTTCCGTATGTGACATGTTTTCAATCATGTTGTACCAATTCGAAAATTAAAATATTTAAATTTTTTTCTAAACTAAAAATTTACAAAAAATTAAAAAAAAGAAAAATTATTGCGATGGTCACACTCTGTATCGTTTAGCTACACTATTTTAAAAAGATGACGATATAATTAGAAACATATAGAAGACTCGTCATACATGTTCCACTTAAGACATTATCATGAATGAAGAAGTGTACGTGACATGTCCACATAGAAGTCATACATCGTTGGCAGACTTGTTATAAATAAAAATAAGTTTCTGTTAAAAAGGTAAGGAATAGACACGTATGTTTTTCGTAAAAAATATTTCGCCTTGAAGTTGACGAATTTTCAACTATGGATATTAGAGTTTTTTCCAAAAAAAAGAAAAAATATTCTATACCACTCTAATTTTTCGGAAAATAATATTTTAATAGATATGGAAAGGCGAGAACGAGACTAACAAATGTGCCTTTTCCCACGTGTATTGAGCACAACGCACCATGACAGCAAAATAGGTTGAATTAAACGATTCTCCTATTTTTCTCCGATTTCTCCTATTTGTTATAATTTTATCTAAATTGTTTATAATTTTTTATGAAATTGCATGTACCATATGTAAAGGAGATAACGTATATTTTATACATGTTATGTTCAAGGCTATCACAAACTACAAATAATCTAGTATGTAATGCAATTATGTCAGGCACTCGTTTAGATTCAATACACGTATGGAAAGATACAATTTCATGATATAAACAAGATGAAATTTTGTTTTTCAAACTTTTAGGCCTCTGGCAGCAGCGGTCTAGGCTGTCGCCGTTCGTTCACGATGCTGCAAGTAGTACTGAGCATACTGACAATGGCCCTTCAGAATATCTCGATATCTGATGGTATCGATATCTGACACAGAAATAACTAGTGAGCATAGAAAAAAGTAAAAATACGAAGCGAATTTGGTTTCTCTCACTTTTCTATCTTTGGCAGATAACGATATCTAATTACTCAAACACTATCGAATAAAATGATTTTTCCGAGGTTTTACTGTACTTGTAGAATCTAATGACTCACAGAACAGGGAACTGCTATCTCGAAATTAAATCAATTAAATCGTTTCAAATTATTCACAATTGCAAACGATTTGCACGGTTTTCTTACACAAATACAAGAAATTGTGAAGTGCAACTACTGCAAGGATCTGGTGCGGCATCCCATTAAACTGACACATCAGCAAAATGTACATCACTGCGCACTATGGATTGCTCAGTAAGGCAATTGAAACAGTCCATATTCATTGAAGGAGATGGAATTCTAGAATTCCAAACATTAGATACATCAACAGCCGATACAACCGTGCATGTGACTACCACCACTATTACATTGAGACCCCCACTATTACATTGCGCGACTACCACTATTACATTGCAAAAGATATTTATTCCTCCCCGCAATTTTTGTTGCTATTACGTGCTTTATGGAGAGAAAAATAAAACCTCATGCAGTGATAGTTCAATTATAGGCAGTTCCACGTTCGGGAACATAAGAGCCCGGGAATATGTTGAGAAAATAAAATGCAGAATAATAATCAGCCTAAAATATTTCCGCCATATATGACATATTTGACATTTTTTTTGTAAGTTAAACTCTATACTTAATGCTGACTCATCTGCTATATGCGGGCCACAACTTCATTTCCCTGTAAGAAATTCTGAATTATATTCACTATATGAATAAATTGGCCTTTACATCAACAAATTAAGAATAATTTTACAACTTCCTAATTTCATAATCTTTTAAAAGCTAACCATTTCTTATCAGTCCCGTACTCACCTACTCATAACCGTATATGGCCAATACCCGCAAGCAGATTACTTTAGAGTATTGGCGTCTAGTCAACACACTTTGCCTGACATCCCTGACCATTTTTTATAAAGTCAGATCAAAGCATGTTAAACTGGACTACAAGCTTATCCATGACTACAGTCAGTTAGATCCTGAAAAGATAATGAATTACTTTTCTAGCATTAACTGGAACTTTTTGCATGCGTCTAATAATGTTAATTTCCTCTCCAAATCCTTTTATTGCCTTTATTATATTCATAACAATTGTGTGCCAACTAAAAAATAGATAATTGGCAATCGGCTGCCCCATGGTTTAATTGTATTATTGCTAAAAGTATGTTGCGAGGGATCATGCGTATGTAAAGTACAAAAGTACAACGCAATAGGACTAGCTTGATAAGGCTTTTCAAACAAAATTAAATTTTGTGGAAACAGTAAATTAACCATGAAACGAATCTGGAGCAGTTTCAACCATATTGGATTGGGGACTAGTAGGTCTGGTGTTTCTACTGACTTAGACCATTCAATTATCAACGCTTACTTTTTCAATATACCCCATTCATCGGTAGTTATTCCATTGCAGGGAATGGACCGCACAGGCACGGATACTTCCCTCTTCTTCAGCAGCATAAGCGAATTAGATGTTTCTAAAGCCGTGTATCTTATTAAATTAAATTCACCCGGGCACGATAAAATAAACTTAGAATTCCTAAAGAATTTTTTACCATATATTGTATCACCTTTGATATTCCTGATTAACAGTTTTATTATGGGGAAATCTGGAAAATGAACACGATGATTCCGATTGTAAAAAAGAAGGATATCGATTCTTTGGATAATCTTAGACCGCTTGGTTTAGTTTCCATCTTATCTAAAGTATTCGAGATCATTCTTCGTAATCAAATCAACCATCATTTGGCTAATTGTAATTATCTAAATAAATTTCAATCCGGTTTCCGTAATAACCACACTACAACGACTACCATCGTTCATGTTGTAGACGATTTGAATTTGAACCATGTTTTGTTACTACAGAAGTTGATGCTTTTCTTTAATTTTGACAATAGAGCACTTAAACTTATGTTTAGCTACTTAACAGATATATATCAAAAAGTCATTTTAAATGGAAAAGAATCAGTTCCTAAGCGTATGCCTAGGTGTATTTCAAGGAAGCATACTTGGCCCAACTATATTTTCCCTTTTTATTAATGACTTACCACAAGCAATAAAATACTGTAAATATCACATGTATGCTGATGATTGTCTAATTTATCTTGGTGGTACTAGTGAAAATATATTGGAAACCTTTTACAATATTAATCTGGATCTATCCAATGTATTGGCTTGGTCCAAGTCTAATGGAATCTCACTGAACATCGCTAAAATACAAGCAATTCTGATTTCTACAAGAAGTTTCCCACTGATATCCGATATCTTTATTGATGGTGTGAAGATTAAGTTTGCGAATCATATTAATAATCTGGGAATTTGTATAAATGACAGGTTCTCCTGGGATTCTCAACTTGTTAATGTTTGTGGTAAGATCAATTCTACTTGTTGTATGTTTTGAAGCTTCATAAAAATATCTGCCCTTAATGTTCGAATTTTGCTAGTTAGATCATTAATAATTCCCCACGTATTTCGAATTTCTTTTTTTAAGATGTGATTCTACCTCAAGCGCCATGCTGCAAGTTACTTTGAATAATACCGTTAGATAAGTTGCTAAGTTTAAAGAATTTTTGGTTGCACTATGATTGAATAATTTTACTTTACAGTCATTAATAATCATGCTCCTTCATATTTATATGAGCAAACGAAATTTGGGTCTAATCGAAATGGTAAAATAATGCTGCCTGTTAACCGATCAAATATCTACAACAAATCGCCTCTACTTACCTCCTCTTTTACTAAATTTAAAAAATTATTGTTTGATTTTATTTGACTAAAACATAAATTAAAATATCAAGGTGAGGTTACCAAGTCTTTTGAAGTTTGGTTTCGAACTAATGAAACAATGAATTCTTTGTATTAAAAAAATCGTTCGTCTCTGCATCATGCAGACTGCAATGAATCTACAAAAACATTGAAAATACTTCGAACTAATCAAAGTATAATCTCAATGCCTTAGCGAATTTTAATTATTCGCTATACGCAATTCCCAACCCCTTGGCTCCAATTTTATTGTATTCAACGCATCCATGCGATCAATTTTATTCATTGTTTCATTAGTTCGAAACCAAACTTCCAAAGTCTTGGTAACCTCTCATTGATGTAAAAATACTATCTGGCTATCAATCCAGAATGCCCCAAAAAATGTATGTTTTAAATTATTTTTTATATACTTTTTATTACTAATTTGTATGGATTGAAAAGCTATATGCTTTATCCTTTATGCTAAATAAATAAATAGTTAAATAGATGCACTTCAATAATACAAGCATATAAAGTTCATTGCAGGAGGAAAACAATTCGAGAGGTTGAACGTTTAATATCTGGTAACGGACCAAACCTCAGCTAAAACTGAACATCGACAAGTCTTTCTTAATGTAAGTTGTAACATTTAGTTTCTACCGAATAGTAACAAAGCTCAAAAACCGTTTACTGTTTTTGAACGTTGAACATTCCGTATGATGCTCGGAACCAATTAGAAAATGGAGCTGTATACACAAAAAAATTTATTTATCGTTCATAATTTGAAATTAGTAACGATGTTACGTTACGTATTTTTCAGAAAGGTTTATTACAAATACAAATTGATCATCTAACCCAATAAATTAGCTACAGAGAAAGTTTACCTTTGAAACAGCACCCAATTTTGTGCACAAAATACCCGTAAAAAATCTAATTTTAATTTAAAGCATTTGGTTAGAATATTGTAGTTCGCCTAAATAGAAATTGGTTTAACTTGGTTCACCGTTATGTTCTTGGTCATTTTGCTTTTATTTCTTAAACTTCTTCTGTGTGATCGAACTAACAAATCAGCCGATTCTAAGTGGCCGGCCGATTCTCATGTAACTTCGCTAAATTGGGATATTATGTTTTATTGACATATCGATTTCCAATTTCATTTAACGCAGCTTTTTTATATCTAAACCGGATCGCTACAGCTAAATCTCATTAGCTTATACTTATGAATAAATTATATGTTATGTCGATCGTGCAATTTTTCCGCATTTTAAAAATATAACTATTCATAATTGATCACTTTCCGATTGTTTTTCTTTTTTGTATGCCTTTAACCGTTTTTTCATTATGCCAATCATCGAAGCAGGTTCTTGTGGTTTTTTTTTCACCCCACACTCTGCACACACTTCTCCAGTTATACATACCTCGGAATCATTTCATAAAATTCATTGAAGAAAGCAAATTGTTTTGAGATAAGATTTCTTCTTTTGTTTTTATAAATGTCATAATATTATTATTAACCGTTACGTTTATATAGTTTGATCTAATGCGATCCATAAAATATGTATAATTAAGAAATTAAGACATTTTAATTATAGTTTCTGTGTTCTTATCTGTGTTTTCGTAGTAAGACATTGTGAGATGATTCTTGCGGTTAATTTTTGCATTAGTGTACAAAATATGCACGTCACTAGTTCTAGATAGAAATTCATTATATTATCGGACTAGAAAGTATTTCGTAAAATTTTGAAAGTGATCCAAATTTTTTGTTAACTTTGATAATGGACGCAAAACAGTGGCAGAATAGTTGTACACACTGACACTGATATGTCAGCTTGTATTACTATATACCTAGGACTAGGAGTGTGATCACACCAGTCATTACCAAACAAATGAAACCTACATAAACATTTCAATTTTATTAGTTTTGAAACGAGTTGAGAACATTATTGGTTGTTAGCAAAACTGGATAGTTAAACGCCGTGACGTGCACATATAGTTGATTAAATTTTTAATTTATTAGCATCCGATCATGTCAGCTAACTGGGAATTTACAACCCAGTTTTATGATCGACCTGAGTTCATTTTGCCTATGTGTGCCATCCATGAAATTGCTCAATTTGGTGTCAGAAAATTTTGTCTTTCTCTTTCTGCTCGCAGATAACTTAGTTCTTTTACAAGAGTAGTTTGTTTCTTATATCAATCTTAACATACACGTAACCGCACTGTGCTTTTCTATTCTGTATATATTCTCTGTATAATTTTCACTTGTTTATGAATAATTTTATTCTCACTGCGATGGTGTACATGCTGATGGCGAATAAAAGAGTTAATATGTACGAGATATACAAATATTTTTTTGTTTGTTTTTAATGCATTGTAAGCTCATCAAATAGTTTTACGCGAAAACAAGCAAATCTGAGGTACAGTAAAATTGAGAAAAAGGAAGTGTTTTAATGGTTTAAAAACCACTGACCTAAACCATAAGAATAGACATGCATTACTGAAAATTGGGAATAATTCCTAACGAAATATTGTTCAAGACAAAAATGGAAAATGTCCAAAACCGGAAACGACATTACAGTATTTGCCATATTCTTAAAACCATATAAAAGTCAATATTTTATGTTTGTAATCTACATTCACTACATTCGTTGCGTTATATTGCACTATGTTGTGTCATGGTGAATCTTATTGAGGGATGTTGTATGATGTTCCACTATGTTGCGTTGCGTCATATTGCACAATGTTGCAGAATGTTACATCATGTTACGGGATATTGCTAGATACTGCACCATGTTCCGTCATGTGTATCTTATTGCACCATTTTGTACTATGCGTGTTGTTGCTTCATGTTGTACCATGCACCATATTGTATTGGGTGGATTACGGGGACACTGTATGGTTAATCGCGGACTCTTGAAAATGTTAGTTGTTATGAGTAACATTATAACAATATTGGTTTGTATAGTATTCGCTATCTAATTAACGATCTATTCTTGTTCCCCTTTTATCATTTTCTTCCGCCTCAAATTATTTTGACGTCTCTTTGACTCGGAACCCGGGTTTTCTATAATTATTATTTTTGGCTCGCACGATTTTTAGAAAAAATTACTGAGGGGTTATTCAATCGGAGGAGGCTGGATTCCTACTGTTTAACTTTAATGGTCACGATTTTCTCGTTTTTTTATTTTTTATTTTGGCTAAAAATTGGTCAAATTAGGTTTTCAATTGCCAGGAATCGATTATACGATGGGTCTTGTTTTCTGGAAAAATCGTTTACGGGGTCATACGGTGGGGCTCATTCCCTTTCTTTAATATTTATCGGCTTGCATTATTTTTATAAAAATTGCTGGATGATCGTTTGCGAGTACCAGAAACCGATTATTTTGGGTGCTGATTTCGGGAAAATTAATTTATTTTCCATTATTCAAAATTCCAGGAAGGCTTTGATAATATGGTCATCAAATTTTGCGATGTTGCACAATGTTGCATTATGTTGCACTATGTTGTGGGTAGTTGTCCTATGTTTTGAAACGTTGCACGACGTGAGTCACATTGCACCATGTTGCGCGACGTGGCACCATCTTACTTGATGTTCCATTTTGTTGAGGATATTGTGTGATGTTCCACTATGTTGCGTTATATTGCAGAATCTTACATTATATTGTGGGATGTTGCACCTTGTTGCGTTATGTTGTTACGCTTAGGATTCGGATCAAACGATTTTTATAAAAATGGAGAAGGACTTTTGAGAGATGAGAATTGATTGGGATGAGTTCTTAATTCGAAGAAATTTGATTAGGGGTTTCTCAAATTGGAAAAAATCGGTTCAAACGTTTTGATAAAAAATTTGAGAGAAGATATTTTCAAGTATCAGGAAATGACTGCAATGGATTATAATTTTAGGAAGTTTGTTTAGAGGTGCGCTCCGGTTTAGTAGAACAATTTTAACGGATTAGATCCAAAGGTTTGTCTCTAGTAAATTAAATGATCCTCTATAATAGTTTTGACAGAGTGCTTCATTTAACTTTAAAAATGTGACTTTCAGTGAGTTTTACGTACATTCCAAAGGCATTCTAACTATTTTCAAACAATTTAGCATGAACTTCGGTGGTATTTGTGGTAAGAAGTCCACAAATATAGTGTCATTAGTGAGTTATTGGATTTTCAAATGGGTCTAGCATAATTTCCATGAGATTTAAAAATGGCAAAGTATGGTAAGATAATTGTACCCTTAGCTCTTATAGCTCGTGTCGGGCATAGTGATTTCTAATAAACTTTAAATACAATCATAACAATAAAATTAGATTAAAAGAACACAGCAAATTACAAAAATACTTAAATTATTTTAGGTAAATAAAAAAAAAAAAAAATTAAAAATAAAATTAAAATTGTTAAGTACTGTTTGGAGGCTTTAGAGAAGACAGAGAAGCTCTCAAACAATCTAATTTCAATCGGTAAATTATTGAAGATGATGGGTGAAACCACATTGAAGAAATGTTTATCAAAAATCTAACCTTCAGTTAAGGATGTGTTTTCTGTATTGCGAGTTCAATCGAAGACCGTAGCCGAAAGTTATTTCCACTCATAATAAAGAAGGTCTTTAAGATCTTGAGCACAAACATGTACCGCAGTGGCAGGATGTCTAGAGCCCGAAAGATGAGCCAAGAAGGAGATATCGCAACCTGAAAAATCGATAACCGGCTGTCGAACCAAAAGCGAATTCGATAATGTTTTACGCAAGCACTCCCCCAACACGCCAGCCCTTAGAAAAGAATATAATCAACTGGGGCATAATAAACTAACCTCCGTAGGTATAACGGACAAAAGAGGCATAAGACATACATTTTCTTCGATACTAATAATAGTTAATGTTTCAAGCCTTCAATGTGGGCTTTCCAATTTAGATTTGGATCAGTCAATGTTTGTGTAGATCTGTGATGAGCCGGTGATGATGCGATGAAAAGCCAACACTATTGATACAGTCACGAAATTGATGATGAACTTGCAGAAATTGATGTAATGAAAAACACTCGATGATTCCAGATTAACAAACGGGTCTTTTATTAAATATAAATAGGTTCTATGTACACTGTCTTATTTCTCGGTTTGCCAATTATATAATGTTGATTGCTCCAAAGTTCTCAAAAAAGTGAACGAGTTTAATTTATTTTATGTATAACTCGGAAAAATGGCATATTCTTGTACACTAATTAATTAATTACAATTTTAAGCTGAACTTAGTTAAGATATTCAAATTTACAAATAAAGTACTAACGAGTTTAACTTTATTATACGCAACCAATTCTAGTACAAATTTTGGTTTATGTAGAGTACTCAAAGTGACATATTCGTGTTGACAAAGTGTTTACAATTGGATTTCTAATTTATATAAAGATAAGTATAAAAAATATTATTTCTAATTTGAATTTGATAATTAATTACATGAATTTTACTTTCAGATTTATAACAAATATCCCGGTACAAAAATATTGTTTAAAATTATATAATGAAACTGGTAAGTATACGATTACATATTCAATTTTTTTCTTAAGTTTAATTTTAGGTTGAAAATGGATAACAGCTGATGAGATCAGTTACTAAATTGATTTTATATAATAATGTTTGTGCCATAGTTCAAGGTGTTTTGTGTTTTTATTCTCACCAACAATCAAAATACCTAAATAACTAATTTCGTTTACAACACTAACCTTAAAACAACCAGTCGAAGTACAAGTCTGAACTTTGTTACAGCCAAAAAACATGAAAAAAGCGCAAATATACTATTTTAGTTTTCTCACTCCAAAGTAAGTTGTGAGCTTTAAGCCATTCCGCCATACAAATCGTGTTCGATCCCTGATATGTTAACCTGTTTCCTTAAACCAGAGTATATACACGAAAAGTCGTCAGCAAAAGAGGGAGCCTGCAAAAGGCGTCGGAAATTACATTCACGTAAAGAAGGGAACAGGGATCCCAACACCGATCCCTGAAGAACTCCTGCCTTAATTGGCAGTTCTCCGCTTAGTACTCAGGATGACTTGGGCATATACTCGTACTTAAGGCTCATTAAAATAACAAGTTTTTTATTATCATGGAACACTTTGTCAGACCCATAATTAAATCAACATCACAATTACTTACTAAGCAGTATACACGAATTTAATTCAAGTTTATGCTGAAGGCATAGAAAATACTTAAAGTGACTTTGGTCCATTGAAAACCACATTTTCGAACCCTTTCGAACACTATTTCACAAATTATGGAGAAAACAATCCAATTAATAGGTCGTCTAATCATTTAACATCATCGATGTCAATATCCTGAAGAATTATTTTTTAAATTTTTAAGTGTCAAATCAAAATTTAATTTACAATTTTTGTTTTAATTTAATTTTAGATTTAAACTGAATGCTCTGTTTTATATCTAAAATCATACATGTAACTCAAAGAACAGATTTCTTTATAAATAAATACACACCCTGTCAGAATTATTAGAAAATCATTTAACTAACTATAGAGATACTAGTTTGGGTCCTTTGGAGGAAGAGAAATTACAGAAAAATTATTTTTAACCCTCGTCCGGCGGCATAATTTTACTACGCTAAAAGGCGGCAGACGTTCAATTGTACTTTCATATATCTTATACCAAAATCGTCACTGTATAGTCATAATTTTTGTAAATACATAATATTTGGAATTTCAACATTATTAAAATGTATAGAGATCTCACAAATCTTTAACTCTCTTCGGCTTCTACAAGAAGACTTATTAGTATTTAAAAACAGAAAAGGTACAATTGTACCTATGCCGCCTGACGAGGGTTAAATCTAATGGCTATCAGAGTCATTAGAAAATTATATAATTAATACAGACACTCCTTTGGATCTAAGCAGTCTTCAAATACATTCTGACTGATTATAAATCAAATAATTTACTATGGACACTCCTTTGTGTCTAAACAGTTGACCAATGCCACTGAATTTTAAATTAAATGCTAAGCAAATATTAGAATGACGTTGGAATGTACCTAAGGTCCATTAAAATGATCATATTTTTCAAACTAATGAAACATTCTGTTAGAAAAATCATCACTTTGGACGGCAGTCCAAACGAGTGACGAAAGCACCTACTGTGCTGGAAGTCGAACGAAGTATATTTTACAGCAAGTTTCGAACTTTTTCCCTTTGAAGCCGCCAGGATCATGTTATATACCATTGGAAAGGTCTTGAAAAATAAACCTAAATAATGTATAAAAACATGAATTTCTACCAACATTGAGTGGAGATATGACCTTCCGAAAATTGCCCCAAAAAATCAGTTTTTCGGGTACAACTGCCCCAAAAAATGTCCCAATTATTTTCTAACTGGCAAATTATGATTGTAGACGTCAATACCAATTCAACGACACCTCAAACGTTCAAAACGGATGATTTTGACCAAAGTTATGACAATTTTAAATTTTTCTATGACGTCACCAAATAATCTTGCTTTGGTATATATGTTTGTTTGTCCGTACCTCTTTTATTTGATCTCATATTTTCAGGGGTTGTAGTACTTAAAAAATTAGGCAACTTTTGTTCTACAACTTTTTGATTTGGCCGCCATGTTGGCTGCGGCCGGCCCCTGAACGGCCATTTTTGGCCATTTTGCCACGTCCACAGTGCTGAATCTATTCGACATACCCTGGACATATGCATATCGTTGGAAAGGTATTGACGCCAGCTATCAAATAGCAAAAAAAAGAATTCAAAAAATTATGTTAGAGGGTCATTTTGGCCAAAAAACTGAAGAATGCGAAATCGGCCGGCCACATTCGGCCAAATTGCTAAAAAATGAGCCCAAGACTTTTGGTTCATATTTTCAGGATTATTAGCCACAAATCTCACCTACAATATGACATCAACCGTTTGTCCCAGAAAACTCGTATATTTTAGATATTGACCTCCATAACTTAAAAGCCACCTTAATTTTTTGCAAAATTTAATTTTTTGGCTCAAATGCACCCTAATATCGGTCCGTTGCGGTACATAATGATAGTGAATCAACGTATTACAATGAAACAAATATAAATACATCATATTATTATCATTGCTAAGAGAATTTTTACCAGTGACTCTTTTTTCATAACAAAAAAAAAATGAAAAAACTGACAAATTGATGTGATCGAAAAAATCACCAAAAACATTGAACAAATTCCTTGCATAAAATCGATACTTTTTTAATCTTTATGATGATTTCTTTAAAAAAATAGATCTTACCACTCCTCCCATCGCATGAAGATGGAAAATCAGCGAGAGGGTAGCTACCATTAATTTTTGTTTTGTAACTAACAAACTAAAATATGTATATTTTATTGTTTTGTTTAAGGGATCAAAAATGAATGGTATCCGCATGCGGTTAGTGACAAAATAGCAAGAAACATGCAAAAAAATTGTTGAATTACTCAATCGAATTTCTGCCAAAAACAGATGCATCTGATCTAAATTTTTACTACTCTGTAACATGCACTAAAACCTAAACTACATATGTTCAGCCGATAGCCTACGAGAACCGGTTGTGTAATAAGATCATACCCGGCATGATCTGTTTGTGGCATGTGGTAAAGGATTCTGAAATAAAATCTACTAAAAGACTACAAAATGAAGATTGAGAAAATGCAAGCAAAATAAAGAAATAGAATCGTCTACCACACACCAGAAACCGTACACCAGACCGTAGGCTACTATATAGGCAACAAAAATGCTTATAGAGTTCGGTTTCGACCTTTCCTGTCTTTTTTATTTCATTTTTGTTTGTGTTAGTGTGATTTCACCGAAAATTTGTTTAAGCCGCAATTAAAATCAGTATCATAGGTAAACGGGGAAAGAATAGAAGAAAGTTATGATTTCTGTGAGATCAAGTGTGGAATAGAGCATTGTGCCTCATACACAGACGCACGCCACTGGAGTGACGAATATCGAGAGAAGAAGAACGAATCATGCACGAACGAATCCGTAACACATAGCCGACAGCTGTGTGAAAGTATGCGTAATTCGTCCTTTGCCTCTCGCTATTCGTAATTTCAATGCCACGCGTCTGTGTATGAAGTCGTATTCATACGACGGATAAAAATCTCAGATTTTTCTATCCCAGAATTTTTTTCAACTTTTTTGTATGAAAAAAGCGTGTCTGTTGTATAATTTACGTGATGTAATTGGTTAGAACGATGGAATAGAAAAATCCCGGATTTTTATCCGTCGTATGAATATGACTTAAGGCACAATAACACGTAGCGGCCACTTGTGTGCTATCGAGTGTGTATGACTGTTTTGACTGACAACAATAAAACGAATCGCAATTCAATTCATTTTCAATTTGCCGTGCCAAAATCATTGATATCAAATAAAAAACCTCTTAACGAGGTAAATGTTCGAGTGACGAAAGCCGAATTCAATTCACAAAATTTCTGATATCAAATTTGTGCCGAAAAAAACAATTGCATTCGATTTGTCAACGATTTTTCGGAATGTTAATGCATTCAGCGCGTTGTTGTTGAACATTCCGAAAAATCGTTAGCAATCGTTATTCTTGACAGCTAGAAAGCAAAATGTAAACAAACGCGCCGAATGCACTAACATTCCGAAAAATCGTTGACAAATCGAATGCAATTGTTTTTTTCGGCACAAATTTGATATCAGAAATTTTGTGAATTGAATTCGGCTTTCGTCACTCGAACATTTACCTCGTTAAGAGGTTTTTTATTTGTATAACTTACTTGGGACTATTCACTGGGTTTAAGCAGCCCACCAATATCGTTAAAGTTCATGCTAAATGATTGGAATGGCATTGGAATATGTGTCTAAATCATGTTTCTTATGGTTTTTCGAATTTTTCATGCGGAACACCCCGTTAGATCTATTAGAAAATAATATAACTTACTTTGAAAATATTTAGAATGACTTTGGAATGACTTTAGAATAACTGTGACTAAAGCCCATTACAAAATCGCATTTATGGACCTCAATGAACATTGTAATTTTTGGAAAATTTAAATTATATCAAACTCGTACAAATTTTGCAATTTAAATTCGCCTAAATGTCCATTAATTTGCTGTGTGGTATTTTTCTGGATTAGTACGAAAAATTTCATTATCATTTATTCAAACTTCAAACGTATACCATAAAAGCTTTAGAGTTGCCCCTAAATGTAGACACCACTTGTAAGTAGTTTACATTTATAAATAAAGTTTAACTCGCGATCGAGCTAATATCACGATCATATGTGTATAACGTACTAATAATATTTTAATTTAATTTCATTTTATTTTAAATTTCGTTGATAGAGTTTAGATAAAAATTTTGTAAAATTAAAATTTAACAAAATAAAACGAAATAAAACATCGTACACTCACACGTTTCAAGAGCGAAGAAAAGTGAAATAAAGTTTCTTGCCTTTAGTTCGTTCAAGTCTTTCGTATAATTCAGATCGATCGCACATAAATATAATTAAAGAAAGAATCTTAACTCGTTTTCTCGGCTGCGTTTATCTGTATTTGTGCTTTTATATATACATATATGTACAGAAGTATATAAATAAAAAAAAGTGCTTTAAGTTTTCTTATAAGAAATAAAAAAAGTTAACAAAATGGTTGTGGAATTATTAAAATAAAACGAAATCATAATAATACGATATATTCTTTACGGTGATTGAACTCAATACGAATTAGCTTTTATTATAACTTGTATTATAAGAAGTTAAAAGAAAATTGAGTGGAATAATGTATAACAATAATTATTTTTAAATTTTATTTGTATATACATTTTATTTATCGAAATTGTGGAATTTGTGCGTTAAAAATACAAAAAGTTTTTACCAAAAGAATAAAAATAAATTTAATTGAGCTGTGATTTTTTTTAAGGAGTGGATTATTTCGCGGTTTCACTGTCTCTTTTCGAGTTTTGTCTAAAATTTTTTTTTAAAGTGTTTTTTAGTGAAA
The DNA here is from genome assembly GCA_932526605.1 of Nephrotoma flavescens. Classification (NCBI taxonomy): domain Eukaryota; kingdom Metazoa; phylum Arthropoda; class Insecta; order Diptera; family Tipulidae; genus Nephrotoma; species Nephrotoma flavescens. Next base: position 316,747,603 of record OW052221.1, on the reverse strand, counting down.
ATATAATAAATATTATAGTTTTTGTTATGTATACGAGTTTATAATACATATACATAAAATAAAATTTATTGTTATGTGCACATAAAGTGTGGTACTGGATTATGCTGTATGTGTTAATAGTGTAGGTATATATTTGATTATTTATCTATATATAATACAATAAAATATATAATTAATGGACATAGACTATATACTATAAAGCCGAAATGATGATGACATCATTATGTAAAAATTCCTAAGCGCCATTTACTAATTAAATCGATTTCGTATTATGTGATATCTAAGAAATTCATATTAAGAATGTGTACTGTACTTTAATTATGATTTTCCATCATCGCACTTTGTATATATATATATATTCTTTCTTGTATATAGAAATAGTTCTGCACCGATTTCTTGGTGTCGTAATTAATATTACAGTTATTTATTCGTACGTGGAATTTTATTTAAATACCTACTTACATTTATAAATAAGTAATAAAATAAGACTGCGCGTATATTATTTTCAAAAATGTTTATCACTTATACGTGTATTAGTTTTGTGTTGCCCAAATTTAGCAACTCCAACGTAACAAGTTATAACTATATGTAAATGCGGCAGTGTATAGAGGTTTTCGACATGAAAACATGAAAACATGATGCAGGAGATCGAAAACAGTTTAAGTTTATTAGGTTTTTTTACAGTTCAAGTGTCACGATTAATTCACCTTTTAAAGATATCTATAACCAACATCTATACAGAACACATCTTTACATACAAATTTATTTGTTTGGGATTATTTTGTGTGTATCTTTTTAGAAAACCAAAGTGTCGCATATATCACGATATCAAGGTGTTCTAAAAAACTAAATGTTACGCTGTCATATAAGGTATAGTGCGTATACACATGTAACCTACTTACATGTAAATAGTTAGATCATATAGGTGTTTAGTGTGAATTTTTTTTCAGTATTTTTTTTTTCTAAGAAAGTCCAGATTGGTAGTCCGAAATACACATTTTGTTGTGTTTGGCGCCAAGTTTTGATAATTTTTGAAAAAAAAAGTTGTTCCAAGTGGAGTAGGTGTTGTTTCTCGTATTTTGATGCTATGAGTATATGTCGTCTATCTAAATCTCTAACGATCTCGTTGGAATATTTGTGTAGCATTTCTATAGGACTAAATGACATTCGGGTAAATTCGAATAGGCTGAATGGGGTGGGGTGGTAATTGTTATTATGAAAAATCCCATCATCCATGTAATTGCATGGAAGCATTTTGACTATGTGGGATTGGGTAACGGTCAAGAATTATAACTGCGTTAAGCCTTCTGTAGTCCTCACCTGATCTGCAGTCGTTGTCCATCTTCTTTACCAGTTTACCATGTGTAATGGACATGATGTTGCAGATGAAGAAGGTAGCCAGATTCCTAGTTCCACCATGTATTGAAATACTATTAGAGGAAAGCTATTTTGTGGTGGATTGGTCCAAGTGTACGCGGTCTCAAGAATGGCTAATGGTGCCGTAAATATTGATTACGATTCCGTTTGCTGCTGGAAGATTGCGAATTGAGATTGCGGTTTGTTCCGAAGCTAAAGTATGTGATAGGGGGTTACGCTTAAGTTAAAAAACTATAATTATCGCCGGTATCTAACAAGAATGTTATATTGTTTGCCAAACCCTGTAACAGTAACGGCTACGTTGCAGTTGTCTTGGGTCTCCCGCTGCAAGCTTAAGAATTTTTGGTTTGGGGAACCGCACATTTTGAAAGGACACTTTGTTGCATTTTATTTTTTTTTATTTATTTATTCATCCAACCATCTCTGACCCAAAAAACATATGTAAAATGGTACAAAAAACATATGTAAAATTTATTTTTAATAAATAAAATACTCATGCAACTTTTCCCGTGGGTTTTCACAGGGTTCCTTGTGATTTCTGATATAGTTCCAGCTTGTTGGGATTTGAAGCACCGACAGCTGACTGGAACGTTCAATCTTTGAAGTTAAATTTATATTTTTTTATATAATCCTCTGAAATTATGCTTGATGACTAGCTTCTGCGCCGCATTGATACTTTGTTGGCTTTTAAGGCAAAGTAGCAGACATCTGGAATGGAATGGAATGGATGGAATATTTTAAAACTGAACGGGAATCAAATTCACAAAAAACTATAATTGTTGTGTTATGGATAATGTTCAAATATACACAGCGGCACAGTTAGGGGAACAAACAACAAAGTTGAAAAAAGCTGTTTAAAAACAAATAGTCGTTGATTTATAAATATCCAAGATAGGTGATAGAATGAACAAGCAAAGTCAGGAAAAAAATTTTTAATATTTTATTGAAAAATTATGGAAAAACTGTGATAACGGAAATATGCTACTCTTTTGAAAGGATTACCTTTGAATGAGATAATCAAATAAAACAAAACAACAACCAATTTTTGTAACCAACCGGTTTCCTCAGTAACGGGTGGTACCTAGACGATCTTTCACAACTGCTTCTATTCGTCTTGATATGCTTCCAATAACACTGTCGACCGTTTCTTGTGACAAATTTTCCCATTCGTCTAAGAGTATACAATTCGAAGTTCTTCTATGGTTCGAACTGCTGGATTTCGACCTCGGACCTGTCTCCCTAACATGTCTCAGACATGCTCTATTGGGTTCAAAACTGGAGACCATGCAGATCAGTTCAGCTTGTTTATTCCAATCTCGGCCGGATAGTATCCTACATTAAAACAAAATTTTCTCCGATAAAGGGGGCATATGGCACCGTATGTTCTAGCAGAATATTTCTAACATATCGACCAGCTGTAAGGGATGCGCCAACAATAATCACTAATTCTGCACGGGCGCCTAAACAAATACCGGCCCAAACCATAATTGAGCCTCCACCATAAACGACGGTTGACGTAATGTTACATTGAGAATACCGCTCACCTGATCCTCTCCATACTGTTTGCCTTCCATGGATCGATTTTTCTAAGAAACGACTCTCGTCTGTGAACAAAATATGACCCCACTGGTTCATAGACCGAAATCAGTGTTATTGAGCAATACTCAACCTTGCTTTCTCTGCAGTAGGGGTCCTTTGGCTGGAACATATGATCGATCTCAAGACGACTTCTTTAAGCCTTCGTCTCACAGTACAATCGCGAAGAATGTTTCTCAAAGGAAGGTTTCTTAAAGTTACAAGGACAATGAAACGGTCATCTCTGCAGGTTTGCCTGTATCGTGGAACAGATCGATAAATGATAGACATGGACACACCGAACCTTCTGGTCACTTGGCAGTAAGTGCAGCCATTCTCGATCATTGCCACAGCCCTGGCGACATCAGTGGGTTCCATGTTGCTCATTTTGAATTAATAACTTTTTCTTCAAATTCTAATGATGAATGAAGTGATATTCACACATTAAACAATTAATTCATATTAAATACATCTAGTTAATTGTTAATAATTTAAATTTGGAATTAAAATATTGAAAAACACAGCTGTGACATTAAATATTATAAATTAACAAAAAATATTATATGTTCTTTTGTTTTTTCCTAATAAATCGAGTGTTACTTGTGTTCCCCTAATTGTGCTGCTGTGTGTAGTACAATATTTAAATAATATGTAATGCCAAAAGTAATGAAACATTAGAAATGTGTTGATGCATTTTCTCGTTTAAGCAAACATAACCTTTCGCTCGCAGAGGAAGTAGCGCCAACTAGGCGGCATTTGAAAGACCAATAGTGTTAACGAGTTATTCTTACAAAACAAAATTAAAATACTTTAAACACATTATAATTCTTATTATTGAGTTTATAATGCTTAATAATTTATTATTTAATATGACTAGCGGTTACAATAAATATATAAGGCTTTTTCACTTATAAAGAAATAATACCTTCCGAAAGCATATAGCCTTCACTTAGGCGACGTTTAAAAGGCAAATGTCCCGGGGACAACCAGAAAACAGAAGACTTGTCACTTAGCAATAAACAGTTAGTGTATAGAGTAAGCCATCTACCAAATTCTCTCTTTCGAAGTATTCGTTCTATCAGAGATAACCTAAAAGAGGTATTTCATCCTTCGTAAACGTAAAAATTCAAACGGCGTATACATTTTATATACATAGAAACAATGATCAGAAATAAATTTTATTTTACTTTTTTAGTTCAAATGAAACCGTACAAGTAGCGCAGTGGTTAAAGCTTCGGCACTTGGATAGGGAGGTACTTGGTTCGAATCCCACCTGAGGCAGGATGTAAAGCGAATTTTCTTCATAGATTACGATCGGTGATGTTAATAAACACAACTAAGACCCTCTGTTGGAGTGCAGAAATCAGCGCCGACCCACCGTCATGTCAGTGTACAGGTTACAGGTTGACATGGAGCTTGCAACGTGCAGGTGGTATACTGTAATTGTGTGAGTAGATGAATGGGTGTGTGTGCGTGCGTGAATGAAAAGGAGAGTATTAATTGACCTTAAAAGGACAATAAATCCATTGGATAATTAATACTTCCGAGATTTCAGCCACTTTGATTTCGCACGTCTCGCACAATTGCTTTCAATGTCGTATTGTTTCGTTGAATCTACGTGGATAGCTGTTCTACTCCACGGTTTTATTGTATCCGAAACCCAATTTAAGATAACCTTTTTTCATTGCAATAAATCTCTAGAGCTCTCCTTGTTAGGCGGTAAAGACGTCCCGTCTTAGCAAATCCCTTTATTTAAAACAAAACTGTTAACACGATTGTTGTATTGCATTTCATAATAAACTTGGTTCTCGTGAGACTGTTTTTTTGTAGGTTTCTCGTTGCGCATTCTCGTCGTAGATCGGCTAATGTGTTTTTAACTTTCCATGAATTTGTCGAATTCTCTTTGATACCTCCCCATCTCGTGTTACTTTGTTTTCTCATATTTCAACACTCTTCTTCATCATCTACTCTCATATTTTACTCGAACGGTTCTCGATATATAAACCAATGTCCTGGATACCTTGAATTCAGTTAAAATAACGGCTGTCAGGTTATAATTGTCTAAATCCCAAGTTAAATTTGAAGACTAATCTCAATGTAAATAAATTATTGACTAAATTAGCCATGTGAAGTTAGTGTTGATTGATTTTTAAGTTTCCTGCCGTTTTCTGTATTTGATATGTCCGTCCAACTGTGCCGCCAGTCTTTATTTTAATGCTAATTTAATTTTTTTCTGACCTGACTGTCTTAAATCGCTTTCCCTCGTAAAGCAGTTTTTTAGTGTTTTCGCTGTTTAATCTACCAGCGTCCCTTTTAGTGTAATTTTTTGTTGTTATTGTAACACACGATTCGCTTGTAACTTCTTGTTAATCATTGTGCTGTACTGCCTGTGAAAATAATTCTTCTCGAGTGACCAGTGAAAACGTCTATTGCACTTTACAGATCTGTAAAAAATAGTATTGGTAGGTTATTTCAATTAGAGACAAATTTGGTCCACCTTTAACTCATGATGGTACACGTAGTGCTCCTGCACTTAAAAGACGAACTGGAAAGGGTTTGATTTTAGTAGGTTGGAATAACTATGGAAAATAAATTGATCGAAACAGGCGTTAATTCTATTCAAGGAAAAAGGGAAATACACCTTAGCTGCGTTGCTTTCGCAAATCCCGCTTAGCTTTAATGTTAGAGATCAATTTTGGTTTCAGCAATATTTGTTAATGAATTTCCAGTAACAAAAATAATTGTTCGTCATAGTTGACGTATTTATCAGTAGTAATTAAAGTCAAGTTGGCTTTAAATAAAACTAAAGAAAACGATTTTCATAAAACCGATTCAGATTACAATTTACTACTGACATAAAAGCCAACTATTATTTTCCGTTACTGGAAATTCATAAACAAATATTGCTGAAACTAAAATTGGCCTCTAACATTAAAACTAAGCGACTTTGCGAAAGCAACGCGGCTATTGATTATAGAACTCGAGGGAGCGAATCAATTGCGGATTAAAAACTGCATATAAAAAAAATAAAATAAAATTTTAAATCATAGTATCATAGAAATTCCTATGGATTTTCATACAATCAGTAAAGTAAATTTGTTTTAAATTCGCAATTTTTTATTGCTGTACAAACGCAATCATAAAAAACGATTTGTATGGAAATCAATACAAATTTTCTTGGCTTCTTTGATTGAGAGAAACTGTTTTCAATTTTATTTATATGCATTTTCCAATCCTATTTAGCGCCACTTCCTATTTAGCGCCACTTCCTATGCGAGCGAAATGTGATATTTTTTTATATGAGACAAAGCCTCCTCATGCCATTTAATTATTATTTCATCATTTGTTACATTAATTGTGAACTAATTGAATATTTTACATAATATTCAGTCGAATTATAGTCAACTATGAAGTTTATATTACATTAAAACTCAAAAAACTGAGAAGTTGATCATCTTTCGCTCTAGTTCTAAAATATTCCTTCAGATGTCAGCCATTTTGCGCGAAATGGCGGAGAATCGATTTGATAAACTTCGAAGCGTTGCCAACATATCACGCCAAAGTAATCTAATGTGTTGTTCGATTGATATTTTACCCCCGCTTTAAAAAGCACTATAAAGTTCTGTGTCATTCGAACAGGGATACCAATCCACAAAATAATTGTAAATGATATGTGATTGTTAGGAAAAACGTCAACTAAGCTCATTTCAAAGTGCCATAAATTTTTCCGGACAACTTTGACGCACTTTACATAAATGTAACATACATAAAATTGTTACGCATTTGTAGATCCTATTCGACATCGATGTTATCCTCACTAGACACTTAGACTCCGTTCATCAATTAGATAAGTTTAATATACTGAAGTCTCATACATTTTATTATTAATGTCATATTTACCAGGCGCATTACTGTAACATAACGTAGCACATCAAAATAAAATGAAGGCAGAAGAGGGCTTTTTCAACGCGGATATCAAACTGGTGGAATGGGGCCGATTGAAGGTAGAAGATATATTCACTGTCTCGCCGTCATTATCATCGTACATATAATTTAATAGAAATCTATTCTACTGGGCGTAAATTAGCTTGAAATCAAATGATCACCGAAAATTGTAATTTAACAGTTACTATTTTAACATACGAGTACATAAATTAGTTTTTAAGATCATGATGAATTTAAAATCGAAATTTGTAAGTTGGTCATTGAAATCTTTTTATATATTGTTATTAAAACCAATATGAATGGTGACTTCTTTCCACCAAACCAAAACTAAACAACTCTCAATTTCTCTGTAAAATCACGTGTGTTGTTTCGGTAGAAATCTCAAGATTTTATATTACTATAGTGAACAAACAATAAAAGTGAACACCTTAATAATTAAATCAAAGAAAAGACGAAAATACAAAATTTCTCTTTTATAAAGAAATACAAGTATGTATGTACTACGTATGTATGTATGTCCAACCATATAGCAGAAAAAGCTTAATGTGTAATATGTGTACATATTATGTATCTAGTTAACAGTGGTCTGCCTGGTGTGGTCTATATACTATTCAATATTACACAGGGTGTTAATGAATCAATGTTACATTATTTTAGGTTAGGCAGTATGGGAGTTAGAAACTGCGTTCTCTTCCCCGCACCTATGGTTCAACGCTGAGACGTTAAACGCTTTCATTACACCCTGCTTAAACCAAATCTTATCTTATAATTTCTAAAAAGAAAAGGAAAAATAGTTTTGTATTAATTAATAATACCAACAACGGAACGGTAAACTTAATCATTTTCTCATGATTAAATAAAACTTTGTATGCGCACAAAAATAAAGCAGCAAAAAAGAAATTAATTAATAAAACTAATAATAAACTTCATTACAAGTACTTTAATAAAAGTGTACGCTAATTAGTAGGTGAAGTGGAATAGATATAATTTCCAAGACGTTCTGTGTGTAAAATGTTAAAGAAATCAAAAGTGTTTCGGGAGCTTTATTACGATCGCGTATATCAAACAAAATTAAACCAAAATTATCTCTCAACTTAAATTACAGTGTAGTTTTATATTTCATTCTAACACTTTCTCTTTTTTCGGTATTTTGATTTGTATTGGTGTGAAACGTGTAATTTAGAGAAGTATATTATGTTTGGCAGACTAGAACACTCGGTATAATTAAAGAACCCATTGCCACGCACATTACAAATTTGTCAACTAATACACTATTTTTTCACTGTTGGCGTTCGTAAGAATAATCATTAAAAATAGATTTGTTATTATTTCAAGAGAAATTCGCAGAATAATGGACATGCTGTGCTTGCGCGCAGTGCGAAATTATCACTGTCAAAATATAAAATTATTTATTATAAATTATACGGTAGTTTTGACAGATGAAATTGAAATGGTCGTGTAATTTATAACAATATTAAATTATAAAGTGAAATTTAAAATTTTTGACACTTTCCATAATTCATAATTTTATGAAACGTGAGAAGATTACATGCCATTTTAAGTCGCGACTGTTAATTGTACAACTCACTTTTGTGGAATTTCCGTTTTTATGAAAAATCTTTGAAATGTTTGTAATTAATAATTATCAATAATTATCTATCTACTAAAAGGCCTTGTAATTGCAATAAATATGGGGACCGTGCATAAAGATTAAAAATTCTTCAGATTTCCGGTTTGTCAAATTTATAATTTATATGCTAATCGTTTAACGACTGGACCGTAAAGTAAACATTGAAAAGTTGAAGGTATTTCACAACACAACCAAGGTGTTATTTCAAGTTGAATTAATGTCGCGCTTATTAAAAAATCGTTTAATATATTTTTCAATAATTGAACTGATTAATTGATTTGTGCGTAAATAAAATATGAAATAATTTCGTGTGATTTGCTGCCAACCGTCTACTTTTTTACCGTATATGTACGAAATAGTTCTTATGTCAAGAAAGCTCAACAGCAGCGCTTGGACTAACGTGAATATATAAATTCAACTTTTTTTAGCAAAGTTTGTTAATTCTAAACCATACATTTTAATATTCCATTAGTTTGTGCTAAATATTAGATAATTACACATATTACATTCTGCTTTGGAGAGGCCGAAAACACTAAAACGCATGAAGCACTTCTTTTTTAATTTGCAAAATTTTGATATTTTTTGATTATAACTATAATTCTATATCGATTTCGGTTTGTTAGTTAATACAAGCAGTCAGTTAATAAAATTAATTAATTTATTATTTTTAATCAGATCAATTAATTATTACTAATACCACAAAAAGTAGTCCTTGGGGTGAAGGGTCACTGCTTATAATTTTAAAACGTCCTTTTCTTGTGACAGTTTAATTTATAATTTGCGCTACCATTACTTTTACTGTGTGATTTGTGCAATTAGGTTACCAATTCGATCGCAAATTATTTTTAATCGTTAACCGGCATTAAAATTAACTAAAGCAAGGGTCTATAATTAACCATATAGCTTACTATGTTCCGAGGTTCAGCTAGCTCTTAAACGGATGTTATTTCCTACATATCAAGTCAACTTTTAAAGATTACTCATGATCACTATTTGATAAGTTCGTTGCGTAATTCTACTTTTGTGTGTTTTCTGAAAGGTTCTCCGGAATGATTTTGGTTGTTTGTCTAATGAGCTTTATTGGCAAGCTGATCTCAATCTCAATTCCAAACGCTTTTGCCCATTTGGTAATTTTAAAGAAAGTACAACGCGTTCTACCATTCTTATAGTATACTGCTGCCCTTTTTCTAATTTTCGAAACTTAGTTCTGCAATATGTGTAACCAGCGTTTTAATCTTATTTTTAATAAAAGGGGTTTATGAGTTTAACCTGAACTAATTTAAATATTTTGGCATATTTAACCAAACAGCCATTGTATCCATTGGCATTGGTCACGGTGTTTGTAAAAGTAAAGAACTTAAAAGAGACTTTTTCGTTCTGTCTGAGGACCACCAATTGTTCTTTGGTACTATTGAATATCGAACCGTACTCGAAGGAATAAATTTCAATTTGAACCGGCATGGCCTGAGAACAATGGCTGCTTTTAGGATTGCATCTTACAGACCTGAGTGAAAATATAACTGTTTAGTTATGCAACCATAAATATATTTTTCCATATATCTTTATATTTGTATCGATAATAGTCATTTCATTTAACCGTACTTATTTAGGCAGATGTATTTTATAAAAGGCTTAAAGCTAAATAAATTTAGATCAAGATCTTTCCATCGAAACCATTACCGACTTTCTAAGCACCTAGATGTCAACAAATTTAAATCAGAGCTATGTATCTATGTACCAGTAATCACGGTCAAATAAAATGAGGCCTTTCTGAGGGCCTTTTTCAGTATTATTTTCGGTCAGGTGGATTCCAATATTAGTTTATTTTCACCAATTTATTTATTTTCTGTTTAATTTTTGTTCATTTTTTATAGGCACAGTTTTGTTGTACTGTATCCTCTCAAAGATGTTGTGATTCATATGACTTTTCCAAGAACTGCAAGGTTCCCATTTTATACAAAACACATTTTATGAATAAAATTAAAGTTGTAAACCGTAATTCTTTTTAACGTAATTAAAATATTTGTTAGTGTTGCGAGTGTTGCATATTTCGGTCGAACGAACAAAACTAATGGGATAGATTAGGTTTACAAACCGAAACCACTATAAATTCAATTTTTTATTATGCTATGTGCGACTAATTTATGAACTAAACTAAATTGCTCGGTAATTCACAACAAACGTTCATAGATAGCAGTAAAATCAACAAAACAAGCTGGACAATTTGAAAAACTAAATTGTCGTTTTCGTGGATAAAGGAAATATTAATTAAATTAAAATAATGAAAGACGATATGGAAATTGCATTATTTGCAAATGTTATTATAAACTACAAAATGTTTAAAAATAAAAAAAAGTGTCACGTAAAAATTTGTACAAAAGAAAACATTTGCATTAAATACCAAATAATGTCATTTGACAACTAAATTGAAAAGTTACATCGCGTGGAGACTTTTCGTTTGTAACCTGGCGGCGAATAGCGTAAGGTTACATCAAAAAGTTTAGTTCATAATTTAACCGAAAAAATCGACCTAAGGTACACAGCAGATGATTCGAAAAGATTAGGAGCTCATTTTTATAGTAGTGAAATTTTTATCGTACACACAGTGCATATAGACTGCGGACCAATTCTCATTCTCAATTTTCCATTTTTTAAAGATACAATTTTCCCGCGTTCAAGATTTTCCAAGTTAGCCATTAATATCACTATGAACATATTCGATGAAGCATGAATTTACGCAAAATTTCGTATATGGAAAGGGAAGGTCTGAGTAGTTCAGGGGTGATCTTGTGATCACGGGTTCAACATTTTGCCAGACAGTGGTGTCTATGCAAAATTCTATAGTTTTCACAGTAACCATTTCATAACAAATTCCCGCGTTTCGTATTTAGATTTTCGATGCAGCTTACGATATAAGTACGATTTTTCAAATACATACGGCGAGCTTTATTTGGCACATAGAGAGTTTTATATTTAGTATTAGTCTTTTAAACTAAGTTCATAGCGCCACTTCCTTTGCGATCGAGAGGTGATATTTGTTTATATGAGAAAAAGCCTCATGCCATTTTATTATTATTTTATCATTTGGTACATTAATTGTAAACTGTTTGAACATTTTACATATATTCAGTCAAATTTATTTATTTAATTATTTATGTTGAAATAAGTCTACAAATTTTGACTTGAAGATCAATGTAAAAATACAAAATAAAATAAGTCCGCTTTGGATTTGAAAATTTAAAAATTTAAAAGTAAGGTAACAAATTTTTAACAATAATAAAATCACTGAAGGCCACAAAATTGCCTTAATATACTTTTAAAATTATCTTTAGTTAAACAGAAATCAAACAAATAAGTTAGTTTTATTGAAACTCTCACACATTATTTTCACTGATTTATTTTAGCCATAGTTGGCTTTGTGTCTGTCTAATGCCCGGTTGCACAGAAAATGGACTAACGGAACGGCCGGTTAGTTGTGCGCCAGTTAAATGTTTTATATGAAATCTGTTTTGGCAAACAGAAAAAAATCAACGCAAACTAGATTAAATATATTTTATTCGGTACAAATATTTAGCTTGCGTATAAATTTTAAAACGACCAATTTTTCATTGAATAATTTTTTAACTATAATCGTTAAATATTTCCATGGAATAAAATATATTTAATCAAGTTTGCGTTCCGGTTTTCTGATTTCGAAACCACGCGCGGCATGTTGTACCATCACTATTTTCGACTTTCGACTCGTTTATGTCTAATTTTTTACGAGTAAAATGGCACAATATTTCACTTCGAAAATCACACGTTTTCTAATGTGTTCTCGCTTGCTCGAGTAAAACGTCACGATTTCTTTTATATACGATTTCTAAGACTACTAGATTAATCGAATCTATATCATCAAACAATTTTTTCGTGATACGTTTATCGAAATATAGAAAAGAGAGATAGCTCACAATTATATCAAGAGGTTGAAATCGCGATATAAAACACATAATTGTTTACGCGAAATAGAATTTTAATTGATTCCTGAAAATTGAGACATAAACTAAGTCGAAAGTCGAAAATATGGATGGTACAACAGGCTGCCCCAAATTTCATATAAAACAGTTAACTGGCGCGAAACTAACCAGCCGTTAGTCATTATTCTGTGCAACCGGGCATTAGGGGCGGAAGTCATGATCTCTTAGTTGTCTACTACGAGCCTTTATTTTAATTGAATTTAGTACATCCGGTGCGTCGATTGGGTCTTATATAGGAGATTAGATCAAGGTCATAAACCCATCCGTCTTTCAAAGTCAAGTTGGGAATAAAGATATTCTGAATATTCACAATACTTTGAATATGTTCGTCGTAGAACGGACACCATTCATTTACAGCATATTCCAGCTGGGATCGAACGTAAGCACAATTCAGGTTCTCATTTCTCTCCAAATCAAAAATGTCACCCACCCAACGTTTGATAAAACCAAGCATGGCGTTCGCTCTAGCGATGCACAGCTCAATGTGCTTAATAAGGCACATGTTTTCAACGAAAGTAGAAATAGGATTTTAGTTTCAAGTACTACCTAAAGAAGTACACCATTTATTTTATAGTCTTGTGTAACAGATTTGGCTTTTCGGTCAAATGATAGAGATTTTCATTGTTGAGACTCTCGTCTTCTTGTAGTTTACTGGCATGGTCTACTGACTCTATGGTTTTGTTGATTTTGGGGTCATCTGCAAACATAAGGATTTTGATTGCTTTATCATTTCAGGATTGTGAAAATCCATAGGCCAACGTGAGAGCCTTGTGATACACCAGAGATGCCTGTTTTGTGATCGACCTTTCATCTCCTATTTCAATATATTGGATGCGATTACTCAAATAAGATTTGAATCAAGCTGGAAAATCCGAACATGAAAATGTGTTCCAAAGTTTTGTAGTGGTTGACGGAGCCGAAATTTTTTGCAAAGTCGTTTATATTACATCAACTTGTTTGTGATTCTCAATTTCTTAGTAGAATAGTTAGTAAACTCTATCAGGTTTGTCGATAATGATCTTTTGGGCATAAAACCATGTTACTACATATAGCGCGGAAGCACTGCTTTGAATGAGTTGCATATTACCAGTTCAAATAACTTAGGTATAGCTGATTTATAGATGTAATACTTCTGTAGCAAGAAACATAATACCTCATGTTTGTACAATAACAAGTTTTGTTATTTTCCACATTTGTGGAAAAGCTGTCAATTTTAATGACTGACTAAACCAAATGCTTAGAGGAATTTCCAAATTTCCAGAATTTTTCAAAAATGAAGCAGAAATACCATCAGAACCACATCCTTCTCCGAATCCTAGTTAACTATGAAGTTTATATTACATTAAAACTATCACCTTTTACGCTAGTCCTATAATATCCCGTCAGATGCCAGTCACTATGCGTAAGGCGAATAGGAGAGGACATATGATAATTATAAAATAAAAATCAACAAATATGATAATTATAAATTAAAATAAAAATTATAATAAAAACCAAGACGACTGTTCGAGCGCGAACTTTTGTGCAGATATTTAGAATCACACTTTTCCAATAATCAAATTACGCCCTTAAAAGATGAAATATTTTTAACTTTAAGAAAAATATTTGCAGATGATCAATCTAATCATAAAAAAAAATAAAATTGTGAGCTACATTGTGCTCAATAAATCGCTAGAAAAGTGTGATTCTAAATATTCGCACAAAAGTTCGCACTCGTTTCTGCGCCGGATTTATGTAAATTAAAAAATTTACTTACTAATGTATAAAATAATTGAAAGTTTTCTTGACTTAAAAAACTAGACGGCAAGAATTTGTATGTTTCGCAAATTCCATAAACTACATTTCTAATTGGCAGAGCGCAATAAATAAATTTTACCACAATAATAATTCTTGAGCTAATTTATTTTAAATTCTTCTGTTGAACTGCATTTGAATATGGTTAAAAAAAAACAATAAACAAATCGTTTGTGCCTACATTCACACAACCAAGCCTACTACAAAAATGGAATTAAATTTACATTTAAGTTGGTAGCACATGTAGGATTAGTGTTAGTTTTTGCATTAATATTTATAATTTAGAAATCGCGTATTGTAAATCGATAGTGTGTTAAATTTTAATTTTTTAAAGATTTGCTATTAAATAAGATCTAAGTATAATTATGGTTGCTTACACTTGTTAAATTTATATGATACCACATCAAAATCATCCAACTAATTTAATTGCTCAATTATAATGAGCAACACATGTTCCGGGTTCAATAAAAATATTTTGAAAAATTTGTCATATATCTGAATGAATAATTTAACCATTTTTTTATATTTAAACTTGCGTGGTAAACAATTTAAAAAACCGTTTCAACTCTGTTATATTTTAAAGACGTGCTTTCAATATAAAAAATAATCATATTATCTATTGCAATATTCTTGTTATTGCAGTAAGTATTTTACGACCAGTGGTATTTTTTGAATTGGCGACTTTTCGCTAAGGATTAGATTTCGATCGTCACAGCTATTTATAATTTATTGCCAGATACATATGTTAATTCATAAGATGGTCTTGCAGTTTAAAACCGCACATCATGATACGTAACTGTACAGTTTAATGCGCTATAATGCCGTTTTTCGAATTCTTATATGTTTATGGGTTAAGAATCGTTTTCATGGTTTATGACTACAATGACAACAATAAAAAAAAATTTGGTTGTGAGACGCTTATATACATGGTTATAATTTTGTAATAATATTAAAATTATTTATAACAAACGGTTTTATTACTTTTTAAAATACGTATGTTACCCTTAAACACTGCATATAGTTGTAATTGTAATTTTATGGAGTTATAATAACCTTAATTGAGTAATAAAAATGCCCCGCGCTAAATCTTGCGAATCAATTAATTTTTGTAAATTAAATTTAAAACAAAATTTATGCGAGTTTATTAAGTTTAAAATGAATTTAATTAACACACTTTTATTATTTCTAACATTCATTTGGTATTAAGATGTAACTTAAAATTATCCAAATCAAGTTTAATACTTAAAAATAGAAAGTATTGTAAATATGTACGTGTTCCCACGAAATAACTCGAACCAAGATTTTTTGATTATTTCATCTGAATTATTATTATGACTTATTGACATTTTGATTTGATCATAAAGGCAGGTTCAATTTAAACAGAAAGCAAATAGCTGAAATTATAACAGCATTTTTTTTAAATGTGTGTTAAGCAATCGTTCAGTAATTTTTAAGTAGGATACCGTGGGACCTAAATAAGAAATGGCTACTTTGAAATGTGTGAAACCCATTGCAAGAATGCACTACGTAAGCCTAGGCCCACTGTTACATATTTTATTCCGCAATTAATGCTGGTAAATTGCAATGAATATAACAAAATTTTATTTTATTACACTTTCAAAATCTATAAAGATTAATATTTCGTTTCTGTAATTAAAGAAAGTTTAGACTATAAACTCTATTGTCGGATTAAATTGTGTAAGGCAGCGTTTACCGGTAAAGTGGTGTTGTGGTTAAAGCTTCAGCTTTAATGAGATCATGGTTTGTATCCCACACATTTTCATCTTCAATTACGAGCGGTGATGTTACTAAAGAGAACTAAGACGCTCTGTTGGAGGGGAGAATTCAGCACCGACCCACCATCATTTCAGTGTACAGGTTGACATGAAGCTTGTAATGTGCAGGTGGTATACTGTAATTGTGTAAGTAGGTGAATGGGTGGGTGTGTGTGGGTGAAAAAATAGGGGGATTAATTGACCTTCAAAGGACATTAAATCTTCTAGATAATTAATACTTTCTTAAATAAAATAAATAAAAAAAGATTATGAACAAAATGATTTTATATTAATTTTACAATAATATCGGTGAAATCAAGTATGTACCTTCTTTAGTGGTAGTTTACGATGTCAATGCTCGCTTGCCTATACTTAACTATCTACGCACATCTGCGTTATTAATTATCAGTGATTAATATTGGTTTGTGCTCTATGTCGATTATCGATTTAATTATCAATTGGAAAGTGACCACTAATATTTTCGCCCACCCTTAAATATTACCGTAATAAGAATCTTACCAAACTCAAAAATAAAGTCAAAAGATCTATCATTTAGGTTGATCGTATCCTAAAAGATTATAATTAATATTTAAGTTCTGCTCGAAGTTCATATTGGATTTGCCTTTGCGAAAAGGTTAAAAGCCTTTCAGGAATTTCCAGTCTCCATAGGGCTCTGGTTAAAAATAAATCTGCCAGACCTGAAGTGTTGCGGCTTCCAGATGGCAGACTTACTTCATCCAAAACGAAAATTGTCACTGGTTTCTGTGCATTTTCCTATAGTTGCGACGCTATCATTGCTGTTTTGTTGCTTCCGAGCAATCTAACAATACTGTTATTCCGCCCGATTGGAACCTAGACGTTACCTAGTCGCACTCGCCTGACATTTTGCGTTGGAGTTTATTGTTTTCCAGCATATAAATCAGCTGATCCGATGGAGTCTCTCATTGCTATGGCCGAGCTGGATTCTCTTTCAGTCTCTGTTCAAGTTATCTTCGGCTGTCCCCAGGAAGGTGTCTTATCAAATCTCTTTTATTTATTGGTTATTGAAGAGTTACTTGTGATGCCTTGGGAAGGCCTTGTACGTTTATGTATCTAAAGCCTATAGTCTGCTTGTTCTTACTACACGAAGTGATATTGGCGAACTGTCTGCATATTTTTGGGGATGCGATCGCCAAATCTGACACAATAAAAGATATTGGCATAATTTTATAGTAAGACGCAGTAAAGCATCTTGTTATAATTTTAAACAGTAAACTTCCTGGAAAATTCACTTTGAAAGCAAACTTCAAGAAATCATTGCTATTTTTTGACAATGTAAAAGATCAATTGGGAAATCTTGAGGCTTGACTCACAATATGCTAATGTTCATCTACAAGTCTCTGATTCTAACCATGCTATTTTATGCTTTTGTTGTTCGGTGGCCTGTGGTTAAATCAAACTCCGCAAATCTTCAATCTACAGCGGTAAGCACTCGAATTTTTATCAATTAAAAATGCTAAAAATTTATCAATTTTTTTTTTTTTTCAAAACTTCAGTATATCGTAAAAACATTTCTGAACCGTTCGAGAACTCTGCACGAATGCGGTCTATACAAAGCAATAACACTGCTGCATTTGAATTCCATTTCAATAACCTTTTTTACCTGCGGCGTAAAGCGATATGCTTCTGTAGGCTCGTAAAAAATATAACAGACTGACGCTTGTCAAAAAATAGGCGCGCTGTCACTAGCCGTTTGGTTGCTGCAACACATCGAGCGCCGATTCCCTTATCTAATTCATCTGTACAATGACAAATTGACTCATGGATGCTTCAAAACTTCACTAACTGGATGTCAGAGTCGCTAGTGTTTTTCGCCGACGGCTCTCACTCTAAATTTGGTGCAGGTTTTGGAACCTGTTGTCTTTCATAAGATTAACGAGCACATGGGAGTCTAAATTGCATGGTATTCCAAGCCGAGCTGGTAGCAGTCATACGTTGTGCGATTGATGCTACTATAATCTCGCTATTTCATAAAAAGATATTACCCTTTATACAGAAATTATAAGTCTAGCTCAATTCTTCCAAACTATGGTCAAGGTCTTTTTATTAGTCTTCTTTGCTCTAGCAACAGTGTCAGGTGTAATATAGAGCAAAATGAGATAGCTGATGACTACATTAATTACCAACTCTATCCGTAATTGTCCTGCTTCCACTACCTGAAGGTGGTACCATTTATATGATACTGTTGGACCTAACACTTATTGATGTTGAGGTTATCAACATTTTGTTGTGATGTTACGATCTCAAGATTTTGAGGTCAACCGCAAACGTATTACTGCGGTGGCCCCGTCAATGAAAATGGTGAAGATCTATGGGTCAAAAGGATATCGATTAACTATAGTGACAGCAGTGTGTGTATGGGTGTGTGGAATCTGTCTACATTTACATCAACGCTGGTACGACTCTCCGACTGGAACCAGGAAGAGAATGTGTAGGAAGGCCTATGTCTGTGCTGAAAGCAGCGACCTATAGGAAAGCAGTTGTCTTGGCAAATACTAGGTGGCTCGACAGTCCGACTGGCAGGATAGCGAAGCAAGTATGTTTTAACGTTGTTGTTGTTGTTTCATTGTAATGGTTTTTGTTGTGATTGTTCCGTACATTGGTCTATTTCAGTATATCTCGAATTAAATACACAATCGTAGGAAATTCTTCCATTTGGCGTCAAACCTGTGTGACAACGACTATGATAATTCATACTTACTTAGACACAATCAACTTCCCAACCACCTCATACTCTTTCTTTCCTTTAACGCTGGATCGCGGATAAATTAGAATTTAATTTGAATTATAAATGGAAGATTTGCAAGAATCGCAACAATCAGTTTCGATTCTAATTTATCCGCGATCCAGCGTTAAAGGAAAGAAAAAGTATGGGGTGGTTGGGAAGTTGATGCCTGTTCTGCTACCTTTTGCGAAATGTGTGGAAATCTCTGAACTATATTGCTACAATTCTTACGATTTTTCTGAAAGTAATCTATCGATCAACTCAAGAACAAATTTACTACCTCAACATTCTGTAATTAGTAATCATATCAAATTTACTTAATAAACACATTTTATTAAACACTTGTTTTTTATTTCGCAAAATTAGATTTTTTGAATATTTTAATTAAAAAAGTTGTTCAAAAAGTTTAAAAAATCACTCGATCGATTTCGACTTGTTAGGTCATCATTAGGAGTATCCCTCCAAATAAATATGATTTGCGGGAAGTTATTGCAAAGAAAAGTGCAGCGGAAACTCCAACGAATACAACGTGCAATAAATGGTTTCGTCGATTTAAAAATGATAATTTGGCATTGAAGATAAAATGGTAACTCACCCAAAACATTTGAAGATGCTGAATTGGAAACGCCATTGGCTGAAGATTATTCTCAGACACAATAAGAATTGGTTCTAGCATTAAATGTTGATCGATCAACTGTTGCAAAACGGTTACAAACAATCCACCAATGAAATGGGTCAAAAACCTAGAAACTGCGGGTTCCACATGAATTAAAGTAAAATGATCTCGAACGTCGAAAAACCATTTGTGAAAATACTGCTCAAAGACAACAAAGAAAAGATTTTTTGCATCGAATAGTTACTATATGGTGATGAAAAATGAATTTATTATGAGAACCCCAAACTCTAAAAATCTTGGGTGAAGCCTGCGGTGAAGCGAGATATTCAATGCAATAAGGTTATGCCCTGTATCTGGTGGGATCAGAAATGTGTAGTGTATTATGAATTGTTGGAATCAGATGAAACTATATCAATAGCGATGTCTACCGACAACAACTAATACATTTGAAGCGACCTATATAAGAAAAACGACAAGAATCGTTGAATGGGCACCATATAATTTTTTAGCAAGACAATGCAAAACCACATGTTGCAAACGTTGCGCAAAATTATGTTAAAGGACAGCACTGCGTGAAGTTCTACCCCACCCGCCGTATTCACCACACATATAGCTCGCTCAGATTGCTATGCAGGACTAACTTGTATTTTCTTTTATGAAGTGGTCAACTTGGTGCTGTCGACTGTACACTGTTAGCCAAATTTGGCTTCACTGATGTTAATCGTCTCACTCATTAGCGTGGAATCTGTGAAAATCTATATCCTAAATATATACTATTGTGATCAACTGGAATGAAAATATAAGACAGTAGGATTGAATTAGTCTTACAACTACTTAATCTTAATGCCGATGATTGAAAAAAAATATTTGCACTTTGCAAATATTTACAAGTTGCAATATTTCAACTCCACGTAAATCCAGATTTGAGACTAACTAACTCCACGTAAATCCAGATCTCTACGTAAATCCAGATTTGAGACTAGACTATAGTCTAGTCTCATATAAATGCATATATATGTAAATGCAACAGTAAAAGATTAACTTTTAATTTTATCTATTCCAGTTTGTTAAAACTTTCTGCATCGTTTGAACCGATTCTTTCATGTTGACGATACGCCTTTATGTAAATCAATTAAATTACGACGTGAACCTGAACAATGACGAAAAAACCAAATAATTTATTAAAACGAAATTTTATCGTCCACTATATACTCGTATAAAAATCATCGCATCATCGCATATTGGTTATCCGGTTTGATTTAACCCACCATCAAAATCATTGATTTAATGCAAACCTTGTTCGAGATTAAATTCAAAAAATTTCGATTAACTGTTTTGTTTACATAATACTATGTGGCATATAGGTAATAACTACACTTAATGATGTCTTAAATATAATTTATAATTATTAAAATATTTTCTATTCAAATAACTGTTGTTTATTAGTATGCTAATTTGGTACGTCAATTCTGCGTCAATAGTTAGATGTCAAACATACAACCAAATTAATGGGCAATAAATTCTTATTTGGAAAATTAAATTACTGCGGTTATGCAAATAAATTGTGTTCATTGTCTTATTATAAGATTTTTATGAGTATTAAAGTAACATTTCTAAGTTATAACAATGGTAAACACCTATGTGTCCGATTCATGTTGTAGACAGCGAAAATTTGCCAGCGAAAAATTAGAGATTACGCTACTCGTCACAAGTGGCAGCTCTATCACAAAACAGAATTTCTGTTGTTATTTTATAACCAGCGGAAACTTTTTATTTTGTACCTCTTTTCAGCGGAATAAAATCTTGTTGTTATAGTGTTCCATAAATTGACAAACCTCTGAAGTAAAGAAACTCTGTATGGATAAATGTATCTCCGCCATATCTTAACGAGTTATTATGAAACGAATTGGTTAATAGTATTCGATACTGACTCTAAAGTTAGATTGAACTGCGCCATTTCATAACCAATCATTATGAAATTTGGTTTCTATAGGATTGATTTTGGATTGAAACATATATTTTAGATTCTAAGATACATTTAGAAAGAACTCGGCTAACAATAATTGGGAAATTTGCATCATAGGTCTGTATATTAGTCAATGATCGGCACTCCCGTTTAAACTTCTTTACAATTAAATAAAAAAATGGGCGGTTACATTTGAATTTTCGATTAGAAATTAGTGAATCAAAATAAACAATTAATTGAGATTATCGTTTAGAATTCACTAAGTAAGGTTTTTATATTTTGCACCCAATAACTAAAGAATTTGGTTTTAGATTATGGGTAATATCGCAAAAACTCCTACAGTCTACACGGAAAATTTGAAGAAAATTTATCCTTTAGAATTTTAACTAGAATTTTTTGAGCTTTTGCGGCCGTTTTTTTAAATTTTTATCAAAAACCCGGTATAGGTTTAATTTCTCGCTTTAGATATTAAGTGAAGTGTATTCGAGATCTTTGTACGTTCGTGGTAAAAGAAAGTTGGGGGTTAGCCACAACATAATGAATGTTTATATAGGAATAAACGTGAAATTGAAGGATACCCTGCTAATATGACCTATAACTATAACAATACCAGCTCCTCAATTGCAAATTGGTTAATGGAATGCTGATGCGGAGAAACATCAAGAAGGCATAGATATAGATTTAGTGGAATCGAAACTCACTACACTTAAATATTAACAAATACAAAATCATGTCTTTCATTAGCAAGCATGTTGATGAACAGATGAATTTAAATATATTCAAACCTTATGCTACTCTATTTCGCTTAGTTTCGGATCTCATCTGAAATAAACGGTAATGGTCTGTTTCAACTGTAATAGCCACCACTGAATTTATTACAACTATTCTTACACTTAAAATTGGTTTTAATGCCCAGAGCCCCTTCATGAACATGTAATAAGCACTCCCGAATTTATTACATGACTTCTACACCCTTAAAAATAAAAAAATATATAATAAAAAAAGGCATTACCTTGTTTATAATGCAATTAAAGCATTCCAGTTTATGACAGTTGGGAACATGTTCAGTAAAATCGAGGCCAACGCTATGAAAATGTTAGCACTATGAAAAGTTCAAATCAAATTGGCGATTATTTTACTAAAGGGAACCTGAAAGCACCTAATGACAGCTCTTGCATTTATTACGGCAGCCAGGCCCTAAAAAGCAGTTACATAGTGAATCGGATTTATTACAGCACCCTATACACCATTGGGTTATATTGAATCGAATTTTCGTTCAGTACTCGTTGATAGCAGTATACAGTATACACACTGTTAAATTTATTCTACAAGCCTATTTATTCTGCATTCTCGCAAATTCATTTTTGTTCAATTTTAACATAATGTTCGTTCTGATCAGTAAGAATATGTCGTCCTGTCGTTAGTTAATTTTTTAATTTTAATTTGTTGTGTAAAGTTTAATAAAATTTCTATTTTACTTTTCAATTATGTCTGCTGGTGGTACTAGCGAGTATATATAAATATTTGAAATGAAAGTTATAATTCTTAAATTGAATTAAAAATGTTTATATTGCATGTCGTATTCGAGTCTTAACAAACCGTAAAACCAACAAACAAAATAACAAATTTTAAGTGTTAATTATTTGGCTAGAGCGGTACGTAAATCTGCAAAACTATTTAGGCGGTAAATCTGTGAATCATCACCATGCGTTCCCACTACTACAAACCCGCAATGGTACGTTATTATGAAATTCACAAAGAAACTTTTATTTCTTCCTTGTGTATCGTTTATAAGAAATTCACATAATTTATTGCACCTGAGTAATCATATTTCAATGACGTTTCATATTCGTATAACAATCTTAATAATAATAATAAACTTACATCTATATGGGATGTATAATTTCATATACATTGTTATAAACCCATCCAATTTTTACTGCTATCTCGTAATGAGGAAATACCTCAACGATTTCTCTAGATGCGCGTTTAACGAGTCGATCCATCATTATTATAGCCGGAATTGCATTCTGTCTGCATTTTTTTTTTTTTTTTTGAAAAGTTGAAGGTCAGTGAATAATGAAAGCGAACCTTCATACCAATTAAGATTCGTTTGATTTTTAAATTCCAAATGCATTATTAATAGGCTTGCTTATAGATTATCTAATTGGTACACTTTCCTATTTATGATTAACATTAAGAGGAAATTTAGCTTTAATTTTCGTTAAGAATTAATAATCATTGTGAAACTATTTTTGCGGACATGTAACGGAAACCTTCATACTAAAGGTAATTAACATAAAATTCTAGAATGTTTTGTATAGAATCATTAGTTATAAGCACGTGCCCTTATGCGAACAATAGAAATCCAAACACTAAAAACATTTATAGGCCAATAATCGAATAAAATTCGCCTCACGTTAAAATTTCAATTGTATATGGCCAAAATATTTAATATAAATAACTGGATTGTAAGAAAGGCGTGAGGTCACGACAATGTTCTTAGGTATTCATTTCGGATATTGAATTACAACAAAAATCCAGTTGGTATACGCAACAAGTGGTGACAGTAACTCGTTATACCGGAAATCATTCGGCCATAACCATATATCTTAAATATTTGCTTTGCATGAAATTAAAAGTGTTAAGCTGAATGTTTTAAAAATATCTTAAATCTTAATACAATTATTGTATAATAGTAAAATAATGCTAACCTTGACAAATCAACTTTCAACAATACATACAATTGAATGCAAATTTAATAAATCATTCTTGTTAAATTTATAAATAAAAGACACAGTTGAAATTAACTTAGTTGAAATCTTTGTGAATGTCTTAGGTGGAATAACGTCTCGTGTATATGTACAAAAATGAATATTTATATTTTAGTGTTTATATAAATTGAAGAAAGTTAAAAACAAATACATAAACCGGTGAATATTTAATAGCGATATGTGAGACATAAATTTTATATCCGAATTTTTATAGTTCAAATAACTTTCCAAAACAATATTAAGAAATAGCCATTAGAAAATGCATGCATTATATTAAATAATTAGCACAGCACATGTATTATATAGGTCAATGTGCAATTTATGGTATGCTTTCTAATTTGGGATCAAATTAATTAATTCGATTCGCCTACACCAAACTCGTCAAATCTTAAAAAATACATTGAACTTCTAAATTAACAAGTTTGCACTATAGTTAACTCGGAACCGTCAATAATGTGACCTTCGTCAACACCAAAAAGCAATGCAATATAAAAATATATAGATGACATCTTACCTCATAAATCTAATTTAAATAAGTAACACTATTAGCATAGAAGGTAGTTACATTTAAGCGTCACCTAAACAAGGCCATATGCATATTTCGGTTTGTTTAAGCTCTTCGTGTTCTTGAACCAGTTTTTTATAGCGAAATTAGGGATTTTGTAACATATTCGCAAAACCTCTATGGTAAACTGTGGTATACTATGACCTAACTGTGGTATACTGTGATTTACTATGGTAAAAATCGGATTTAGAACAAGATTTTTTGATCAGTTTGCCATAAAGTTTTTGAAAAATAAATGAATTTACCGAAAAATTTACTTAAAATTAACTTTTACCCGACTATTGGCCCGCAGCCTTAGTATAGATTTTGCAATCGCAACCGTACACAGGTGAATTATTCAAATTACCATAATTTTACAGAACGCATTTACAATTATATCTTGTTACATAATTTCAAGGACTTTGAAGGTTATTTTTTGCAGTTTTTTGTTTTCTTGCATTTCAGTTACCTAACGGTTGTTTTTTATTTTTCCAAAAATTTTTTGTTTTCCAAATTCGTCATACGAAATACTTACTATATTTTATTCAAAAAAAATTAATTTGGGCTAATATGGGTTAACAAAAACCTATTTAACAAAACCATTACAATAAAACAACAACAACGTAAGAATATAAAAACCAAAAAAATAGCTTAAACGATGTGTACAAAAACGAGCATTGATCCTCGCGTTGATGTGTATAAAAAAAAATCATATTTTAAACATAAAAAATCACCATTTGACCTAATTCGTTCTTTACGATTAAGTTAAATGTACAATTGAGGGATTAATGCTCAAATAATGTATCCAACTAGTTTGTTTCTGTAATAAATTTGTGTACCAAAATTTTGTATAATTTAGTCCATATCATACCTATGTGTAAAATGAATTAAATAATTTCACAATTTTCATTATTTTTTCCCCTAAACTTTGCGTATTATAATAAATTAATGACCACTAATCTAGACACATGAATGTTTAATTGATTTGCCATCTAGGGATAGTAAAACAAATTCAAATAGAGGTCATTGCGGCGTAAAACAGAAAACTTATCGCTCGACGTAATTTTTCAATCGATAAAATTCGAAATTTTAAATATTTCTAAACTAAACTTTCCATTTTCTACGTCATTTTAACAATCTTGATAATAGTATATTAATGTAAATTGTATATTAATTAACTGAAAGGATAAGTTTCAAGATATACAGTGTGTTACTCCTGGTAGTTTTATTGTATTTCACTGGATTTGATAAAATCATTCGAAAGTCTAATTTGGATTTGGATTCTGGAGATAATTGGATCATTGGATGTCAATTATTTCAAGATCGTTCTACATTTTTTGGCCTCGATTTTATATGCCGTAACATCAAGGTGTGAAAACAAATTTTCACGGTGTATAGGAAAATATTAAGGAAATTGATTTGGACGTTTCTAAAAAACGATTAAGGCTGTTATGAACCTCAATTTGCCAAAAACGATGTTTATGTACTAAAAATCAGTTGTTGACCATAAAATATTACCAATTGACCTAATTCTTTCTTTAGTATAGATCATGTTTAGTACATAAACTTCACCCTTTATCCCACCAGACGTCAGCTAAATACGGGGTACATTTTCAATGTTTACATTTTTTTTATATAGAGTTTAGGCGAAAATAGACTTGATAAAATTTAGAATCTTTGTATGAAAAGTGCCAAATTTCGATATTCAAAATAAAATTATTTAATTAAAACACAATTAGACATATATTTTTTGAAAAATATTAATTAGTAACCATTAGGATATGTGTGGAAATAATGTTTAAATAGCAACAAGTTTTGTAAATTTGTGAGGTTATATCGAAATGTTTATTGACATTTAGTTATGTTGGATTGGATAAAGCGGTAGCTAAAGAAAATTTATAATGGTGAAATATTGCTGTGTGCCCAATGTACAAACAAGTTTGTGAAAAATTCTGGAATACGTTTTCATGTCTTTCCGAAAAATAAAACAAATTGTAGGAAACAGTTGTCATTGGAAGGCGCTGGGTTGTTTTTGTTGTATATAATTTCCGATCAAGTTGGGTTTGTTCCCACAATTGCAATCTATAATTAATTAATATATGTACA
The DNA here is from genome assembly GCA_932526605.1 of Nephrotoma flavescens. Taxonomy (NCBI): domain Eukaryota; kingdom Metazoa; phylum Arthropoda; class Insecta; order Diptera; family Tipulidae; genus Nephrotoma; species Nephrotoma flavescens. Next base: position 316,720,721 of record OW052221.1, on the reverse strand, counting down.
TACATAAGTCATAAATATAAATACAATACAAATTCATTTAGAGTATATGTACCTCTCATTTAAAACAGTCTTATTGCCGCTCACTCTGGCACCTTTTAATTTTAGTTTTGCTTTGAGGCAACCTATTTATATATGTATAATAATATATGAAAAATATTACTTCAATTATAATTAATTAATCTATTAACTGTATTGTATGTAGGTAATAACTCTACATAGATTCAATGTTAAACTTACCAATATTTTCTTTATTTGCCATCTTAAAATTAGAATTTGTGTTGCCTTCAAGAACACTAATCTTAACGTCGACCAACCAAAATAAACAATTTGACATAACCTCACAAAACTTCAATAATTGTTAATGTTTGTACATCATTTTCTTAAATATCCAAGTAATATTATTTATACATTATTTTAAAAAATCATCTATGCATATATTATAAGTAAAAAGCATTAGTTTTAGCATCGAATCATAGTACATTTCATTAATTTTTTTCCAATTTTGTAATAGCCGTTTATGCCTAAACTCCATATAAAAAAAATGTAAACATTAAAAATGTACCCCGTATGATATTGACATCTGGTGGTACTAAATTGAACAATTATCACGATCTATAGACATATAATTGAGCTTTTAATACCCACTTATCCCAATAAAATGTTTAGTTTGCCTACGGCTAGGTTTTAAAGTTTACCTATTTTCTGAAACGCACGAATCAATTTTTTCAATATTTTACTTCTAAACAGCGGAAAAAATTTGCATCAAGGTGTTAAGAAACAATCGAGGTATTAATACATGATTATCAAAATTAGTCTTGAAATGACGTAGAAAATGAAAAAAAAAATAGTTTAAAAACGGTAAAAATTTAAAAATTACGTCAAACGATAAGTTTATTTGTTTTGCGCCGCAATGCCGACTATGTTTTGGTTTATTTACTGTCGCTAGATGTCAAATCAGGAAATAAAAGTTGTGTCCAAGATAAGTGGTTTTAATTTTATTATAATATGCAATGTTTAGAACAGAAATAAAATAATGAAAAATAGTAAATATATTAATTAATTTTACACATATAAACAATATTAGTAAAGTTTAATAAACGAATCATATAAAATTCCGAATAATACTTCAAACTGTCAAATATATAGCAAAGTTCAATAGAAATTATATCCAGTTTCCGTAAATATATTTAGCTCGGTTGTTATAAAACAAGAAATATTCGTTAAAATGTGTATAACATATAGTAGAATCCATCGTTTTCTCTTGAAAATAAAATCCAATTAGACAAATAACCATTTGTACTTGTACAGTACTTTTTTAATAATTTTTTTTTAGCACAAATTTCATTACCATTACTGAAATGCCGTTTATCACATTTAATTTTTCTTAATTCGAATTTTTACTTCTGTCTGGCTCACTTTGCAGTTGCCAATTTATGTTTATATATGATAGTTCTAGCTTCTGGCTGTATTGGGAGTGCAAAGTTTCGTTAAATGAACCATGTGCAAGCTCTTCGTTTTGTTCGTTGTCTATAAGCAATTGTGCTTAAAGAATTCTTTCCTTTTGACTTAATGGGTCGAATAATTGATTATTTATGTGTGGCGTTTCTTACAAATTGGCCTGATGTGTGCACGTTATGACATCTTCTTCATGTTGGGCTTTGTTCTTATAGTTTTGGGAATTGTTTCGTATTTTGGCGAACTCAAGTTGAATTTTTGCCTCCTCCTGTGCGTTTCTTAAGTGATCTGTGGTTTACAGGCCTGGCGTTTTATAATATCACATTTTCGATAATTTATCGAAGTTTATGTCTTCAATAAAGCCAGATATTGTCTTTTGGTCCGTGTCGTATAGGATTGTGGAAACTTGCCTGCAGAGAATAGCAGTTTACACTTGTCACCACAAGATAGCTGCTCTATCACAAAATATGATTTCTGCTTATATAGCCTGTAATCTGCAATTTATTGAAACCCTGATAAAAACTATGAAAAATGGTTCTGGACCACAAACAATTTTCTCGCCGTTTTGAAGGTCTGTGATCCCAAAAATTTAAAAAAAATTCAGAGCTTTATAGGATCTCTCATTTACTCATGAAGGGTATCGTTTGAAAGGTCTTGGATCAGACAACACTCTTAACTAAACAACTCTAGTTCAAAAATTCACTGTTTTGGTGCTGATAACCCATAAAATAAGCTGAACCGCCTTAGTTCTCAAAACTACCGTTGTAGCGGTGTAGGCAGTTACAATTTATCTCATTCCCATATAAACATATAGCATATCATTTGAAAGGACTTGCAAAAGTAACAATTTTGTTTACGCTTTAGTTCACAAATACACCGTTTCGGCTCTGGTAGCTAATTATTTAATTATTATAGAAAATATATGTGGGTCCCATGTCATTGCAAAGGTCTTGAAAAATGTTAAAAATTTAGTCGAAGCACCTTAGTACTCAAAGCTACCGTTGAGCCAATAAAATCATGTGACATATCGTTTGAAAGGTTTGGACCAAGCAATTTTGTTAACAGCACTCTGTTCACAAATTCTTCACTGTAGCGGTGGTGACAAATTATTCCTTTGGTATAAAATATATAATAATAATATTTTTAAAAACAAATTTTTACAAAATCGATGACAAATCGGAATATATTTTATCAGCGGCCATATATTGTAAATTATTTCGATTTTACGGCCAATATGTTAAAAATTAACACGGAGGGCCAATATGTTCGGCTACATGGAAAATGGCAAGAGATATTATCGAGGATCGATTTGATTTTATCTACTACATAAAAGCGACCGAACTCATAGGCAGAATATGTGTGGAATTTTTAAACACATATTAAAAAAATTATAGATTGAGTTCAACCGGTATGCACATTTTTAATGTAAAATTCCAAACCAATTTATAACAAAGTGAACAAATATAATATATAGCGCCGAGCTTATAAAAAAAGTTTCAGCAATTGGTTAAGAAACGGCTGAGTTCCATGCATCATGAACTGATAACCAAATTTCGTTATTTAGAGTTCCAGCCAGCAAGGATAAATTTCAGTTTTTAATCCAGAACTAGGTTTAAGACCTTAATTCAGAATTATAAATCAAATTTCATCACAATTGGTTAAGAAATGAGCTTATTCCGATTAACATACCAAGATTCCAAAATCTTATAGACGGAGTGCCTTGATCTGGATGTGAACCAACTTGACAAATACGAAAATTATACGGAATGCTAATGAGGTACAAAAATGCCAAAAAGTATTAAAAATTTCCGATGGCAGTAAAAAAGAATTCGTTCTCTTTTGCGATAGTACTGCCTCTTGTGGTCAGTAGAGTAAACTGATATCTTCAACAGTATTTTCTTATACTTGATCCAATTTTTCATCAATAATACTGTGTTCGATTGTCATCTTATTTTTCTAATGCCCAAATATAATTTTCCAACAGTCTCATCCATCGAAATCTCCCTCAATTCCTTCATTTCCTGCTGATTTAATTTAGAATGTTGCTTTTATGAATAGCGGATTTATCGCTTATATTTTTACATCTCATTTTCGAATTCATGCTCCCATTACAGTTCGGTGTTGCCTACACCAACCCGTAAGTGTATTCGTAGAGATTTCGAAAACCCGGACTAAGTAGCAATTTGGTACAAAATGCAAAATAGAAATTGGTCAATAATCAGGCGACACATGGAATGTAAAAACGCTAGAGATAATAGTAAATGATAGTTGAGTGTATCATTTTTTACTTAACCATAAAACATTACTTAAGATTTTCATTCGGCTTTTCGGACAAACTATTATTTTTAATGGCATGTTTATGACTTTTCTAGTCATAGAAAACAAAGAGGCCATTTACTCACAATATATCTACCACAAAAAGTAGAAAAATACACTCCCCCAGTTTAACCCCAGGGTACTTGTGTACACATTGTATAGGATGCCATTAAAAATAATATTTTGTCCGAAAAGCCGAAAAAAAAAATCTTAAATAACTTAATATCACGGACGATTATGAAAAACTTCATAAAAAATTACCGCCATATAAATTTTAAAAAATTATTTGTACGTAAAATGCATACAGAATCACTCTACCTGCTGCGTATAATTAGGAGTTGAAATCTTCTAAAAAATTGTGTATGGATAATTTCCATGTTGAAATTACTTTATTATGTTCAGATTATACTAATCAATGATTATGTGTATCAATTTCCGGCACATTATGGTAATTAAGAAACCGTGCTCTCTGTAATCTCTTTATATGCACAGAAGAAATTTATAAAGACATTAGAAATTTATTAGACGCGATCGAATTGAATAGGAATAAAAAAGAAAAGAGAAACAAGAAAATAATATAGATAACAGCGATAAAATAAGAATATTGCTACGTTGAACTATGTCTTTGTGTATTACTACTTAATTAACAGCCATCTAACAGTTATTTTCTTTTCTTATTTTTACAGAAATTGAGTGAAACGAATATTAATCTACCAGTGTCATGATATTTAGAGCACTCACATAGACAAAGATGACATCTAGCTATGAACGAATAAAATCCGAATGTAAAAAGAAAAATGTCCTATGGGAAGATCCAGATTTTCCGGCCATACAAACAACTGTATTCTATCACCAAACACCACCGTTTATATTTCAATGGAAGCGGCCATCGGAGATAATCGGTAGTCCGGTATTTATAAATGATGCTTCCGCCAATTTTGATATTATCCCAGGTAAAATGGGAGATCAATGGCTTGTATCATGCTTAGGTGTATTATATTTATCAAAAGGTTTATTCTATCGAGTTGTACCCGCCGATCAAAGTTTCGATAGTCCATACTATGGCGTATTTCGATTTCGACTTTGGTGGTGCGGCGAATGGCTTGAAGTACTAGTCGATGATCGATTACCAACAATAAATGGAAAGTTAGCATTCTTGCAGGCCCAAAATTCGAATTCGTTTTGGCCTGGTTTACTAGAGAAAGCTTACGCGAAATTACATGGCTCCTATGAAGCGCTTAAATATGGAACGCTATTAGACGGGCTAGCCGATCTGACGGGTGGGATTACTGAATCAATTTTAATTAAGGCCGAAAGTATACCAATTCGACCAACCGTAATGCACGCTTTATTAGACACAACAAGTATAGTCACATGTACAATAAGTACGAGATACATCACACAGACGAGAAATCAAAGTGATCGGCTGCCAAATGGACTTCACATAGGAATCAATTATCGATTGTGCTCCCTGGACAAAGCGGAAACGTTAATGGGAGATACAGTACAATTAGTTCGGTTGCGGGATCCAATGGCAACTGCATCGTTTACCGCAACACCTGAGTTCAGTGGTGATTGGTCGGCAGATTCTACAACCTGGGAACGAGTATCGATACAAGAGAGAGATCGACTACTTGGTCAGCTCGATGTAGGCGAATTTTGGATGTCATTTTTAGATTTAACACAATCATTTACACATCTGGAATGTGTTCATTTAGATTCGGATACGGCGCGTGACGAACCGTCATTGTCCGATAAATCAAGAAAATGGCTAATGCGAATGTACCAAGGATCATGGCGACGTGGTGTTACAGCAGGTGGATGTAGAAATCATCCCGACTCCTTCCACATAAATCCTCAACTACAATTATTTTTAAATGAAAAGGAAGATATCATAATTAGTTTAAATCAACATAGCGTAATGGAACCGAAGGTGATCGGGTTCACCGTGTATAGTCTTAATGACAGTAAGTTATATAATTTGCACACCTTAATCGTATTTATTAAAATATAATCTATTTATTTATTTCAGTTCAAACGAAGATTATAGAATGTCTACCGAAACAGTTCTTTAAAAGTCATAAAAGCCTTTTCAATTCGCAATACACAAATTCGAGACAAATAAGTCAAAGGTGTTCGTTAGACGCAGGTCGTTATTTAATTATTGCAACTACTTTCGAGCCCACTGAAGAGTCAGCATTTAGTGTACGAGTCTTAGGCACCACAATTAGATTAGCATTACTGGAAACCCAAACCATGTTGCTGTTAGATCCATTTCCAATGCTAAATCCACCGTATAAAAATACTGACGCAAATAGTGTGGCGGGAACGGCCCAATATGAACCTGTTTTTCTACAACTAGCTGATGACCATAAGTATGTCTAAATATATAGAAAATTAAAAATAGAATATATTTTTATTTTGCTGTTTGCAGAACGATAAATTGTTACGACCTACAAGAATTACTGGACGCTTGTCTCCCGAACGATTACATCAAAAGTTGTGCTAGTCTGGAAGTATGCAGAAAAGTTGTTTGTATTATGGATGTAAGTACACAATGTCTAATTCGATCTACATACAGTAATTAAATGATTTATCTTTAAACTCCAGAAAACAAACAGAGGCCGTATAAATTTCACCGATTTCAAAACATTTATTGTGAATCTAAAAGCGTGGCAGGGTGTATTCAAAATGCACACTAAAGAAAAAACGGGAATTTTACGTGCCGAAAGATTCCGTGATGCTCTCTACGATGTTGGCTTTCAATTGAACACCGATATTCTATCGTTACTAATACTAAAGTACATGAGACGTGATGGTACATTGCGACTAGGTGATTTTGTCTCAGCCATACTGCATCTTACAGCTGCGTTTGGTAATTATTTCTATACTCAATCCATCCTATACACAATACTGAACAATTAATTTTTTATTTTTTAGAAATATTTAAAACGAAAGATACGAACCAGGATGGGGTTCTTAAGACGAACCTAACGGAATGGATTAAATCAGTTTTAATGTGTTGATAAGCGATCGATAGTGGCGTTAAATTTTCTAATTTCTTATAACAAACAAAGTTGTAAAAATGACCGAGATATGCATATATAAATAAATGTTTTTATTATTAATTTTTAACAAATTTTAAATGATTATAAATAAGACAAATACATTATTTATAAATAAAAATTTTATAATGATTAATAATTATGGATTTACTGTAGCTCCTCCATTGGATTATTTTAAGAAATGATTTTCTATCAGAAACCTTGTAAACTGCAATTGGAGTTTTATCGATATGTAAACAAATTGATTATTTTTAGTCCGACCTGCTGCTTCGGCCGATAAAATAAGCAACCAATATAGGTAATACCAATTAATTTTTCAGTCTCAATTAGCAAGATGAGATTTGTTGGTTCTTCCAGACTTTTAATTTTGGGTGATCATTTCAACCCTCATTTTTTTTTTTTTTTTTTTTTTTTTTTTATAAAAAGAAAGTATTAATTATCCAATGGATTTATTGTACTTTTAAGGTCAATTAATAATAACTCCCCTTTTCATTCACGCACACACGCACACCAATTCACCTTACTCACACAATTACAGTATACCACCACCTGCACGTTGCAAGCTCCATGTCAACCTGCACACTGACATGGACGGTGGGTCGGCGCTGAATTCTGCACTCCAACATACGGTGTAAGTTGTGTTTATTAATCGATCAAGAAAATTTACTTTACATCCTGCCTCTGGTGGGATTCGAACCCAGTACCTCCCGGCCCAAGTGCCGAAGGTTTAACCACTGCGCCACTTGTACGGTAACGGTTTTATGTAGGATATGCACGAAAACTCAATTTTCATTGTTACTTGTAATCCTAAACTGATACAAAGAAGTGATGTAAAATCGATATTCGCAAACGTCTTTTCGAAAACAGAAATTTCGTGTCGATAAATAGATAAAAAAATTTTTTGCTCTACCTATTTATCGGGAGCCGCTATACAATGAGAAATTTGAAAAGGCCTTTATTTGTAAACCCCTGAAACCATTAGAAACTTAATCTTACAATAAAAGTTTAAAACGCAGTAAGATGAATTCTTGTTGATAACGTCATGTCAAAATAAATCAATCAAAATCAAAGTATATTTCAATTGATAAATGTTTGTTTTATGGGTGCATTTATGTTTCATTTTTACGGTATAGCGACACCAGTGAATAATAGCTGCAGTGTCAGTAGAAATTTTTCATTCGGCTCCGGATAGTGCTCGAATAATAAAACACGACTAATATTTATCTATCTGAAATCTGATAATAAAATTAGGCCGACTGGTAGAAAACAAATTATTTTGGCACAGCAAAAATATACAAAAAGATAACTATAACATTTATATGGAAACTTGCAATACAAAATTCTGTTTTTTAATGTATTACAGATGCTGCAGTTATTTTCAGTTTTTGGCCAATATCTCAAAAACTTAAAATAACTTATATGGCCGCAGAAAATCAAAAAAGTCTAGTGAAAATTCTAGTCCATGAATTTTCCCCAAATTTTCCATATAGTCTCAGTATGACCTAAGCTTTAAGAAAAACAACCGAAAGTATTGGTTACTAGTGGAAGTTTTTGAGATATTGGCCAAAAACTGAAAATAACTTATATGGCCGCAGAAAATCAAAAAGCTTTAGTGAAAATTCTAGTCCATGAATTTTCCCCAACTTTTTCGTGTTATCTCAGTATGAGCTAAGCTATTAGAAAACCAACCGAAAATATTGGTTACTAGTGGAAGAAATGAGAATTATTGTTAAATTTCAACATTTCATATACCGAGTTCCTTTACTGAGATCAATCTATTTGCCATTTTAAGGATCACTTCTAATATTTTATTCCGCTGAGATGTTTTATTTCGTGAAAAAATATATGCATAATGAATAAAAAATTTCCGCTGGTAATTACATTACAAAAAATTCTCTTTAGTGATGCTGCCACTTGCGGCGAGTAGCGTAATCTCTCATTTTCCGCTGTCAAAATTCCGCTAACTTATACAGCATGTATTACAGGGTGATTGGTTTGCTCATATAGCAATTTGAAATTAATATCAAATCAAAAGATGTAGAAATTAGCTTTCTTTCCACCTTGAACTGCATGAGATGCCGCTCCAGAAAAAGCGGCTCTTTGTGCAAATCGCAAACATCCGGACAATTCGTTCTTTATCTGGCTTAGTTTCCACAAGTAGAGGCAAATTATCACCCTTGACAAGAACCAGTGTACTAATTAGATATTCCGTAGTAAATCTCATCCAAAATTGCTCAGCCATCCAAATTATCCATTGAAATATTTTCAAGCGGTTAATATTTTCCTCCACAATAGCCATTACTGGCAGTGCTACTGGCACACCTCCACAAATAACGGACCAGTATGGTGTGAAAGTCTCTAAATAATTAGGATCAGCTGATATCGGGATAAGGTGTGTAGTACCGGTGTGCAATGCGAAGCATCCCAAATTCCACCAAAATTAGGTGCTCTAGGCCGAATAAATGTCCATTCCACAAACAAATCATCACACGCTTTCCAAATTGTATCTCGTTCACTAAATCATTCTTTGATAATTAGACCGAAACCTATTGTCTGCTTCAAACACTCAAAAAAAATTCTGTAAATATACAGCACACAAAATAATTTGTAAATTATAAAAATAAATTGTAAAAATAACAATTTTTTTTAATAAATTCAATAAAATTTTCATAAAATTGAAAATATTGACACAATAAAATTTGTAAATTTAATAAAAATTTCGTCAAATATACAAAATATTAACAATAAAATTGAAAGGGATGTTGTTAAATTTACAAATTATTTTGTGTGCTGTATATTTACAAAAATTTTGTAAATATTTTTTGAGTGAATACACCATGCAAGAGTGTGTGCGTGGTGACGCACGCTTAATGTACCAGCAAGATCAACACCGCTAACAGCAAAAGGTCGAATTTTTCGGTACAGTAGTTTTTTCAGTGTTCCAATCTATCTTCTGGTAAATTTCTCATTATTTGCGATAAAAATTTCTGTCACATTCGAAAATATCATTTACATTTATTGATAATGGTTTTTTGAGCTTATTGATGCACCAATATTTTGCTCGTACTGCCGTGACCATATTGTGCGTGAACTGTTCCATGAATGTGAAAAAATTGAATTAATAACTTGATAAATTAATGGTCTCTGAGGAGAAAGATTTGGTACTTGGAACTGTACAAACTTTCAGCAATCAAAAGTCATCCAGAAAAGGTGAAAAACATTTGAACCAACTATTGTTAGCTACGACACAATCAACTATATGCAATTTATAGTCTTCGGTAGAACCTGACTATGCATATTCCAAATAAAGGATATATCAGCTCCATCCTCTTCAGGCGTTGTGGGTATCTCCTACATTGAACACAACTTCGTATTTTGTGACCTCATCAACGAATTACGCATTTCTTTGTTGACAATTTTGAACGGCAATTAATTCCAAATAAATTTCTTCACGTAAACAAACGGTCACGGAGTACTGCTAATCCGTTGAAAAAAGTGCATTCTCGATAAGTAAAGATGGTGTCCTCCTACTCGTGCAAGATAATTCTTCGGATTTGCGAAAATTCGTCTTACAAAACAAAGATTTGGAGCTAACAATATTAGCCGGCAGCATGCTCTAACTAATCAGATCGAATGGATTCAAATTTTCCAGGTAATTTGAATTAGTACCCATAGGAATGAACTCCTATATTTTAGACACGCAGTGCACAACAATTTGTTCCAGTAATGTTGCTCTGCATTTAACCATAAAGACTTTATTGACTTAAAGCTCGAACAAAACCTTTTTATTAAGTCGAGAAACTAAATAGATCGTCAATTTTGTGGCAAGCAATGCTGATTATTTTGGTGGCCACCACTCTAGACTTGCCACAAAGTAGTCGCAACAAAATCAATCCATTTCCATACATCGCTAACATATAGATGCATCGTGTGCCTTCTCACTAACGTACAAAAGGTATGTGTTTTAACAAATCTATGGTATCCCTTGATCATGGTGTGATGACAACTGCGACCTGTACTTCATCCATTTATCCATAAGATCTCTCTCTATGGTGGTTTACTCCAATCGATTTTTATTTTCTAGAGTCCAAAAGGATCAAACAAGCTAGCCATTTCCGACTAGAATACTCGCTTAGAAACAGCTCATGGAGAATTCTAAGGTTCATTTATTAATCCAAGGGTTTTTACCACATCTTGATCATCGACGTCTAGATATTTCTCACGATGATGTGATTCGACTGACGAAAGCATCACTTAATCGTTGGAACAGAATTTGTTCTATGTAAATCCACCTCCCTTCATAATTCCGGTCGAAGTGTTCGAGCTCTTACTGGACATCTAACCTGCTCGAAGGTCGCTAGAGATGTAAAATTATAAAATAAGTTGATGGCTACTATTGGGCAGATTTATGCAGACTTGCCGATTTTCATTTTCTGAACATATCCGGACCCCACAAACTCGAATAATCTTAACTTCAATAAAATAATAAACATATCATCTTGAAGCTTCGGACCAGAGTGGTGAATCTAATTTACGGAAATGCCAGAGGACGCACTAGAACTTAACAGTTTCATGACACAGTGATCCGGTCCGAAAGAATGAGAGTTTAACGGATCAAAATCGTGAACTCTTTCCAAATGTTTCAGCTTCCGGTTGTTTATTCATTCGCTTTTCCAGACTCTCCCAACTGTGATGGCCTTTTCTTCCAAAAAAACGCAGTCAATCTATGTAAGTTCCATGGGCATCTCAACCAGAAAAATACTCCCCAAAATCAGTGGACCAGCTTGGTCTCTTGTGCCATAGTATCGGAAAGTTTTGACCCTGATCAGCAAGTGGTGGTAGATGCTAAAATAATTCAGTTCTGGAACTTCTGGAGGAACGTCGACGTTCGTGCAAACTAGATTGGATATACTGGATAGACATCCGAAATCTTCGATAATATCACTGCAGCAATGTTAAATTTTACTGATAAATCGCCGCCTACATTAATGGAAGGATAATCGATCTTCCATAGGGCCTGCACCTCTGCAATATTTAGCAATAAAATGTAGCTTCCCCCGCCAAAACCGTCATAAACCAATTTAAGGCTCTCTTGACATGAAGAAATCGTTAGAGTGGTTAGGAGTAGATTTTGATGAAAGACTCTTAATAACCTCGCCCCGCACGTCAAAAAAGTACCCTCTGCCAATAAAACAGTAAAAATCTATTCTTCGTGCAGAATAGAGTAGTAAACGGTGGGTGGGTTTTGCAACAAAAATCTTCTCTAAGATATACGAAGACTTGTTGGGAAATATTTATTGGTATTACTAAAGCATATAGGACAGTCTGAACTCAATCAAAGAGTCATCTTCCTAGCTGGAGCCATCCCAATTGATATATTATTGAGTGAACGACTGTCTACATAATACGAAGACGATAAGTTGTTAGCTTCGGGAATCTTCAAACTCTATTCAGATGCAAAACACAGCTTGTGGTACAAGGGAAAATTGTAGTATGTACATACAGAAATTTTTTCCCGTGTTTACGTTGTTTGGGCCTGCATACATACAAAGTCCACCTAGGAACTGATATGACGTTTGACCATACGGCTAAATATTTACGATGACGTGGTCTACGATTAAATATTTACTATATGGTCGAAAAAAGAGCTATTGAACAAAATAAAGTGGCAAGTTTAGTTTAGGAACATGATGTTATGACCTAAATATCAACAGCATAAGCTATCATCTTGGTCTATTTAAAATAAAGGCAGCTAGGCTGGCCTATCTTGAGTTGAAGCTTAACCTCGGAAATTATGACAAAAGGTTGAAACCACTTTATATCATGTGTTGAAAAGCAAAAAACGATCATTTCAACAGCTGATTTAACAAATGTTGTTTTTGCAAGGTTTGTAATCTGCCTTTACATTTTAAATGTGCGAACAAAACTTGAAGATATCCTATCATATAACCACATTTTACCTATTCTATTATACATTCCATTTTCATATTCAATACAAGTTTAATATTTATTCAACTCAAATTCCATTTTAATTCATATTCAAAACACATTCAATTCATATACAATTGTGTGTTGTCGTCGCATAAAAATAAAATTCCTTATCTAGTTTCTATTTCTAAATGAAAATGCCTTTATAGATGAAATTCACCCTGTGTGTATAGAGTTTGAGAATCTTTGGAATAACGCACACGAAAATGTATTCAAAAGCAAAATAAAAAAACATATTTTGTCATAATTATCTCATCTGTCACGGAGAGATGCTGTCTTTATTTCGTTTCATTACATAAAATATTTAAATTCGGTGTTAATATTAATCTCTATCCAAAATTCAATCACAATTTCATAATGGATTGGAAGTTAATGTTGTTAGTTGTCGTCCTTGTGCAATTGTTAGTTTGTGGACTTTGTAGTGGTGATGAGAGTAGTGTTGAATTAAAAGATCCCAGTGTTGTTATAGTGACCCTGATACGGAACAAAGCACACACATTGCCTTATTTTTTTACATATTTGGATAATTTGAAATATCCCAAGGATCGAATATCCGTCTGGTAAGTTGTGTGATCCGGTTAACCCATAAAATAGTGTGCGATAATGATGTAATACCAACCACGACACTGATCTAGATTAGGCTTGAGATTGAAATATCTGCTTATCAGCGCGTTTGATTAAAAAGGTCATGAACTTATAAATTTGTCTTAAAACAACACAACTCGTTTCTTTAAAACCGAGAACCAAGTGTTTATGCATAAATGTTCTAGAACAATAAAAATAATTTTTTCTTTTGATTTTGGATTTTCTTATGTTTGTTTGCTTTAACGCGAACTGTAATTAAATTGTATCTGTTGGTTTTCTTGGTATTATGTGTTTCAATTTCATCTTACTACCAGCCTACGCTAGATGATGCAGTTTCCGTTTATAGATTCGTTTCATTAATACAACCGCAGCGAGGCCGTTGCTTGTTAAATTTTTTTTATCATAATCTCAAATCTCTGCTAGGATTCGCTCGGACCACAATGAAGACAACACAATCTATATCATCGATAAATGGATGAAAAGCCCAAATGGCGGAAAATTATACAACCACATTGATTTCCAATTTGGATATCTGCCAAAACGGCGTGAAAATGAAACCACACTAACCGATTGGCCAGATGAGCGGTTTGATGCGGTTATAAAATTGAAAGAAGAAGGATTCGCATATGCGAGAAAATCTTTCGCCGATTATGTTCTGGTGAGTATATTAACTATCTTCAGCCAGCAAATTTGTTGTTAACATTCATTTGTTTAGTTTTTAGATGCTGACGTGTTTTTAACACATCCCGACTCCTTATCGTACTTAGTCAGTCTCAATCTTCCGATCGTATCACCAATGATGCTATCTGACGGGTTGTATTCAAATTTCTGGGCTGGTATGGAAGACGATTTCTACTACAAACGGACAGAAGAATACAAAGAAATCCTCGAGTACAGCAAGATTGGAGAATTTGTAGTCCCTATGGTTCATACCGTAATGCTAATAAATCTCAACATTAAAGCTTCGAATTATCTTACCTTTAATAAAAATACATTAAATAGTCATAAGTTGAATCGGGTCTACAATGGCCCGGTCGATGACATGATCATATTCGCTATCTCAGCTAATTTCAGCGGCCTTTCTATGCACGTCTCCAATAGCTTAGCTTTCGGGTATCTATTAACACCGCTCGATAAAGACGACGAAATAGAAAGAGATTTCTTACAAATGGCTTTCATAAAAACTCTGCTGATTAATTACGATGAAAATGGTTTACAAGTTGCGAAAGAACTTGAAGAATTTGTTAAATACCCTGAAAAGGATCGGTTAACCTTATCGAAAATTTTCATGATCAATTTGGAGCGTAGACCAGATAGGAGAAATAAAATGGAGTTGAATTTTAGGGAGCTCGGACTGCAAGTAGAACATATTCCCGCAGTTGATGGAAAGTAAGTGTTTGCTTATTCTTTGTGAGTTGTATATTTTATTAAATCTAATGATGATTTACAGAAATTTAACGCTTGAACTACTCGAGGAACGCGGCATAAAACTGCTGAAAAATTATGCCGATCCCTATCATAAACGGCCGATGACTATGGGCGAGGTGGGGTGTTTTTTGAGCCATTACAACATTTGGACCAAAATGATTGAAGAAAATTTAACCGAGGTACTTGTGCTTGAAGACGATATAAAATTTGAACCTTATTTTAAAATCCGGGCGACTAATTTAATTGGCGAAGCTCGTGCACTTGGTGGTTGGGATTTAATGTAATTTGTTTTTGGCTGCATGATCCTCTCGATTTCTTATAAACTTTCTTTATTTCTTTCACAGTTACTTTGGCCGCAAACGACTTCAAGAATCAGATGAACCGTTCGTAGATTCAAACTCGTATTTTGTTAAAGCGAGCTATTCATATTGGACTCTATCATACTTATTGACATTGGAGGGTGCCAAAAAATTGGTAAATGAAAATCCATTAGAAAAATTAATTCCCGTCGATGAATACTTGCCGATTATGTTCGACCAGCATCCAAACTCAGAGTGGAAAAATGAATACAACAATCGTAATCTAGTCGCATACAGCTTGGCACCATTGATCATCTATCCGACTCACTATACCGGTGAGGATGGTTATATATCGGACACAGAAGATTCTAACGTCATCGAAGTAGCTGATTTCGATAAAAATCAAGTTGCTGATGAGAATGCATACAAAAAAGGGGACAAAGAAAAGGAACAACTACCTGATAAAAATACACTGCTCAATGCGATCAATGAAAATATTGGAGTTGGGGGGGACGCTTCTCTAAAAACTGAATTGTGAATTCCTATATATTATGTAATGTAATTGTAAACTAACTGCCATAATTTAAAATTTATAGTCAAAATTATTAACATGCCATAAACGTGCCTTACTATTAAACATTAATTAGTTTAAGAAATTTACGCATTTCGTTGAAGAAAGAAATTTATTTATTCGTAGTGTTTTGTTTGTACCAAAGAAATTTTTAATTTTTTAAAAATCTTAAGAAAATCATTTCCATGGCGAGTCGTACTAAACTAATTTAGTTGTTACGTCTAACTTTATATTTATAGTGTATAAGAAATAAATAAAAGATAATTTTTTACATGAATAACAATTTTTAAAAGGGATATTGTCATCCCGCCATTGCCTATAATAACAAACGCTGCGATGCCCCAACAAAGACAATTTGGAGATTGGAAGTAAAAGCAACCAATCAGAGCACATTCGTAATGTTACTTCAACAAAAAAAATTCTCATATTTCTGACTAGTAAACGAAAACAAAGTAAAATAGTCAAGAATAAAGTTGATTTTCGCTTTTTCTATAGAAGATGGAAGCACCGGTCAGATTGAAGTACAAACAGAGGGATTACTACAGGTTTCACTTCCTGCTCTTTATGCAATTTCAGCAAGTGATTACACTTACTCCTTGTGGACGCCTTGGGTAAATACCACGTAACAATCGTAGGGT